>CM053037.1:193032439-193152439 GCA_028564925.1 Lithobates sylvaticus | reverse complement strand
TCCCTCCCACTCCCTCCTCCCTCTTCTCTCTCTCTCCCCTCCCTCTCTCCCTCCCCCTCCCCCTCCCTCAATTGAGTCCTCCACTCCCTCCTCTCTCCTCTTCTCCTCCTATCTCTCTCTCTCTCCTCTCTCTCCCTCTCCCTCTCCCCTCTCTCTCTCTCTCTCTCTCTCTCTCTCTCTCTTTCTCTCCCCTCTCTCTCTCTTTTTCCTCTCTTTCTTTCTTCCTTTCTTTCTTTCTCCTCTCCTCCTCCCCCCCTCTCTCTCCTCTCTCTCTCCCTCTCTCTCTCTCTCTCTCTCTCTCTCTCTCCTCTCTCTCTCTCTCTCCTCTCCCTCTCTTTCTTTCTTTCTCCTCATATTCTCTCTCTCTCTCTCTCTCTCTCCCTCTCCTCTCTCTCTCTCTCTCTCTCTCTCGCCTCTCCTCTCTCTCTCTCTCCCTTTCTTTCTCCTCATCCTCCTCCCCCCTCTCTCTCTCTCTCTCTCTCTCTCCCCTCTCTCTCTCCTCCCCCCTCTCTCCCCTCTCTCTCTCCCCCCTCCCTCTCTCTCTCCCCTCTCTCTCTCTCCCCTCTCTCTCTCTCTCCTCTCTCTCTCTCTCTCCCCTCTCTCCTCTCTCCCTCTTTCTTTCTTTCTTTCTTTCTTTCTTTCTTTCTCCTCATCCTCCTCCTCTCTCTTCTCTTCTCTTCTCCTCATCCTCCTCTCTCTCTCTCTCTCTCTCTCTCTCTCTCTCTCTCTCTCTCTCTCTCTCTCTCTCTCTCTCTCTCTCTCTCTCTCTCCTCTCTCTCCCCTCTCTCCTCTATCCTCCTTCCTCTCCCCCTCTCCCCTTTCTTTCTTTCTCCTCCTCCTCCTTCTTCTCTCTCTCTCTCTCTCTCTCTCTCTCCCCCCTCATCCTCCTCTTCTTCTCTCTCTCTCTCTCTCTCTCTCTCTCTCTCTCTCTCTCTCTCTCTCTCTCGCTCTCCTCATCCTCCTATCTCCTCTCTCTCCCCTTTCTTTCTTTCTTTCCCTTTTCTTTCTTTCTTTCTCCTCCTCCTTATTCTTCTTCTTCTTCTCTCTCTCTCTCTCTCTCTCTCTCTCTCTCTCCCCCTTTCTTTCTTTCTCTCTCTCTCTCTCTCCTCATCCTTCTCTCTCTCTCTCCTCATTCTCTCCCCCCTCTCTTTTTCCTCTTCTCCTCCTCCCCCCCCCTCTCTTTTTCTTCTTCTCCTCCCCCCCCCCTCTCTTTTTCTTCTCCTCCCCCCCCCCCCCTCTCTTTTTCTTCTTCTCCTCCTCCCCCCTTCTCTTTTTCTCCTCCCCCTCTCTTTTTTTCTCTCTCACTCCCCTTCTCTTTGTCCCCCTTTCCTCCTTATTCTCTCTCTCCCCCCTCTTCTCTCTCTCTCTTTTCCTCCCATTAAACACAGTCACCCCTTCTTTTTTTTTTTTTTGCAGGTTTCAAACCCCAAAATGTCTCCTTGCTGTCTCCTGTAGCCTGTGGTCACCTCATATGTGCAGATCTGATACAATTCTCCCTGGGGCGGGTCACCCAGAATTGACTGCCCAACCCCACACAAAAAAAAAAATCTCCTGCCTGCCAGGAATTGACTGGCAGAGCCCCATCTGAATTATATTGTATGAGATGTCAGTTCCTGCCCTCCCTCTCCTTCACAATCATTGTATTGTCCTGAAGATCCCCCAACATTCACACAATACAAGTCTGTTACACAGCGCTGAGCATACAATCAGTCATCGCTTCTCAGCTGATACAAAGTCACCATAAAAGAATATTTACTAAATTTTTTTACAACTTGATTTTCATTATTGAACTCCAAGGGAGACACGACAGGTGTACAGACCCGGGAACTCAGCCCAGGGATGGTGGGAACCCCTCATAATGGGCACAGCAGGTGTACAGACCCGGGAACTCAGCCCAGGGATGGTGGGAACCCCTCATAATGGGCACAGCAGGTGTACAGACACGGGAACTCAGCCCAGGGATGGTGGGAACCCCTCATAATGGGCACAGCAGGTGTACAGACCCGGGAACTCAGCACAGGGATAGTGGGAACCCCTCATAATGGGCACAGTGGGTGTACAGACCCGGGAACTCAGCCCAGGGATGGTGGGAACCCCTCATAATGGGCACAGCAGGTGTACAGACACGGGAACTCAGCCCAGGGATGGTGGGAACCCCTCATAATGGGCACAGCAGGTGTAGAGACCTGGGCACTCAGCACAGGGATGGTGGGAACCCCTCATAAAGGGCACAGCAGGTGTAGAGACCCGGGCACTCAGCACAGGGATGGTGGGAACGCCTCATAATGGGCACAGCAGGTGTAGAGACCCGGGAACTCAGCACAGGGATGGTGGGAACCCCTCATAATGGGCACAGCAGGTGTACAGACCCTGGAACTCAGCACAGGGATGGTGGGAACCCCTCATAATGGGCACAGCGGGTGTACAGACACGGGAACTCAGCACAGGGATGGTGGGAACCCCTCATAATGGGCACAGCGGGTGTACAGACACAGGAACTCAGCACAGGGATGGTGGGAACCCCTCATAATGGGCACAGCAGGTGTACAGACCGGGGAACTCAGCACAGGGATGGTGGGAACCCCTCATAATGGGCACAGCGGGTGTACAGACACGGGAACTCAGCACAGGGATGGTGGGAACCCCTCATAATGGGGACAGCAGGTGTACAGACCCTGGAACTCAGCACAGGGATGGTGGGAACTCCTCATAATGGGCACAGCGGGTGTACAGACACGGGAACAGGGATGGTGGGAACCCCTCATAATGGGGACAGCAGGTGTACAGACCCTGGAACTCAGCCCAGGGATGGTGGGAACCCCTCATAATGGGCAACGCAAGTATACAGACCTGTGAACTAAACCCGGGTATTGTGGGGAGGAACCCCTCATAATGGGCACAAAAGGTGTACAGACCTGGGAACTCAGCACAGGGATGGTGGGAACTCCTCATAATGGGCACAGCAGGTGTACAGACTTGGGAGCTGCTATTAGTACACATGATGACATCATAGAACATGTGACATCCTGTTATCAGTACACATGATGACTTCTCACAGCCTCAGCTGCTAATGTTTCATAATGTTAAAGTTTAAAAACAAAAACTTCCTCCTTTCTGTTTGTTTATCTTATTTTACCTAAATATTTGTATTAAAGTGTCTCCAATCTCAATAACAAGAATCTCATATTTTGCAGTTCTTCTGTGACGATTGTATCAGTTTTCAGTTCTAGGGTGACAACCCTTCAATATGTGGGGTAACACAGGTCTGCCTTGCAGCTCTGGGGTCATCTGCATGCTCACCCCCCAAACCTAAATTCCCCCTCCTCTCATTACAAATCCGTACCCTGCTGATATCCCTCCTCCCAGCACAAATCTTTAACCACCCCCCCCCCCCACCATATTCAGCTCAAATCCTCTCCCCCATATGCCCCCAGCCCAAACCCCCCCTCCCCCCAAAGAATGTCCTCTTACTAGCACAAATCCTCTACCCCTTAAATTTCCCCTCCAAGCACAAATCCGCCCCCTACACTACAAATCCCCCCCTTCCAGCACAAATTCCCCTCCCCAATTTCCCATCCTAGCACAAGTACCCCCCCCCCCCCCCCCCCCACCCACCCCTTATCATCCCTTCTAGCACAAATACCCCCTCCCCCTCAAGAAAAATATATTTCCTCTCTAACGTATTGCTTTTATAGCACAAATCCCCCCTCATAGCACAAATCCTCTTCCCCCTCCCAACACAAATCAACCGAATCACCA
Organism: Lithobates sylvaticus; assembly: GCA_028564925.1. Taxonomy (NCBI): domain Eukaryota; kingdom Metazoa; phylum Chordata; class Amphibia; order Anura; family Ranidae; genus Lithobates; species Lithobates sylvaticus. The sequence continues at coordinate 193,148,680 of CM053037.1, read as the reverse complement.
CTCCTAGCACACCTCCCTAAATTTCCCCTCCTAAAACAATTCTTACCCCCTGCCACTCGTTATTTTCGTTCATTCGTTATCGTACGAATGAACGAACGATTCGCTAAAAATTTTAACGAATAATGAATCTTTCAAATCGAACGAATACGAAAACAACGAAAATCCGAAATAACCAAATTAGAAACAACGAAACTACGAAAGAAGAAAATCCGAAAAACGAAAACAGGAACAACGAAAATCAAAATGAACGAAAAAAAAATTCGTACATTCGTAACTTTTTTTTTTTTGTTGTATTGGTAATTTTCCGTGTCCCTTACAATGGCGCTGCTTAACGTGCCTCGAATGGATTGAACGAAAAAATTCGTACATTCGTAACTTTTTTTTTTTCGATACGTAATTTTCCGTGTCTCTTACAATGGCGCTGCTTAACGTGCCTCGAATGGATTGAACGAAAAAATTCGTACATTCGTAACTTTTTTTTTCGATTCGTAATTTTCCGCGTCTCTTACAATGGCGCTGCTTAACGTGCCTCGAATGGATTGAACGAAAAAATTCGTACATTCGTAACTTTTTTTTTCGATTCGTAATTTTCCGCGTCTCTTACAATGTAATAATAGCATACACATTACATAAAATTATGAATTATGCTCCGATTACGAATCTACGAAAAAAATGTTACGAAAATACGAATAAATGAATCTAAGAAAAGTACGAATGTAACTAAATCTACGAAAATACGAATGAGTCAGAATTTCGAATAAACGAAAATTAAACTAACGGAAAAACGAATCAACGAAAAAATAACTCTTACGAAAATACGAATCGTTACGAATACGAACACCGACGACTTACGAATTTACGAATCGTTACGAATCAACGAAAACGAAAAAAAAAAAACGAAATGAAAATAAACTAATTTTTTGGTTGTGCACATGTCTACTCCCTCCCACCTCACATGATACCATAGTGCCCAGGGCAGCCGCCCCTCCTGCCCACCCCTTGTCCCGACCCTGGTCATTAGATTGTAAGCTCCTTTACTGATGTTGATAGATCGACTTGTGTACAACCAGGCTGCCCATACATGGGTCAAAATTACACACAGTGCCTGCTGATTGCAGCCCCGCCGTCATCTAGGGAACTATTCCTTTACCTTCTTGACGTCGGCCTTCTCGATTTGCTTCCATAATCTCCTTGTTTCCGCGTTCTGTTACATTGTAGCGGCTCCGTTACTGACATGTCAGTGGATCACCATGACTGAGGTCTGCCCCCTCATACACCGGGGTAGAGGAGCTGACACTTCCTTTGCATTTCTTGTGGTTTCCTCTGTGCTACATGTATGCGCATCGCAACTTCCCGTCTGAACTTATCAGTAACACCAGTGCACAGGAGGGGAGAGGTCCCCGAAAAACACCAAACAAGGTAAGTGAGTGTCAGAGAGGTGACAACTTTCCTAATTCAATGTAAGGGACGAGGCCAGGGGGGGGAGCCGGTCATCTGGATTGAAAGGGTGACAATCCACATTGCCGACAGGCCGGGAAAAAGGATCTTTATTGTTTACAAATGTGACAGTTATTTTCAGTCCAATGAGATTTCAAAATGACAGTCACATGGCTGAACATAACGAGCCTTATGCCATAGCTCCCAACTGTCCCGGATTTTGAGGGACTGTCCCTGATTTGGAGCAATGTCCCTCTTTTTCCTCCTCATTTGTCCCTCATTTTGGTCTGTTCTATATAGTTGTGTATAAAATGCACTTTTTATCTTTCAAAAAGTGTTTCCCAGAAGGGCCGTCTTTTCGCATTGGGCACGCTGGGCAGTTGCCCGGGGGCCCCACCTGCCCAGTGACCAAAGCCAGGGCCGGACTGGCCTACCGGGATACAGGGAAGTTTCCCAGTAGGCCGCCTGCCCTGGGGCCGCTTTGAGTTGCGGCTGCAGCTCTTTCTCTCTCTCCTCCTGTGTATCACGGAGCTGGCTGGGTCTGTGTTTGTAGGCCGCGCTGTAACAAGGTCCCGCCCCCCTAGAGCGGCTTGTGTAATAGTAGATTGAATCAGTGTTCCGCCTAGCACACGAGCCGGTCTAGGGGGGCGGGACCTTGTTACAGCGCAGCCGCCGAACACAGACCCAGCCGTCTCCATGATACACAGGAGATGCCCGCTGTGTGTGTGTATGTGTTACCACATGGGCACAGTGAGGATGCATTCATGGGCACAGTGAGACTGCATTCATGGGCACAGTGAGGCTGTAATGGTGGGCACAGTGAGGGTGCAATGGTGAGCACAGTGGGGCTGCATTCACACTCACAGTGAGGCTGCATTCACATGCACAGTGAGGCTGCAATGGTGGGAAAATTGAGGCTGCAATGGTGGGCACAGTGAGGCTGCATTCATGTGCACAGTGAGGCTGCATTCATGGGCACAGTGAGGCTGCAATGGTGGGCACAGTGAGGCTGCATTCACGGGCACAGTGAGGCTGCATTCACGGGCACAGTGAGGCTGCATTCATGAGCACAGTGAGGCTGCAAACATTTAGGAGATTAAGATCCAGGGATTTCTAAGCCCCAGAGCTGTGAGGCAGCTATACCGGGGCACAGAATGGGAGATCGACGCACTGCAGGTCAACGGGACATAAAATCCCTATAAAATACATTTATGTTATTGGTTGTAAGAATGACAAAAAGTGGTATGCATAGTGACAATCTGTGCTGCACTTTCTGAGTGGTCCTGCTGTCTTCTGGGACCTGTGTGTCTGCCAGAAAGCAGCAGGTGGGAAGGAGGAGGCGCCAGAAATTTTGTAGATCACCGCACAACAATTGCGGCGATCTTACCCGGAAGTGGAAACGGGTACCTAGTTTAGATTTTGCCTTTTTAAATGCCCATCAAATACAGGAAGAAAAATCCATATTAATGGCCATGTGGGGGAGGGAAGGGAGGCAATTTGAAACGAATAGCCATGGGGGGTGGCGGGCAACTCCAAATTAATAGCCATGGTTTTGGAATGGGATGTCCAACAAGCTCATACAGTGGTGTGAAAAAGTGTTTGCCCCCTTCCTCATTTCCTGTTCCTTTGCATGTTTGTCACACTTAAGTGTTTCGGAACATCAAACCAATTTAAACAATAGTCAAGGACAACACAAGTAAACACAAAATGCAATTTGTAAATGAAGGTGTTTATTATTTAAGGTGAAAAAAAATACAAACCATCATGGCCCTGTGTGAAAAAGTGATTGCCCCCTAAACCTAATAACTGGTTGGGCCACCCTTAGCAGCAACAACTGCAACCAAGCGTTTGCGATAACGTGCAATGAGGCTTTTACAGCGTCCTGGAGGAATTTTGGCCCACTCATCTTTGCAGAATTGTCCTAATTCAGTTACATTAGAGGGTTTTCGAGCATGAACGGCCTTTTTAAGGTCATACCACAACATTTCAATAGGATTCAGGTCTGGACTTTGGCTAGGCCACTCCAAAGTCTTCATTTTGTTTTTCTTCAGCCATTCGTGGTGGACTTGCTGGTGTGTTTAGGATCATTGTCCTGCTGCAGAACCCAAGTTCGCTTCAGCTTGAGTACACGAACAGATGGTCGGACATTCTCCTTCAGGATCTCTTGGTAGACAGCAGAATTCATAGTTCCTTTTATCACGGCAAGTCTTCCAGGTCCTGAAGCAGCAAAACAGCCCCAGACCATCACACTACCACCACCGTATTTTACTGTTGGTATAATGTTCTTTTTCTGAAATGCAGTGTTCCTTCTACGCCAGATATACTTGGACACACACCTTCCAAAGAGTTCCACTTTTGTCTCATCGGTCCACAGAATGTTGTCCCAAAAGTCTTGGGGATCATCAAGATGTGTTGTGGAGAAATGGAGACGAGCTTTGATGTTCTTTTTGCTCAGCAGTGGTTTTCTCCTTGGAACTCTGCCATGCAGGCCATTTTTGCCCAGTCTTTTCCTGATGGTGGAGGCATGAACGCTGACCTTAACTGAGGCAAGTGAGGCCTGCAGTTCCTTGGACGTTGTTGTGGGGTCTTTTGTGACCTCTTTGATGAGTCGTCGCTGCGCTCTTGGGGTAATTTTGGGCGGCCGGCCACTCCTGGGAAGGTTCACCACTGTTCCATGTCTTCGCCATTTGTGGATAATGGCTCTCACTGTGGTTCACTGGATTCCCAAAGCTTTGGAAATGGCTTTATAACCCTTTCCAGACTGATAGATCTCAATTACTTTCTTTCACAATTGTTCCTGAATTTCTTTGGGTCTCGGCATGATGTGTAGCTTTTAAGGATCTTCTGGTGGATCTTACTGTGTCAAGCAGCTCCTATTTAAGTGATGCCTTGATTGTGAACAGGTGTGCCAATAATCAGGCCTGGGTGTGGCTAGAGAAATTGAACTCAGGTGTGGACAACCACAGTTATAGTATGTTTTCACAAGGGGGGCAATCACTTTTTCACACAGGACCATGATGGTTTGGATTTTTTTTCACCTTTAATAATAAACACCTTCATTTACAAATTGCATTTTGTGTTTACTTGTGTTGTCCTTGACTATTGTTTAAATTGGTTTGATGTTCCGAAACACTTAAGTGTGACAAACATGCAAAGGAACAGGAAATGAGGAAGGGGGCAAACACTTTTTCACACCACTGTATAAGAGTGGATGGTCAGAGCTCCACAAACTTTTGGCCATATAGGAAGGTAATACCTACTACTTACAAAGTTGACAGCTTTACCACCCTGCTTAGGAACTTTTGGTAGACTGTGCTATTAATATATGTATGTGACTTTGCACACAGGATATAGACACAAGTTTGTGAAATGAAGGACAAGCCACCAGAGGAATGGGACACTGGAGCAAGAACAAGGAAGACAAAAGCCAACTATAGTGACCTCCGAGACAACCCGATCCCTTTGAGAGAGAAGCAGAGTATGAGGTATGTGGTTTATATGGCCATGTTCATTATTTCTGATACAGGTCTGATGGGCATCACAAACATTTTACTGCTTTAACCCTGACAGGGAACCTATTAGGGAGCCAACAGTGCACAGAAAAGTGTTTTAGGTGGTGTTGGGTAGATTTCCTCTTGCTTAGGTATCTCTTTATGCCAAAATGTTCTTCATTAAGGCTATGAATATTGAAGACTAAAGTAAAGATATTTCTTCCCCATGCTGGCCTTTTACTGTATTGTTACCTTATCTGGTTGACTTCAAAGTCTTTAGAGAAGTAGAAGGGGGAGGGGGGGCTGTATAATAGTTATCTGGTCCTATATGCCTCTTCCTGTCCTTAGAGAATCTAGTCCTAAAAGCATCTGGTCACATATGACTCTTCAAGACTTATAAGCATCTGGTCCAATATGACTCTTCTGCCGCGTACACACGGTCGGAATTTCCGATGGAAACAGTCCGATGGGAGCTTTTCATCGGATTTTCCGACTGTGTGTACGCCCAACGGTCTTTTTCTGTCTGAATTTCCGACGGACTTTGAATTGAGAACCTGTTCTCAATTTTTCAGACGGAAAACCTTTCTATCAGATTTTCCAATCGTGTGTATGCAATTCCGACACGCAAAATTCCGACGCATGCTCGGAAACAATCCGTCGGAAAAACCGTCAGAGTTTTTTCCGACGAGAATTCCGATCATGTGTACACGGCATTCATGTTCTATAAGCATCTGGTCCAATACGACTCTTCATGTCCTATAAGCATGTGGTCCAATACGACTCTTCATGTCCTATAAGCATGTGGTCCAATACGACTCTTCATGTCCTATAAGCATGTGGTCCAATATGACTCTTCATGTCCTTAGAGAATCTAGTCCTAAAAGCATCTGGTCCCATATGACTCTTCAAGACTTATAAGCATCTGGTCCAATATGACTCTTCATGTTCTTAAAGAATCTGGTCCCATATGACTCTTTATGCCCTATAAGCATCTGGTCCAGAGTGACCCTTCACGCCCTATAAGCATCTGGTCCAAGATCACTCTCTGTGTTCTATAAGCATCTGGTCCAATACGCCTCTTCAAGTCCTTATAGAATCTGGTCCCATAAAACTCTCCATGTCCTATAGCAGAGATTCTTTACCAAGGTTGAGTGGAACCCTAGGGTTCCTCAAGAGATGGTTAGAGGAACCTTGAGCTGTGTCTGATTATGGTGTCTCCATGGTTCCAGGACCAACACCACAAGGCAAAACAAGTGGTATGACACCAATCAACATTTAGCTGTGTGTGGTGTTCTGACCACCACTGTAAGGATTTCTTTCTTTCTACTGAACACCAATATAAGGGGCAGTATTCCAACTGATCCCAGATTAATTCATTTTTGCAGGGGTTCCTCAAGACATGAAAATAATTTCAAGGGTTCCTCCAGGGTAAAAAGGTTGATAAAAAGGCGGTCCTACAGACATCTGGTCCTATATTCCTCTTCATGTTCTAAAAGAATTTGGTCTCATGACTCTTCATGTCTTATAAGCATCTGGCCCTATATATCCCTTTGTGTCCTATAATCATCTGGTTCTTTATACCTCATCATGTCCTACAAGCGCCTGGTTCTATATGCCCCTTCATATCCTAAAAGTATTTGGTTCTATATGCCTCTTCATGTCATACTGTACAGTGGTGTGAAAAAGTGTTTGCCCCCTTCCTCATTTCCTGTTCCTTTGCATGTTTGTCACACTTAAGTGTTTCGGAACATCAAACCAATTTAAACAATAGTCAAGGACAACACAAGTAAACACAAAATGCAATTTGTAAATGAAGGTGTTTATTATTTAAGGTGAAAAAAAATCCAAACCATCATGGCCCTGTGTGAAAAAGTGATTGCCCCCTAAACCTAATAACTGGTTGGGCCACCCTTAGCAGCAACAACTGCAACCAAGCTTTTGCGATAACGTGCAATGAGGCTTTTACAGCGTCCTGGAGGAATTTTGGCCCACTCCTCTTTGCAGAATTGTCCTAATTCAGTTACATTAGAGGGTTTTCGAGCATGAACGGCCTTTTTAAGGTCATACCACAACATCTCAATAGGATTCAGGTCTGGACTTTGGCTAGGCCACTCCAAAGTCTTCATTTTGTTTTTCTTCAGCCATTCGTGGTGGACTTGCTGGTGTGTTTAGGATCATTGTCCTGCTGCAGAACCCAAGTTCGCTTCAGCTTGAGTACACGAACAGATGGTCGGACATTCTCCTTCAGGATCTCTTGGTAGACAGCAGAATTCATAGTTCCTTTTATCACGGCAAGTCTTCCAGGTCCTGAAGCAGCAAAACAGCCCCAGACCATCACACTACCACCACCATATTTTACTGTTGGTATAATGTTCTTTTTCTGAAATGCAGTGTTCCTTCTACGCCAGATATACTTGGACACACACCTTCCAAAGAGTTCCACTTTTGTCTCATCGGTCCACAGAATGTTGTCCCAAAAGTCTTGGGGATCATCAAGATGTGTTGTGGAGAAATGGAGACGAGCTTTGATGTTCTTTTTGCTTAGCAGTGGTTTTCTCCTTGGAACTCTGCCATGCAGGCCATTTTTGCCCAGTCTTTTCCTGATGGTGGAGGCATGAACGCTGACCTTAACTGAGGCAAGTGAGGCCTGCAGTTCCTTGGACGTTGTTGTGGGGTCTTTTGTGACCTCTTGGATGAGTCGTCGCTGCGCTCTTGGGGTAATTTTGGGCGGCCGGCCACTCCTGGGAAGGTTCACCACTGTTCCATGTCTTCGCCATTTGTGGATAATGGCTCTCACTGTGGTTCGCTGGATTCCCAAAGCTTTGGAAATGGCTTTATAACCCTTCCAGACTGATAGATCTCAATTACTTTCTTTCTCAATTGTTCCTGAATTTCTTTGGGTCTCGGCATGATGTGTAGCTTTTAAGGATCTTCTGGTGGATCTTACTGTGTCAAGCAGCTCCTATTTAAGTGATGCCTTGATTGTGAACAGGTGTGGCAATAATCAGGCCTGGGGTGGCTAGAGAAATTGAACTCAGGTGTGGACAACCACAGTTATAGTATGTTTTCACAAGGGGGGGCAATCACTTTTTCACACAGGGCCATGATGGTTTGGATTTTTTTTCACCTTTAATAATAAACACCTTCATTTACAAATTGCATTTTGTGTTTACTTGTGTTGTCCTTGACTATTGTTTAAATTGGTTTGATGTTCCGAAACACTTAAGTGTGACAAACATGCAAAGGAACAGGAAATGAGGAAGGGGGCAAACACTTTTTCACACCACTGTATAAGTATCTGATCCTTTATGCCTCTTCATGCCCTACAACAATCTGGTCCTCTATAGACATGTGCAATTCGTTTTGTTTTTTTTAGTTTTTCTTTTTTTTTAATTATTTTCGTTCGTTCGTTTTCGTACAAATGAACGAATCGTTCGAATTGAACGAACCCGAAAAACAACGAAAATCCGAAAAAAACTAATTAGAAACAACGAATGTACGAATGAAGAAAATCCGAAAAACGAAAACAGGAACAACGAAAATGAACGAAAAAATTCATACATTCGTAACTTTTTTTTTTTGTTGAATTGGTAATTTTCCATGTCCCTTACAATGGCGCTGCTTAACGTGCCTCGAATAGATTGAAAGAAAAAATTCGTACATTCGTAATTTTTTTTTTTTTTCGAATCGTAATTTTCCGTGTCTCTTACAATGGCGCTGCTTAACGTGCTTCGAATAGATTGAAAGAAAAAATTCGTACATTCGTAATTTTTTTTTTTTCGAATCGTAATTTTCCGTGTCTCTTACAATGGCGCTGCTTAACGTGCTTTGAATGGATTTAACGAAAAAATTCGTATATTCGTAACTTTTTTTTTTTTTTAGAATCGTAATTTTCCGTGTCTCTTACAATGGCGTTGCTTAACGTGCTTCGAATGGATTGAACGAAAAAATTCGTACATTCATAACTTATTTTTTCGATTCGTAACTTTTTTTTTCGATTCGTAATTTTCCGTGTCTCTTAAAATGTAATAATAGCATACACATTACATAAAATTATGAATTATGCTCCGTTTACGAATCTGCGAATGTTACGAATGTACGAATAAATACGAATGCGTCCGAATTTCGAATAAACGAATAAACGAAAATTAAACTAACAAAAAAACGAATCAACGAAAAAAAAAAAACTCTTACGAATGTACGAATCGTTACGAATACGAAACACCGACGACTTACGAATTTACGAATCGGTACGAATCAACGGAAACGAAAAAAACGAAATGAAAATAAACACATTTTTTTGTTGTGCACATGTCTAGTCCTCCATGCCTCTTCATGTCTTATAAGCATCTGGTCCTCTTCCCAGTGTATATCAGCCCAGTAGCAGTCTTTTCCTAATAAACAGATTATTTATAATGGTGATCTGACTCCTTACAGCCACCCAGCATGGCCCAAAATGTACAAGGCCTTTCATTCTAGCTTTTTCCAATTGTCCTCAAGCATAAGTGAACTTTAGAATGAGCTCTTAATGAAGAGTTGTGGCAGACTCCGCCAACGTGTGATTTAGGGCTCCCCTCTCACTTTTATTCACACTGAAGTTGCTTAACAAAGACGTTATCCCCGCTGGGGTGTTTCATGATATCACAGAGATACAAAAAAAAAAAAATATTCAGCCTCCTGGCTATTTTGGTCATCCAGCTTGGGCCATGGAGGCTCCCTGCGTGTTTGAGATCTGTCTGTATCTCAAGAGAGAGTCCCTTTGTCATTGGCATGAGACATCGGTCCAGTCATAGCTCCTTCCTGTAGGGCCACACAGGCTTGGATACCCTCTTCTTAAGTTTCCGCACATCCATGCTGCCTCTGCTTCACATTGCCTCCACATGAGGAGACTTGGAGTGCCATACTTAGATCCTGTTGTTTTGGGCGTTGCATGGCCAGCTTGGACGCAACCTGCATGGGATTCCGCATTAGGGTTACAAGTTAGCTGTTCTGTTATCAAGAAGTATTTCCAGGTCATTGCTGCAGCCCTTGCTCTCTCTGAGGACTTTGATTTCAATCAGATAGAACACCAGGAGGCAGAGCTACCTCATTATTTGAATTTTCTGTTCTCCACCAGGAAGGGGTTAACATTGATGGATTGAATGTTGACATTGCCTGCTGGGTTGAGTTTTGCACATGTACCTTCTGTGATTTTTCCATCATTCAGCAGTTCATCATCAAGGGAGTATTGTCCTGCTACTGCTCCTGCTTTTCAAGAGAGACACTTATGCCGCTTACACACGAGCGGAATGTTCGTCAGAAAAAGTCTGATGGGAGCTATTCACCGTATATTCCGACAGTGTGTAGGCCCCATCGGACTTTTTCCATATAAAATTCAGACGGACTTAGACAGAGAACATGTTCTAGATTTTTCCGACGGAACTAATTACCGTATTTATCGGCGTATAACACACACTTTTTTTCCCCTTAAAATTGGGGGAAAGTCGTGGGTGCGTGTTATACGCCGATCCCCACTGTCTGTGACCCAAAAATATTGAGCGCTGCCGAAAAATAGCGAGCGCCGACAAATATACCGAGCGCCGCCGAAAAAGACCGGGCGCCGCCGAAAAAGACAGAGCGCCGCCGAAAAAGACTGAGCCGACTGCTCGGCTCCTCTCGCAGGCCCGCCTCCCTGCTGTTTCTGGAGCGAGCGCTGCCGGAAAAGACCGAGCCGACTGTACTGTGTACTCAGCTTGGCTCCGCTCGCAGTCCCGCCCAGCAGGGAGGTCTTTTTCGTCGGCGCTCAGTATTTTTCGGGGGCGCTCGCTCGGTCTGTCTCAGTGGCGGGAAATTTGAACGTGGGCAAGGCTGCAAACGACACTGGGAAGCTACAAATGACGCTGGGCAAGCTGCAAATAACACTGGGCAAGGCTGCAAATAGACACTGGGCAAGCTGCAAATGACGCTGGGCAAGCTGCAAATGACACTTAAATGTACGTTTTTTTCCCCCCTAAACTTCCGTCCCAAAACGTTTTTTCCTTAAAATGCCCTCCTAAACTTATACGTGTTATGCGTCGATAAATACGGTACTATTGGGAAACCCGCTCGTCTGTATGCTGTTCCGACGTACCAAAAAAGACGCCTGCTCTAAAGCAAGTAAGAGATGGAAGCTATTGGCTACTGGCTATTGCCCTTCCTTTTTCTAGTCCCGTCGTACGTCACCATGTTCTTGACGGTCGGACTTTGGTGTGACCGTGTGTAGTCAAGACCGCTCTTCCGTTGGAGAAACCTTCAGAGTTTATTCCGACGGCAAAACCGCTCGTGTAAATGTGGCATAAGAATTCTAATGCCCGGTTCACCCAACTTCCTGTCTGCAGTGACCCCAGTCACCTCCATGCTTTAGACCCCCATTGGCCACGGGCTGTCCGGGGTTTGTGTGGAACACCCAGCTATCTCCAATTGGTCTCACACCTGTTCAGGAACCCTTTTACTGTAAAAACGACTCTCCCTCTGTCACTATCGGCATCTTTACACAGTGAGGTGACAGATCATCAAACTGTCTCAGTGTCACTTGGGTGTGAACAGTTTCTGTACTGTAAGGAGGGGAAATGAAACCAAAAAAAACCCAATGGTAAAGGAAGTTTGTGCTTTACCCAGGCCAGGCTGCATATCTGTATCTTAGGCTACTTTCACACTGGGGCGTTTAGCACGCTGGCGGTAAAGCAGTGCTATATTTAGCAGCGATTTACCGTAGTTTTAGCGGCGCTATTCGGCCGCTAGCGGGGCAGTTTTAACTTCCGCTAGCGGCCGAAAAAGGGTTTGCAGCGCTGCCCAATTGTTCTCTATGGGAGGGGGAGCTTTAGGAGCGGTAAATACACCTCTCTTACATTGCTCCAAAGATTTTTTGACCGTCCTGCAAGCGCACCGCTCCAATGTGAAAGCCCTCCGCGGCTCTTTCAGGGCGCTTTGCAGGCGCTATTTTTAGCACTTTAGCGTTTGCAAAACGCCTCAGTGTGAAAGCAGCCTTAGTCTCCCCTACCTGTGGCAAGTGTTTAAGAGATCATGGAGATCTAATTCACCAAACCTGGAGGTGTCCGAAACTGCATCTTTAATGGGAGTATTGAACACCATAAATTTAGTGTTCCAGACCCTATACCACTAGACCCTAAACCCTGCCTTCTGGGCATTTTGGATGACTTTCAATTACAAGCTTCCACACGTGAGGCCAGAGGCGGCTCGAGGCTTTGTGAGGCCTTACACGAGGCCACACTCACGCCCATAATAGGAAAAAAAATACAAGCACACAGAAAAGAGGGGGGGGGGGAGAGAGAGAATCAGTGATTGAGCACAGGCAAATTTGGAGGCCGCGAGGCCCCTGTGAGTGCGAGGCCTTAGGCGACCGCCTAATTTGCCTAATTAGAGAGCCGCCTCTGCGTGAGGCGGTTGCTAAAACTCTCTTTGAAGACAGAAGAGTAATACTGAGAAAATGGAAGTCTACCGACTCCCCTTCCCACAAGGAATGGTTACAACGTATGGGAGAAACCCTTATGCCGCGTACACACGACCAGACTCTCCGGCAGACTAGGTCCGACGGAATAAGTCCGTCGGACATTCCGATCGTGTGTGGGATAATCCGATCGTTCTTCTTAAAAAAAAAATCAGACGGACCTAGAAATAGAACATGTTTCAAATCTTTCCGACGGACTCAACTCCTATCGGGAAAACATTTTGTCTGTGTGCTGGTCCGACAGACCAAATACGACGCAAGGGAAGCTATTGGCTACTGGCTATTGAACTTCCTTTTTTAGTCCCGTCGTACGTCATCGCGTTCAAAACGAACAAACTTTCGAACGGACTTAGTGGGCAAGTCCGTTCGTTCGGAAGTCCATCGGAACTCCGTCAAAAGTCCGTCGGGAAGACCGTCAAATCTTTTCTGCCGGAAAGTCAGGTCATGTGTACGCGGCATTAGATTATCCATACTGTATATCAGTATAGGGGACGCCCCCATACATTTGATAACCTATGGGGTCCATGGCTGGAGTCTCCAGGCCTGAGCCCGGTAGAATTAGTGATGTATAGGTTACTTATAGGCTAGGTTAGGTCCTTTTGTCTACTGTTTGTTGTCATACGATTGATAGGAAGTATGTCCCTGAATGTATCTAATAAGATAAGGATGGTAATGTTCCTTTTTGTTTTTTTCAGGTTTGTATTGCTGTTTCAATTAATGATATAGTGTATGACACTAAATATAGATGCTTGGGGTGTATGTGGCGATGTCTTGAAATCTTTAAATGTATAATGCTTTTGTGTTTCCTGTTTTATTTCTTTTCTGAAGTAAAAAAAAAAAGAAAAAAAGGAAGTGTGTGCAACTATCCTGTGTGTGTGTATATATATATATATATATGCAAAATATCTTTACTTATGTTCATGTAGCATGTGAACAGTGACTTAATACATTGTTTCTGCAATAAGTGCACATGTATGTAGTTAAAGCGGTGTTTCACCTTAAAATTTTTTTTTTAAAAGTCAGCAGCTAAAAAAAAAGTCGCTGCTGACTTTTAATAAGTACACTTACCCTCCCAGGGCGCCCGCGATGTCGTTCATGGAGGCCGAGATGTCCCTCGGCTATCCGGATCCAGCGCCGCCATCCTCAGTAAGGGAAACGGCTTCCCGTTTCCTACTGCGCATGCGCGAGTCGGCGTGCGGCCTACTGCGCATGCGCGAGTCGGCGCGCGGCCTACTGCGCATGCGCGAGTCTTATTTGTGAATGGGGAACGGGGTGTGTTGTGGGACACAGTTCCCATAACACACCGCGCCCCATTCACCTGAAGACGGAAGAAGAGAAGATCACCGCGGCGCTGGAGGAGGCAGATTAGGACGATCTGCCTAGCAACAGCCATTTCTGGTAAGTAAAAAAAAATAATTTTATTTTTTTTTATTTTATTTTAAATTGTTACTAACATTTTCAGGGTGTCCCACCACTTTAAGATGTCCTGACTACTTCAGCTGGAGACTCTAGTTACAAAGAAGTGTCAGCTTTGCTTGCCAGGACTCCTCACCCTTCTCATAGGCAGCAAGCCCAACAAACCTGTGGAGAAACCTTATTCCCTCTATTTAGCCGGACTTGTTCTGTAATGTTGAATACATTTCATAGCTTCTCCAAGAAAATTGAGTACTGTTTTCTCTGTCACAATTGCACTAATACGGCTACAATCACTTAGTAAAGCTTCTCTGGAGGAACCCTGGTTGAGAAACCCTGGTGTAGATGTTGAGTGTCCAAGAACAGGATGGGAGGTGAGAAAGTTGTGGACACCATCTGTCCTACACATAACACCATTTTAACAATTTGCATCTTCGACCATGTAAATTGAGCAGTTAAAGGGGTTGTAAAGGAATTTTTTTTTTTTTTTTTTTAACCACGTAAGCCCCGGACCAATTTGCAGCCAAAGGACAAGGCCCCTTTTTGCGATTCGGCACTGCGTCGCTTTAACTGACAATTGCGCGGTCGTGCGACGTGGCTCCCAAACAAAATTGGCGTCCTTTTTTTCCCACAAATAGAGCTTTCTTTTGGTGGTATTTGATCGCCCCTGCGGTTTTTATTTTTTGCGCTATAAACAAAAATAGAGCGACAATTTTGAAAAAAATGCAATATTTTTTACTTTTTGCTATAATAAATATCCTCAAAAAATATATAAAAAAATTTTTTTTCCCTCAGTTTAGGCCGATGCGTATTCTTCTACATATTTTTGGTAAAAAAATCGCAATTAGCGATTATTGATTGGTTTGCGCAAAAGTTATAGCCTTTACAAAATAGGGGATAGTTTTATAGCATTTTTATTAAATTTTTTTTTTTTACTAGTAATGGCAGCGATCAGCGATTTTCATTGTGACTGCGACATTATGGCGGACACATTGGACATTTTTGACACATTTTTGGGACCATTGTCATTTATACAGCAATCAATGCTATTTAAATGCACTGATTCCTATGTAAATGACAGTGAAGGAGTTAACCACTAGGGGGCGGGGAGGGGTTAGTGTGACGTGTGTGTTTTTTTTTACAGTAGGGGGCGTGGCTTTACGTCTGACGTCACTGATCGGCTTTCCCGATGACAGGGAACAGCCGATCAGTGACAGGCAGTGTAGGAAGCGGGGGGAGAGGTTTGTTTACACAGACCTCTCCCCGTTCTTTAGCTCTGTGACCCGATCGCGGGACACCAGCGGCGATCGGGTCCGCTGGTCCCGCGGTCACGGAGCACAGGACCGGGTCGCGAGCATGTCACCGCCGGCGCGCGCACGACCCACGGCTGGGCACTTAAAGGAGGATGTACCGGTACATGCTTCTGCCCACCCGTGCCATTCTGTTGACGTAAATCTACAGGAGGCGGTCCTTAAGCGGTTAAATAACAAACATGTTATACTTACCTCCACTGTGCAGCTTGTTTTGCACAGAGTGGCCCCGAACCTGGTCTTCTGGGGTCCCTCGGAGGCTGTCTCGGCCCCCCCCCCCCCCGCAAGTACTTCTCACCTAAATGCGAGCTCCCCTCGCATGGTGAGAAGTACTTGCAGGCTCGCTCCCGTGATACAGCCGGCGGCTATAGCCACTCGCTGTATCACTCGGCCCCGCCCCCCAGGGCGCCGTGTCATTGGATGTGATTGACAGCAGCGCGAGCCAATGGCTGCGCTACTTTCAATCCATCCACTCTAGCCAATCAACGGCCAGGGTGAGCGGCGAAGAGGATGTCGGGGGTGAGCGAGGGGTCAGGTAAGTAAAACGGGGGGGCTCTGGGGGGGCCGGCATTGACGGATGTTTTTTCACCTTAATGAATAGAATGCATTAAGGTGAAGCTTTTTTTTACCTTTACAACCGCTTTAACACTACGGCAGACTTCCTGACACCAAGGATTGGAAGATGTAACTAGAACTCGGGGGGTCAACAACTATGAAATCACCTATCCTGTTCTTGGACAATCAGCATCTAGAGTTTAGATAAATGTTGGGGTATCTTCCTGACACTTATTAGATGGGAAGAAGTGGTGAAATATCTTCAATCTTACAGATCAAGTCCAACTGAATGTGACCTGACCAACTACTACTAGATATAGGGGCGCTATTTATATCTTAATTTAATATATGATCATGCAAGTGTCGATCATGTGCATAAAATAAACAAATAATGCTAATACAATACCTTAGAATACATGGAGCACTCTGTTTATCACCAGGGTACTTTGTAATAATTTCCGTGTGTCAGTATCTCATATGACACACCCCCCTGAAGGCGTGTCAACGAAACGTCGCCCCCCTGAAGACGTGTCAACGAAACGTACGTCGGAGGCGGTACCTGGTCACGTTCTGTATCTAATCATCCCCAGACAAACAGGAAACTGGGGATGATTAGATACAGAACGTGACCAGGTACCGCCTCCGACGTACGTTTCGTTGACACGTCTTCAGGGGGGCGACGTTTCGTTGACACGTCTTCAGGGGGGTGTGTCATATGAGATACTGACACACGGAAATTATCACAAAGTACCCTGGTGATAAACAGAGTGCTCCATGTATTCTAAGATATTGTATTAGCATTATTTGTTTATTTTATGCACATGATCGACACTTGCATGATCATATATTAAATTAAGATATAAATAGCGCCCCTATTGCACCAACTTTCACAATTTTCAAATCCTACGATTTCCAAGGGAGCAGCTTTTTTCACTTACTTTCTTTAGTTTTTCTAGTTTATACTACAATAGAGATATATTTCTTTACACAATGGTATATTAGAGATTTTCTTTTTCATAGTAGTACTAATTTTACACTTGGCGCGGAGTTTGAAACAGCTGTTTGGCAGCTGCCTTTACCCATTACTACTAGATATACCATGACCTGGATACATGAGAACCTTCACTCATCATTACACCCACTTCAGCCAGCGGCCTCGCCTCTCCAGTGGTTAACCACCGCTCATAAAAACAGGTCAAGCTGGCAGTAGAAGTGCCCAGCCTGGCTGCTGAAATAGGGAAGGAAGCAGAGGGCACGAGTTACTAATACAAACACAAAATCTTGTATGCAGTATGTGCTACATGGAGCTCAGATATTAAAATGTTTTAAGGTCCATGCAAAACTGGCCTAAAAAAACGCTGCTCCTAGAGGAGTTTAGAGTTTTGCCTGTAGAAGCAACTATTGTTTTCCTATGTGTCCATGCACATTAGGTCAATATTTTAAGCTCAGCGTTTAGAGTAATGCCGCGTACACACGATCGGACTTTCCGCCAACAAAACCTTGGATTTTTGTTCGAAGGTTTTTGGCTCAAACTTGTCTTGCATACACACGGTCACAGAAATGTTGGCCAACAATTACGAACGCGGGGAACGTGGTGACCAAAC
Organism: Lithobates sylvaticus; assembly: GCA_028564925.1. Taxonomy (NCBI): domain Eukaryota; kingdom Metazoa; phylum Chordata; class Amphibia; order Anura; family Ranidae; genus Lithobates; species Lithobates sylvaticus. Next base: position 193,131,384 of record CM053037.1, on the reverse strand, counting down.
AAGACGCAGGACGAGCCGAGAAAAAGGAAGTTCAATAGCCAGTGTGGCTCCTTCTGCTTGATTCCGAGCATGCGTGAACTTTTGTGCGACGGGCTTGAGTTCACACGATCGGACTTTCCGACAACAAAGTATTGTTGGGGGAAAATTTGAAAATCTGCTATCCAACTTTTGTTGGCGGAAAGTCCGACAGCAAATGTTTAGATGGAGCGTACACACGGTCGCACTTTCCGACAACAAGCTCACATCCAACATTTCCCATCGGAAAATCCGACCGTTTGTAAGCGGCATTAGAATAAAGACCCTTCTGTTTTTGCGTTATTGAGAGCGGTTTCCTGGCAGAAAAAACATGCTAAACGCTCATAAACGCTAGTACAAAAACACTTAACATTAGCAGGTTTTTTTTCTGCCAAGAGCACTGGCATTTTTTTAAGCCAGGGGGCATGGGTCCTTAGGCACTATGAATGGTTAGGGGAGATGTTCAGGCAGTTTGGGAATGGTGGGAAGAAGTCCAGATTCAAGGCTCCTTTTGACCAATAACTGCAGTCTTGGAAAACTGTGGACTCGTCAACATTTGTGAATTGTCTTATACAACTGCAGACTGTTTTTTCTGTGCACAGGGAGGCTCAACAGACTGGAAGTACTAGATTCTGGATTCCCTTTACCCAAAAATATTGCTCATGTCTACGTCCTGTCTGGGCCAAAAGCCTTCAGATCCTGGCAACAATGAAGCTGTGGCAGAAGACACTTATCGCCATCAGAGGTGAGAGACCAAACACAGTACATATTAAAAGAAGGCTGAAGTGGGATAAAATACATTTTTGGCTATTGATAGTCTCTTTCTGAAAATTATAATTGCCTGGCGCAGGAGAAGCATGCAGCCAGTAAAATCACAATCCAGAAAGAATTTTTTGCTTTACAAAGCACTAACTCCAGAGGCGACTGGTGGGGGACATATGGTTATATAGTTAGCAAGTTTGAAAAAACACACAAGTCCATCTAGTTCAACCAATAACCAATGTGACTGGTGGGAACACAACTGGTAGGGGAATGGTTCATAGGGGGCAGGTACTTGGAGCAAAAGAGGGTATGTCAAGTGGGGACATGGCTGGCAGAGAAACAGTTGATGAGGGAGAGTTGCTCGGGAGAAGCAAAGTGGGTGACTGGTGGGATACAGCCTGTAGAGGAAGAGTTGATGGGGGAGAGGTGCCCAGAGTGAGAAGGTGGTATAACTGGTGGGGACATGGGTGGCAGAGGAGCGTTGCTCGGGAGAAGCAAAGGATATGGGGCTGTGTGCCTGGTGGGGACACGCCTGGTAGAGGAGTGTTTTTTTGGGAGAGAGTTGCTCAGGGGGGGTGGTGGAAGAGGTGCCTGGGGGGGGGAGAGGGGGTAGCTGTACGACTGGTGGGGACACAGTCAGTATTGGAGCAGTTGATGGGAGAAGAGGTCACTGGGGAGCAAGTGTGACTGGTGGGGGTCACAAGTGGTAGAGGAGTCTTTGATGGGGAGAAATGCCCGGCGGAAAGGAAGTAGTTGGGAGCTATGTGACTGGTGGAGACATAGCCAATAAAGAAGCTGTTGCTGAAAGAAGAGGTCCCTGGGGAGCCGGTGCGACTGGTGAGGGCACAACTGGTAGAGGAGTCTTTGATGAGGGAGAGGTGCCCGGTGGAAATAAAGTAGGGGGGGGAGCTGTGTCACTGGTGGGGGCACAACTGGAAGAGGAGTGGTTGATGGGGGAGAAAGGAAGGAGAGCAGCTGTGTGACTGGTGGGGACATGGCCAATAAAGGAGCGGTTGGTAAAAGAAGAGGTCCCTGGGGAGCCGATGCAACTGGTGGGGGAACAACTGGTAGAGGATTCGTTGATGGGGGAAAGAAGACCGGTGGAAAGGAAGTGAGGGGGGCTCTGTGACTGGTGGAGACAGAGCCAATAAAGAAGCTGTTGCTGAAAGAAGAGGTCCCTGGCGAGTCGGTGCGACTAGTGAGGGCACAACTGGTAGAGGAGTCTTTGATGAGAGAGAGGTGCCCGGCAGAAATAAAGTAGGGAGGGGGCATTGTCACTGGTGGGGGCACAACTGGTAGAGGAGTGGTTGATGGGGGAGAAAAGAAGGAGAGCAGCTGTGTGACCGGTGGGGACATGGCCAATAAAGGAGCGGTTGGTGAAAGAAGAGGTCCCTGGGGAGCCGGTGCAACTGGTAGGGGATTCGTTGATGGGGGAAAGAAGCCCAGTTTAAAGGAAGTGGGGGGGGGGGGTGTGACTGTTGCAGACATGGCCAATAAAGGAGTAGTTGATGGAAGAAATGATCCCTGGGGAGCCGGTGTGACTAGTGGGGCACAACTGGTAGAGGAGTGGTTGATGGGGAGAGGTGGCTAGGGAGGGAAAGGAAAGAGGGAAGGCTGTGTGACTTGTTAGGACATGGCAAATAAGGGAGCTGTTTATGGAAGAAGAGGTCCCTGAGGAGTGTGACTGGTAGAGACGCAACTGGTAGAGGAGTGGTTGATGGGAGAGAGGTGCCTGGGGGGGAAAGGAAGTAGGGGGGCTATGTGACGGGTGCAGACATGGCCAATAAAGCCTATTTTTAGGGTCTACCTATTCAGGAGCAAGAGCCGATCCACCATCGCTCCTGAACCAACCCTGTAGACTTCCACTGAGTTCTGGAGCATGCCAAGCGCTGGCAGGCCTCATGTTGGGCACCAGAGCTATAAGCATCCGTGTCAAAGCTCATTGGGCACCAGAAAACCCAATCAGAGCAAAAATATGACGGTGGGGCTCCTGTAGACAGGAAGTGGCTGAATGAGGCCGTAAGAGATTAGCAGCACTGGAATGTAGCAAAGGAGGTAAAAAAATTAATTAAGAAAAAACATGAGTGTTGTTAATGTAACACAAATCGTTAATAAACGTATTGTCAATCAGTTACACATTTAGATCGACTTAACCCAACCAAAAATATCATATTTTCCCATCATGCACCAGGGAAGTTCGGTTCCAGTATCAGCTCCTATTTCTCCTTCCTGCGTTTCTTGATGCTGCTGAATTTCCTGTCATTTCTCCTTACCGCCAGCCTGGTCATCATTCCCACCGCGTTTCTCGAAGGCTCCACTCACCGTCTTCATGGTAGGAGGTCTTTCTTTGGTGTAGAGGATTGTTGTAGCCGGGGCTGCTGTTAGAAACCACAGGGGCCCTATACAGCCAACCCCAAAATTAACACAGTTCACTATGCTTCAGTTATCAATGAACAATATGAGTGATCAGTACCAATCGCTCAATGTGTTCATTCAGGAAAGGAAGGAGCTGGTAAATGTGGCATATTTACTGGATTCTTCCACCACTCTGCATCCTGAAGGATCCTATTGTTTCCTTGCAGCTGCCGGTGGAAAGGGGAGGAGGGAAGCCGGCAGCACTATGGGGGTGGGGGAGGGGGGTAATAAAAACAGGGGGGCCTGGGCAGCAGCAGCATCCAAATTACCCAGTTGCCTGTGCCCCCCTACTGGCCTGGACCCTGTACAGGAGGACTGGTGGTACCCCCTAATCCATGCCCCTGGTTGTAGCTAAGATTACCTGTCCTTAATAGCCAATCAGAATCCTCCTTGAATAGTCTAAATGTCATGAAATGTAAGACAGAATGTGCTGATGTGGCCGACACAAAGGGATCCTCTTAAAGATATTTTTGAGGCCTTTTATGATATAATTTTGATACTGTCTTTATATTTTTTCATTCTCTTCCCAGCAGCCCCTTGTGGAAACTTGACTTCGTTTCCCACTAGATCCTTTCATGCTCTACTGGACGTCTTCACCGGAGAAGTGGGTGACATCAATCAATAAATCTCCATACTAAGGCAATAGATGGTGCCGTTCCATGACTTGGCTTCACTAAAAAAATAAAAAAATAATTATACACCGCCGCACTCCCATATACATATACCCCCCCCCCACCCAATATACTGTATATAAAGATGATACAGTGAATTTATGGCTTCAGGGAAGGATTAGGAGCCTTGCAAAAGTATTCACACCCCTTGGCTTTTTACCTATTTTGTTACAGCCTTTAGTTCAATGTTTTTTTTAATCTGAACTATATGTGATGGATCAAAACACAATAGTCTAAGTTGTGAAGTAAAATTAGAAAAACATATACATAAAACTATTTTTCAGAAATAAAAAAACTGATAATTGGCATGTGTGTATGTATTCTCCCCCTTTGTTATGAAGCCCATCCCCCCACAGTTAGAATCACTTCTAGAGGGAACACATTAACCCCTGCTGCGCCACCTAGTGTTAACCCCTTCCCGGCCAGTCACATTGACACAGTAATCAATGCAATTTTATAGCAACGATCGCTGTGTAAATGTGAATGGTTCAAAAAATGTGTCAAAAGTGTCCGAAGAGTCCGACGCAATGTCGCAGTCACGAAAAAAAAAAATCGCAGATCGCCGCCATTACTAGTAAAAAAAAAATAAAAAACACAATAAATCTATCCCCTATTTTTGTAGACGCTGTAACATTTGCGCAAACCAATCAATATACGCTGTTATTGCGATTTTTTTTACCAAAATATGTAGAAGAATAAGTATCGGCCTAATGTGAGGAAAAAAATAGTTTTTTTAAAAAAAAATGGGATATTTATTAGAGCAAAAAGTAATAAAATATTGTGATTTTTTTTACCAAAAATATGTAGAAGTCGTATCGGCCTAAACTGAGGAAAAAAATAGTGTTTAAAAAAAAAAAAAAAAAAAACACCTAAGGGTTTTAACCCATCTTGTTATTTTGTACAATTCTCCTTTTAAGTGGGCGTGGCAAGGGGTGTGTCCTATGCCTGCATACTTTTGCTGAGAGGTGTCCCTCATTCCCATCTCAAAAAGTTGGGAGGTATGCTCTTACCCCCTCTCGCCCTCCTCTTTCTCTTTCCCCCCTTCTTACCCTCCCCTCTCTCACCCTCCCTCTCTTACCCCCTTCACTCTCTCTCTTACCCCCCCTCTCTCTCTATCTCTCTCTCTCTCTCTTACCCCCCTCACCCCCCTCCCTCTCTCTCTTACTCCTCTCTCTCTCTCTCTCTCTCTCTCTCTCTCTTAGCCCCTCACCCCCCCCTACCCTCCCCTCTCTCTTACCCCCTCTCTCACCCTCCCTCTCTTACCCCCTTCTCTCTCTCTCTCTCTACCCCCCCTCTCTCTCTCTTACCCCCTCTCTCTCTCCCCCCTCTTACCCCCCTCACCCCCTCCCCTCTCTCTTACCCTCCCCTCTCTCTTACCCACCCCCCCCCCCACCCTGCCCTCTCTCTTACCCACCCACCCCCCCCCCACACACACACACAAGTGTTTGAGTTGTGGGGTGCACATCTATGTCTAAAAAGTAAATCATTGTCTGATCTCTTGTATTTTAGGGCTTCATGGAAGACACTTACCTTTTCTATGGACATTACAGTGAGATGACGGGATCAGATTCTTCATTCAATACCCAGGTGGCTTATCTGCTCACCCCTCTCCTCTTCTTGTCTATGTGTGGACTCGGCCTCCTGCAGAGGTAGGATCTTATTTATAATCAAAGTTGCCAACAAGCCCTTCGTAGGCCGATGTTTACCACCTTCTCCGTCTTCCATCACTTACTTCTTCAAACCAAGTGGGGGTGGCTGGGCTTCCTCACATGTGATTAGAGAATTTAACTGTTTTCTGCTCATAGGGCATATATATATATATATATATATATATATATATATATATATATATATATACATATACATATACAGACTCAGAAACAGGCGTTTATTACCATACCCTGTTATTATATTTTTTAGCCGGAAATCTGCTTTACTGTAATAGTGATACAAGAGCTTTACAGCAACCCGATCACTTTTACAGCACTGCCATTCCTAGGCTCTCCTGTCCCACCGGTTATGTCCCCTGCACACAGAGGAAATGGAGGAACATGTTTTCCCCCATCTCCTCTGTGACTAATGAAGCCAAAAGGGATGAGGATTTTGAAATTGTCACTATCAGTTTCAGAGCTATCTTTCCCTAGCAGATACACCCAGGGAAACAGACAATCAAACACATATGTGCTTGATCAGATGCTTTGAAGGGCAGAGAAGGGATGAGGGGTCTAATAGATATCTCCATAAAGAGTACCTGTCACTGCCCAAAAGGGCTTGTGATAGTAATAAAGTTAAATGAATAGTTAAATTGGAGGGCAAGTATCACGTACCTGGTAGCAGAGCCTGATATGATGGGGAAGGCCTCTCTGACACCTCTGACTCGGGCGGACCCTGATAGTGTAGATAGGAGGCACAGGAGTGCAGAGTGGCACAAGTGCCTGGAAGTCTTGCTAGCAGCAGGGCAGGTGTCCTCGCTGGACTGCCGTCAGATGGCTTCAGCAAGTAGGTAAGTAGGCAGGCAGCTGGTACTGCTGACAGAAGGCAGGGTAGCAAGGTCAGGCAGGCCGGGCCATACACAGACGGGATGGATCGGGTACAGGGCACTGACAGGAACGTGGTCAGGAGGCAAGTCGGGTCTGGAACCGTTCAGTGGAACAGAAGTCAAGGAGCAGACAGAAGTGTGGTCAGGGAACTAGCCGAGATCGATGCAGGTGGAGTTCAGAGAATGGTCAAGACAAGCCAGGTCAGCAACTGGAAGCAGAATGCAGGTTCACAGGATCACAGATACACTGGAGGCTGAAGACAAAGAAGCACTGATCCTGAGCACTGGCTGAGTTTTAATAGTCTGTTTGGCGCCAGCATCTGTCACAGATGCATGCAAGCGCCATCGCGCATGTGTGCGCATGCGAGTTCGCGCATGCGCATATTTATTAGCCAGTGCCCAATTCTTACGAGCATGAAAGGGAATATGTCTTAGCTTATGCCCAGAATTCCCAGATGACTTATCTTGTTTGCTGGCATTCGCATCCTGACAGCAGGACAGGCATTGGGGGTGAAAAAAAAGTGTAGAAAAAAAAGTGTAGAAAAAAAAGTGTAGAAAAAAAAGTGTAGAATATAAAATAAAACATTTTTTTTTCTTTTTTTTTAAAGCACCCTGTCTCCCTGGCACACAACCCATATAAAAAAAAACTCAGTGTAGGGCATGAATGTGTATATAAACATAACTTGCGCCACACATGTGAGGTATCATCACAAATGGAGTGAGAGCAATAATTCTAGGGCCATAATTCAGGGTTAAAGCTCTTGGCTCCTCCTCTTCTTTGTGTGCCCCCATGATATTTTAGGGAGCAGAGGAGATCCTCATCTTATAGGAGGATTATCACAAGACAACTGTCCGGTTTCTTCAAGCACTCGCCAAGGAACCTCAAAGGTTCTGGCGGTCAGTAAAGTTGGGCAGGAATAAGCAGATGTCTCCCTCTTAAAGCAGTTTTCTGCCCCCCCCCCGCCCCCCTCCAAAAATTAAGTCAGCAGCTACACATACTGTAGCTGCTGACTTTTAATAATAGGACACTTACCTGTCCGGGAACCCAGCAATGTCGGCACCCCAGCTGATGTTTCAATCGCCGGGTGCTGCTGCCGCCATTGATGGTAAGGGAACCTGGCAGTGAAACCCTGCAGCTTCACAGCAGGGTCCCTACTGCGCATGCGTGTAGCGCGCTGTACTTTCTTACTGGCCAGGCAGCAGGGTAAGGAGGAGGGGGCCGAACTTGTGATGTACCTTGGTGCAGCGAGGTGCGACGGGAAGTGGGGCTGGGGTAACTGTCAAAAACAGGTACCTGCTCCCCCCTCCCACCGAAAGGTGCCAAATGTGGCATTGGTGGGGGGGGGGGGAATCAGATAAGCAGAATTTCCACTTTTGGGTGGAACTCCACTTTAAAGGGATATCTGTCCATGTAAAGTCAGCCTTATAGGGCTCTTCGTGCTAAAAGCAACCAATAAGAATTAATCTCTCAGTGTCTATATAGTGCAATCTTAGCGAAATACGGAATTTTGCACATTAAAGCCTGTTAATCGTTATATTTAGTTTTCTGTCCTTTTGTCGTCTCAGCACAGTGAAAGGGATAACACAAAGACGAATTCGAACTCGGGTCTACCGGACCCCCATCAGCATCCGAGTGTTTGCAGGTTGGGATTTCTGTGTACGAGGAGCTGGGACGTCATCGCTGAAACAACGAAGCCTCAGCAATGACTTGAAGGTGAGCTTTAGGTGGAATTCTTATGCTAAACACAGAATGATTTAATGCGTTGGTATTTATAGACACAAATCTGCGATGGTTATCTTGATATTAAGATTCTCCTTGGTTTATGTCTTACTTGCAATTACATTAATTGATATTCATATTGTTTCTTGTGCACCCTTGTAGACCTCTTCTGGGGAGGGGGGTAAGAAATGGCCGGGGATATAATATTATTAATAAAGATATCTCCAGTAAACATTGCAACAAAGTCCAGTTGCAGGGCCCCCCAAAGATGATCGTGATGAAGCATCCGTCTGAAGACAGAATCAGTGATGGTGGGGGAGATGCTCCAATCATTGTCCAACCAGCCTGGAATGGAGCTTCTCACCAGCAGAAACCATGGCAGAAGACAGAATCAGTGATGGTGGGGGAGATCCTCCAATCATTGTCCAACTAGCCTGGAATGGAGCTTCTCACCAGCAGAAACCATGGTGTAACACTAGAATTCAGAGTCAGCCTATCTATTTTGATTCTTAGACCCTAGAAGCATCTAATCTGTCATGCAACCGGACCTCTAATTAAATGTGGGCCGTCGGATGCCTAACATGGCTCTAGGCGCAAGGGGTCTCCAAACTAACTACACAAAATGACAGTTTACTGTCCTTCAGACTTTAGGGGGGCTGGATTGTGCCCAGTGGGAGTAAACAGTGCCAGATCTTTGGTATTAGGTGGATAAATAAATGGTGTCAGTGGGAGGAGTAGTGCCCTGTTGTTGGTATCAGTTGGATGAATGGCACCCCATTGTAGGTGTTAGTGCTCCATCGTTGGTGTCAGTGGAAGGAATAGTGCCCCTCATTATTGGTGTCAGTAGCAGGAGTAGTGCCCCATGATTAGTATCAGTGGAAGGAATACTGCTACATTGTTGGTGTCAGTAGAAGGAGTAGCGCGCCAGTGGGAGGAACATCGCCCCTTTGTTGTTGTCAGTGGGAGGAATAGCACCCTATTGTTGGTGTCAGTGGAAAGAATAGTGCCCCATCGTTGGTATTAGTGGAAGGAATAGTGCCCATTTTGTAGGTGTCGGTGGAAGGAATAATGGAGCCTGGGCTGCAGTTTGGAGACCCCCTGCTCTAGGCCATGAATTTTTTCCTTCCTTCTAAACTTGAGCAGAGCCAACACCTGCAAGTTCGCAATAGGGCGGGTGCCCTCAACGGGTCTGGAGCTTTTGGAGCTGCAATTTTCTTCTATGTGGTTAATGAGCCCTAAGCTAAAACTAGCTATAGAGTCCCGGACCCGAAGGGCCAGGGTTAACTAGAATAACAGGAGCTGCATAAAAAATCCATTGCAATTAACAAGTTCACCTACTAACATACAGCAAGGTGTCCGCTACACACAAACACTGTTTCACAGACCTCACTATCCGGCATAGTGCATGTGAGATAACAAAAATGAGGCAGACTTCTGTCACTAGTCTTTAAATATATATACACCCAGAAGAAATGGGCAGCAATGGTAAACTATTAAATGCAGGAACACTTGCCAAATAATCCCTGCTTCTGGTCTGGATTCAGCAGTAGCTCTTCCATGGAAGGACATGTGGTGCCAGACCCTCTCTCCCTAATTCCTTCCTCTGGGGTTTCCTACCCAGCAACCCAGAGACAGGACGTGCTATACATAATTAACTCTTTGATAATAAGCAGCCAGTTAATTACAAATACAGACAGTAGAGGGCAACAGAACCCTACACACACACCTTACACAAGTACATGCCTTATATTCAGTATTTATAATTATTTTTAGATTTTTGTGTCTTTTGAACAAGGCGGAATATTGGAAAGTCTTTGGTGTAATGCTTTGCCTTCTTTTCAGTCTCACCTGGCAGAGGAGTGTTGGTATTGGAAGAACTCACAAATGTCTGTTAATGAAAGGGTGCGTGTCCTCGTCCTTCGTGTCCTGCTGAACTGTGTCATCCTGGCAATGATGGCGGGCGGATTCTATTGTATATATGCTGCCACTGGTATCTCTCAGGATTATCAGCAGGTAAGTACTGCAGAATGATTGAGAGCAACTCTGCCCCTTACAACAAATTAAAAAACAAAAAAATTAAAGAACCTGAAAAACGCCTTCAGCGTGAAAGGGGTCTTAGTGTCCCTGGTTCCCAATAAAAGTGTCAGGTGTCCGGTTTGTCCGCCGCAATATCACAGTCCCAATAAAAATCGCTGATCGCCGCCATTACTAGTAAAATAAATCAAATAAAAATGCCATAAAAATATTCCATCATTTGTAGACCCTATAACGTTTGCACAAACTAATCAATATACGCTTATTGGGATTTTTTTTTTTACCAAAAATGTGTAACAGAATACATATTGGCCTAAATTTTTGAAGAATTTAGATTTTTTACATTTTTTTATTTAATGTGTTTTATAATTTTATTAAATTTTTTTCAAAATTGTCGCTCTTTTTTTGTTTATAGTGCAAAAAAAAAAAAAAAAAAAACTGCGGAGGTGATCAAGTACCACCAAAAGAAATCTCTATTTGTGGGGAAAAAAAGGACATCAATTTTATTTGTGTATAACGCCGAACAACCGCGCAATTGTCAGTTATGCCATGTACACACTACCGGTTTTCCCGTCGGAATAAACTTTGAAGGTTTAGGAAGTTCAATAGCCAGTAGCCAATAGCTGCCTTCTCGTACTCGCTTCAGAGCATGCGTTATTTTTGGTCCGTCGGAACAGCATACAGACGAGCGGGTTTCCCGATAGGAATTGGTTCCGTCGGAAATATTTAGAACATGTTCTCTTTCTAGGTCCGTCAGAATTTTCGATGTAAAAAGTCCGATGAGGCCCACACACGATCGGAATATATGATGAAAAGCTCCCGTCTGACTTTTTCTGTCGGACATTCCACTCGTGTGTACGCGGCATCAAAGTAACGCATTGCCGTATTGCAAAAAAATGGCCTGGGCATGAAGGGGGTAAAACCTTCTGGGGCTGAAGGGGTTAATAAGGGGCATGGAGGAGCTCAGCTATGATGAAAGATTAACTGAACTAAATGTATTGACCCTTATGACTAGTGCACAGGGGCTGAATGTCGGGAGACAATAGCCGGTTCAATGAAAAACCATTCGACATTCGGCCCGTGTGTATGGCAGGCGGTCCGACAGAAGCAGATCCGGAAAATCAGCAGCCGATCAGCGGCCATTGGCCGGAGTGTTCTGACGGGGGACTGTCCCGCTGGGTTGAACAAAAAAACAAATAGTGTGTACCAGACTTTAAGAAGAGGCAACCTTGGACTGTTGATCCAGGGAATATCCAGTTGCTTTTGGGGATTGGGAAGGATTTTTCCCTTGTTAGAGGAAATTGGACTGTATTTTATTGGTTTTTTTTTTTCACCTTCCTCTGAATCAACTGTGGGTTTAGGGGGTTTATTTTATTGAATTATTTTTGTTGGTCTTTTTTTCATCCTGTCTATGTGACTATCTTTTCTTTGTCCTTCAGAAGTCAGGTAGCCCAGTTGCTGGACTGGTGATCCAGTATCTCGCGCCAATTGTCATCTCACTGGTCCTCTTTATCTTGCCCCAGTTCTTCATGCTGCTGGTGAAATTTGAGGGTCAGTCACCCCGTGTGGAGATCACCCTCACCCTCATCAGGTGAGTCATACAAATGGTTGTAGATTCATTATCCCGCATATACTAATCACATTCATACCTCTGCCCTGTCCAAAACAAACAGTGCAAATGTATTAATCGAATGACAGCCATCATCATTTAACCCACTTCCTGTAAGCCCAGGTTGTCATAGACACACCCCTCAGAAGCGTGTCATCTCCAGCCTGGGCTCATAGGACAATAGCGCAGAGAGCTACAGTGATCTCATACTGTCAGTGATGTTATCTGTTGATGAATCACCAACTTACCCTTCCCACCAATCCCATCATTGCCTCACCCTTCCCACCAATCCCATCATCGCCTCACCCTTCCCACCAATCCCATCATAGCCTCACCCTTCTTACCAACTCCATCACCTCATTATCCTTCCCACCAACCCCATCACCACAGTACCAGTCCCACCAACCCCATCACCACAGTACCAGTCCCACCAACCCCATCACCGCATCACCCTTCCATTTATCCCACCACCGCCTTACCCTTCCATCACTTCATTACTCTTCCCACCAGCTCCATCACCTCGTTATCCTTTTCACCAATGCCTTCACTTCATTAGCCTTCCCACCAACCCCATTACCACAGTACCATTCCCACCAACCCCATCACCTCATAACCCTTCCCACCAACCCCATCACCACAGTACCAGTCCCACCAACCCCATCACCGCATCACCCTTCCATTTATCCCACCACCGCCTTACCCTTCCATCACTTCATTACTCTTCCCACCAGCTCCATCACCTCGTTATCCTTTTCACCAATGCCTTCACTTCATTAGCCTTCCCACCAACCCCATCACCACAGTAACATTCCCACCAACCCCATCACCTCATAACCCTTCCCACCAAACTCATCACTTCATTACCCTTCCCACCAACTCCATCAGTGCCTTATCCTTCCCACCAACCTCATCATCGCCTCACCCTTCCCACCAACTCAACCGCATCACCCTTCCACTTATCCCAAAACCATATTACCCTTTTCACCAACCCATCACCCCATTACCCTTCTCACCAACCCCATCACCTCATTATCCTTCAGACCAGTGCCTTCACTTCATTAGCCTTCTCACCAACCCCATCACCACAGTACCCTTCCCACCCACCAAGCAAGCAAGCTGGTAGGCAGCAGACTGTGGCAGGCTGCTACGGGTGACAGGGGTTGCTGGTAGCAGATAGTGGGTCAGCCGGAACAGCAGGGTGGTAGATGGGTACTGATGACAGTAGGCAGAGTAGCAAGGTCAGGAAAGCCGGGTCATACACTGACAGGATGGATCGGGTACAGGGCACAGGGAGGAACGTGGTCAGGAAACAAGCCGAGTATGGATCTGATCAGTGAAGCAGAAGCCAATGGAGCAGACAGAAGCCGAGGTCAGGGGACAAGCCGAGGTCAGTGCAGGCCAAGTTCAGAGAGTGGTCAAGACAAGCCGGGTCAGCAACTGGAATCAGGATACAGAATCAAAGGAACACAGGATACACAGGAGGCTGAAGACGAAGCAGCACTGATCCCGAGCACAGGTCCAGTTTAAATAGCCCGTTTGGCTCCAACATCTGTCACAGGTGCACATGAGCCCAGGCGCGCATGGGTATGCGTGCTTAGGTATGCGCATTTGTATTAGCAAGTGCCCTAATTTCTGCGAGCAGGAACATTTATTGGCCTGTGTACAGAAGTTTGTGTAGAGGAGCCATCTTGTCTATTGGCATGCCCATTCTTATAGCTATATTCCAGAGCTGTATTAAGTAGTTAATGAATGGTGGCTCCCACTTCACTACACAGGTCCGGGGCAAAGCCTGCTACCCTCTGCCCAGCAGCACACATTACATTTGTTGGCAGCCTAAACATTACCTAATGGCACTAGCAGATATGTACATAGAATCGTTTTTGTTAAAGCCCCTCCAAGGCATTGGTGGGAAGAGTGGGTACCTGGGGTTGGGTGCCCTGTTAGGTAGGCTGTAGGCCCCATGATTGCTAATGGTAGCGCTACTAACAGACATATTTCACCTTTATACTCCTTGCCCAGGTGTGTCTTCCTCAGGCTCGGAGCTCTGGGAATTTTCTTCTTTTCTCTGGGTCAGAAGTTTCTGTGCCTGGGTGGGAGTCCGAAGCCCTGTGAGACCTGCGGCTACAACTCAGACTTCAAGGTAAAGCATGGTATGTTGTGTGTGGATTTTGGAGACCCTCTCCAGGAACCCCCATAAGGCTCCTACCCCCCCCCCCCCCCAAAGCAGAGTATCTAGCTACATGTTGGCAGTATTTCCCCAGGGATTGACCCAGGGGCTTGGAGGCAGCATAGGGGATAGGGGGTAGGTTTATGGCATCTTTATAATATATGGCATCTTTATAATATAAATATTTTTTTTACTAATGCAATTTTTTTAGTGGGACTGCGACATTGCGGCAGACAGATCAGACACCTAACTAACATTTTTGGGAACCAGTGACATTATTACAGTGATCAGCACTAAAAGTCTGCACTGACACTGTACTAATGACACTGGCAGGGAAGGGGGGTTAACATCAGGGGGCGATCAAAGGGTTAACTGTGTTCCCTCACTGTGTGTTTACTAACTGTATGGGGGGGATGGGATGCCTGGGGAAACACACAGATCCGTCTTCCTGCATAGCAGAAAGAGAGGATCTCGGTGTCATCCCCTGACAGAACGGGGATCTGCCTTGTTTACTGGCGATTCCCGTTCTGTCTCTGTAGGGAATGATCGCAGGCGTGCGGCAGACTCTGCTGATTGGTCCCCCCCCCCAGCTGGCCGATCGGCAGCATTTGCGCCCACAGATCGCCGTGTACGAGCCCGACGTACACCTATGGCGATTCGCAAAACAGCCGGGCCGACCTGCCACAGTATAACGGCGGCGGCTGGTCGGCAAGTGGTTAAGGACACAGAAAATCATACAAACATTGTAACATTTGGCACCTGGCTGGCTCAGCTAATAGGAGGAAATGGCTCAGCCAAGGGAAACAGCTCCGATGGAAGCAGTGGGCTGGCTCTTGGGAGGAGTTATGCAAATATCAGAATGCCTTGATGGGTGGGTGTCAGTCTGGAGGAGTGGGCGTTCCTAATCAGGAACGCCCACAGACCACCCTGGAGGTGTGTGGCCCTTGGCATTAATTTGCCTTTTTGGTCTTTTTTTTACCATCTATGGTCACCTTTAGCGCATGCTTTCCTTGATGCAGCTAAAACATCTAGTCATTATGGCAGTTCTTGTTCTTGCCCCCCCCCCCCCCCTTTTCCTGGGAGATATAGAAGGCATTGCACTTTGCAAGTGACCAGCATCCCCTGAGGAAGCCTGAAATATGGGCGAAACATGTTGGGAAGTCCATCATTTGTTGCTGTGTTTCCGATACTGTAATTAATTGCATTTGCTATCGCTGTATCTCCCCCCCCCCCCCCCCCCCCCCCCCCCTTCCCTTTCTTTTAATGTATGAATTCTTATTTTGCTCCTCAAAATAAAATAATTTTTTATATACTATATTTGATATTTTTCCAATTGATTTGCACCTATAAAGTCCCAATTCTTCTGCTCTTTACCGCCCTAGGTAATGCCCACACGTGATGCTGGGCCTTCATAATTGATGAATTGAAATCCAATGAATGAAAGGGGTGGACCAAGGACAGGCTGGGGAGGAAAGAGCTAGAGGCTAGACATCCTCCACCCAGGCAGTCACAGAAATAGGGGTAGCCTCTGTAGTCGGTAATGAAGGTAAAAAATAATAGTATTGTACCATCATCCAGAATTTGGAAATAAAGGTAACCGGGAGCTTGGTCCCCAACCAAGCTTCCCAAGAGAAATGGATTGGACTATCTCGGTACAGTGGGGCAAATACATTCAATTGTGTAAGCAGATGTATAAAAGTACCACAAAGTTTATTAATACAAAGGTAATAATCAGTAATAATAATAATAACATACATGGATTGTTATCGTGTTTTTAACCTGTAACTGATTATTACTGTTATTATTATTATTACTGATTATTACCTTTACAGATAGCCTCCTGATGAAGCAGCAATAGTCCGCAAAACTAGTTGAGATGTTATCTGTGATCCACCATCCCATTGCGATCTCCTCTGTTTGGGGATCATTGTCTTGGTGATATACATGGATTGTTATTGTGTTTTTAACCTGTAACTGATTATTACTATCACCAAGACAATGATCCCCAAACAGAGGAGATCGCAATGGGATGGTGGATCACAGATAACATCTCAACTAGTTTTTCGGACTATTGCCGCTTCATCAGGAGGCTATCTGTAATTTGATTAACAGAAGAACAAGAACAGTATAATTCTACCAAAAACATAACAGTAGCAAAGTTTAATGCAACATGTCAATTAAATGAAATATTGTATAGACATGTGCAATTCGTTTCGTTTTTTTTTTCGTCTTTCGTTAAAATTCGTTATATTCGTTCATTCGTTATCGTACGAATGAACGAACGATTCGCTAAAAATTTTAACGAATGTTCGAATCGAACGAATACGAAAAACAACGAAAATCCGAAATAACCAAATTAGAAACAACGAAACTACGAAAGAAGAAAATCCGAAAAACGAAAACAGGAACAACGAAAATCAAAATGAACGAAAAAATTCGTACATCCGTAACTTTTTTTTTCTGTTGAATTGGTAATTTTCCGTGTCCCTTACAATGGCGCTGCTTAACGTGCTTCGAATGGATTGAACTGAAAAATTCGTACATTCGTAACTTTTTTTTTTTTTTTTTTTCGATTCCTAATTTTCCGTGTCTCTTACAATGGCGCTGCTTAACGTGCTTCGAATGGATTGAACGAAAAAATTCGTACATTCGTAACTTTTTTTTTGCGATTCGTAATTTTACGTGTCTCTTACAATGGCGCTGCTTAACGTGCTTCGAATGGATTGAACGAAAAAATTCATACATTCGTAATTTTTACTTTATTTTTGCAAATCGTAATTTTCGGTGACTCTTACAATGGCGCTGCTTAACGTGCTTCGAATGGATTGAACGAAAAAATTCGTACATTCGTAACTTTTTTTTTGGATTCGTAATTTTCTGTGTCTCTTAAAATGTAATAATAGCATACACATTACATAACATTATGAATTATGCTCCGATTACGAATCTACGAAAACAATGTTACGAAACTACGAATAAATCAATCTTACGAAAGTACGAATGTAACTAAATCTACGAAAATACGAATGCGTCCAAATTTCGAATAAACGAAAACTAAACTAACGGAAAA
Source organism: Lithobates sylvaticus (assembly GCA_028564925.1). Lineage (NCBI taxonomy): Eukaryota > Metazoa > Chordata > Amphibia > Anura > Ranidae > Lithobates > Lithobates sylvaticus. The sequence continues at coordinate 193,114,382 of CM053037.1, read as the reverse complement.
ACGAATCAACGAAAAAATAACTCTTACGAATTTACGAATCGTTACGAATCAACGGAAACGAACAGAAACGATTGTGATTGTGGGTGAAACGAAAATAAACACATTTTTCTATTGTGCACATGTCTAATATTGTATCTAGAGGGGGGGGGGGAGCGAGACTGCTTACCCACATCCCGGCAAGGCACGAGGTACTAGGCGTCACCATCAAGGGAGGTCCCCCGCGGCAACCAGGGGGGACTAATAAAACAATGAACTGGAGTCTAGATAGATAGAATAGAGCAAATGCAATGGGTAGACTGTGTACTTGGAGAACGCAGGCAGTCAGGAAGACTCTATCTGATTGGCTGCAGCTTCTAATACACACTGTGCGAAGCTCACAGTGTGCAGTAATATCAGAGGAAGCCATTTCAGTCGAGGAGAGGAGCCGCTACAACTGTGCAAGACTGATTTAAGGCCAGAGGTCAAATTTAAATACAGATCTTTGGTTTTTTTTTACATTTTGCTCTCATTGGATATGTTTGGTCTCTTCTCTGTACAGTGCTGGGAGACGTCGTTGGGACAGGAATTCTACAAGCTCTCCGTGTTCCACTTCCTCGAACTGGTGATGAAGTTCCTGCTTATCCAGCTTCCTCGCAGGTAGAATCCCCTCCCCCCCCCCTCCCCCAACAGTGGGCAGGATTAGGTAATGTGGGATATTCGGTAATCGCCAGGTGACCAATCAGAGATCATTGGCTTAAAGTGGTTGTAAACCCTTACAGACCACTTTGACCTACAGGTAAGTCTAGATTAAGACTTACCTGTAGGTGCAAGAAATATCTCCTTAACCTACACGGTTAAGGAGATATTTTACAAAAATAGGGCACGCCTAGACAACGGCGCAGGCGCACTGGGCACGCCTCAAGTGACATCAAACCTGCCGTCACTTATGGCGTGCGCCGGAGTGACGTCATTGCTGCTCCGGCCACTCACAGCGCCGGAGCAGCGATACCCGGAAGAAAGATGGACGCTTCGTGCAACAGGGGACAGCGGTGACATCGCTGACACATAATGGGCTACTATGTGATGCATAGTAGTCCATTATGTTTTACCTTTGCAGGGAAACAAAGAGGAAGTAAACCCATCAGGGTTTACTTCCTCTGTAACCACTTGCTTACTGGGCACTTAAACCCCCCTCCTATCCAGACCAATTTTCAGCTTTCAGTGCTGTCGCACTTTGAATGACAATTGCGCGGTCATACAACACTGTACCCAAATGAAATGTTTATCATTTTTTCCCCCCAAATAGAGCTTTCTTTTGGTGGTATTTGATCACCTCTGCGATTTTTATTTTTTGTTAAAAAAAAATTTAAAGACCGAATAAAAATAAAAAAAAAATGTTTTTTTTTTTTTAATTTTGTTATAAAAATTTAAAATGGGAATTTTTGTCCGTCATTGATGTACGCTGATGAGGCGGCAGTGACGGGCACCGATAGGTGTCAGTGATGGGCACTGATGGGTGGCAGTGATGGGCACTGATGGGTTACACTGATAGGCAGCACTTTTAGGTGGCACTGATTGGCAGCACTGGTGGGCATTGATAGGTGGCACTTATGGGCATTGACAGGTGGCACTTGTGGGCATTCACAGGTGGCATACATGAGGCATAATTGCCTCTGACTTTTAGGGACCGATGTCCCTTTAAGATGAGCCGGTGAGGCAGTGATGGGCACTGATGGGTTACACTGATAGGCAGCACTTTTAGGTGGCACTGATTGGCAGCACTGGTGGGCATTGATAGGTGGCACTTATGGGCATTGACAGGTGGCACTTGTGGGCATTCACAGGTGGCATACATGAGGCATAATTGCCTCTGACTTTTAGGGACCGATGTCCCTTTAAGATGAGCCGGTGATCGGCTTTTTTTTTTCTCCTCCGCTGTCAGCTTGAGGAGAAAAAAAAAAAATGATCACCGAGCTTTTGTTTTCATCATGTGATCAGCTGTCATTGGCTGACAGCTGATGACATGGTAAGGGGCCAGGACCCGCCCCGTAGGCCAGTTTCACACTGGGACGGTGGGGGCGGCGGCGGTAAAGCAGCGATATATTTAGCGCTGCTTTACCGTCGTTTTAGCCGCGGTATGTGGCCGCTAGCGGGGTGGTTTTAACCTCTGCTAGCGTCCGAAAAAGGGTTAAAACCCCCAGCAAAGCACTTTGCCGGCGGTATTACCGCGGTATACCCGTGGTGTCCCATTGATTTCAATGGGAAGGAGCGGTATAGGAGCGGTGAATACACGGCTCCTTCACCGCTCCAAATATGCTGCTAGCAGGACTTTTTTTACCGCTCCAGTGTGAAAGCCCTCCGGCTTTCACACTGGAGTTAAAGGACCCGCTTTTTTCAGGCGCATTACAGGCGCTATTTTTAGCTCTGTAGCGCCTGAAAACCGCTTCAATGTGAAAGGGGCCTTACTCGGATCGCTGATCACCCGAGTCTCAGTGACTCAGTGATCATAGGGCGCGCGCAGGGAGCGTGCACAGGGGAGGACGTCATATGACGGCCTCCCGGGAATTGAGATCCGCGCTGTGGCCGTCATTCGGCCATAGCGCAGATGTCAAGTGGTTAAAAGATCTCCACTTAAAACTATAACGCAAAGCAGGGAAATAAAACAGCCCCATCACTTAGTACAATCAGCACATATTCCACGTTGTTAGGCACACATTGATTGCCCGAGATGTTAACCCCTTCCCAGCCGGTGTCATTAGTACAGTGACAGGGTATAGTATTAGCACTGATCATTGTGTTAGTGTCACTGGAGATGTCAGTGAAAGTTAGTCTATCCGAGTCTTATTCCTTAAAATGTCCGGCGGACTTAGAAAGAAGTCTTGACTCAAAATTATCCGCCGGACTCGGCAGTCCGGCGGACAATCCGGCCGTCTGTGTGCTTGGGGACAAAGCACCTTTTCCCCATGTTGATGAGGACAAGGGCCTCTTCCCGACAACCCTGGCCGTTGGTTGTTGGGGTCTGTGGGCGGGGGGGGGGCTTATCAGAATCCGGGAGCCCCCTGTAATAAGGCCCCCCACCCTATGTGAATGAGTATTATAAATTTATAAAGAAATTCTAATTTTTTTTTATAGTAGAAAATATTGGTTTTTTTTTTTCAAAATTTTCGGTCTTTTCTTTCATTTATGTAATTGAAAAAATAAAAAAGCCAGTGTTGATCAAATACCACCAAACGAAAGCTCTATTTGTGTGAAAAAAGTATATATAAATATAATTTGGGTACATTGTTGCATTAACCGAGAAATTACCAGTTAAAGCAGCACGGTGATGAATGAATGATTTGTATAGCGCTGCAAATGCAAACTGAATCGCCTCAAGGCGCTTGTCTGCCCTTGTTGTCCTGCTATATTAGAAGAGGTGGGTCTTGAGTTTTTTCCTGAAGGCCCGATGGTTTTCTTCCAAGCGGATGTTGTTTGGTAGAGCGTTCCATAGCCGAGGTCCTTGTACTGCGAATCTTCGTTCTCCCTTCGATTTGTAGCGGGCTTTGGGGATGATGGTTGTCGATCCAAGTCTGCGATTCGGTATGTATTTTTCTATTTTCTCACAAAGGTATTGTGGAGCATTTCCTTGTGTACATTTGTGGGTGAGGCAGAGGGTCTTGAATGTGATCCTATCTTTTACCATGAGCCAATGAAGGGACCTTAGGAATGGGGAGATGGATTCCCAGGGTTTCTTTCCGGTGACTAGTCTTGCTGCTGTCTTTTGGATGACTTGTAAGCGTGCAATCTGGTAGTCCGGTAATCCTATGTAGAGGGAGTTTGCGTAGTCGAGACGCAAATTGATGATGGTTCTCACTACTACTGCTTTCTCCTTTTCTGGGATGAAGGGGATGAGTCTGCGAAGCATGCGGAGGAGATGATGGGATCCGCTGATTACTGATCCTATTTGTGCCTCCATGGTCATCTCTGAATCAAAGATGACTCCGAGGCTTTTGGCTTTGGTGCTTGGGGGGATGGTCTGTCCAAGGATGGTTGGTGGGATCCATGAGGTCTTCGTTTTTTTTACTCCGGTTAGCGTTGAGGAGCAGTAGTTCTGTTTTTGATCCAGTTTGAGGGAGCTAGTGGTCATCCAGTCATCTATCAATGTGAGACATTCTCCTAGTTCCTGGTATTGGTCTTTTTGTCCGGTGATCCGGAAGTACAGTTGAGTGTCGTCAGCGTATGAGTGGAAACATAGATCTGATTTGCTGATAATTTTGAAGAGTGGCTGGATGTAAATGTTGAAGAGTACTGGTGACAAAGGTGATCCTTGAGGGACTCCATAAGAAATTGCCCGGGTTTCAGAAGTGAAGGCTCCTAATTTCACTGTCTGCGACCGGTTTCCTAAGAAGGAAGCAAACCATGGCAGATCTCCATCTGTGACTCCTGCCACTTCCTTGAGGCGGCTGAGAAGAATGTTGTGGTCCACTGTGTCGAACGCCGCGCTAAGATCCAGCAATACCAGAAGACACGATTCTCCATCATCCGCGGCTTCTAGGGCATCATCCCATATTTTCAGAAGTGCCGTTTCTGTGCCATGGCCTGGGCGGAAGCCCGATTGTAGAGGGTCCAAGAGCTTGTGTGTGTCCAGATGAAGTTGAAGCTGTTGTACTACTGCTTTCTCCATGATCTTGGAAATGGTGCTCAGGCTTGTTACCGGTCTGCGATTGTTTGGATCTTTGGGGTCGAGGTTGGGTTTCTTTAGCAGTGGTTTGACGATGCCTTGCTTGAGGGAAATAGGAACCAACCCTTCTTTGAATGACTGATTTACTAGGTGTGTAATAGAAGGGGCCAGAATGTCGGAGCATTCTTTCAAGAGCTTTGTGGGGATGATGTCGTTTGTCGATGTACTGTCTCGGAGGCTCTTGATGAAATTTTTGGTTTGATCCGTGGTGATGGGGGTAAGCGAAAAATGTGGTGCTTGTGCGTTGTGCATGTAAAATTCCTTACCTGGGTTTGGTTGAGTAGAATTGGTTGTCTTTTTTTTTTGTTGAATTATTTTCTGAATGTTGTCGATTTTGTTGATGAAAAAATCCGATAACTCGTTGCAGTATTCTTGGGTTTCGTTTTCTCGGGGGTCAAGGCAGGTGGGGTTCATAGTCTGGGCGACTAGTTTGAACAGTTCCCGTGGCCGGTTTAAGGCTTTTGAGAGGGTGATAAACAACTAGGCAACCGCGCTTAACTAACTCAGACCATGTTCTATGTTACTCAACTAAATAAAAAGTAAAAAAATTTTGTGCAAATAAAAAAAAATCCTCCTCCCCAGATCAGGTCAAAATGTATCCATACAAATAAATATTCTCATAAATTGCAAACGTTCAGAACAAAAATCCCCAAAAAATTATTTTAAATATGTTAATATGTTATAAAGTGCAACTGCTCAAATAGTAAATATGTGTGTTAGTCCAAATTCATCCAATAGAAAAAAATCATCAATAAATAAAAAAAAAATCATCAATGTCGAAAGTGCATAAAAGTGCAAAAAATGTGTGCAATAAAAGACCTTCTTTTTTCTAGCTTATGATAAACATATAGAAAAAAAAGTGCTTCAACAATAAATTTGTGCAAAGCAAAAAAGGAATGTTATGCACCCCGGTTGCTCGTCTAAAAAAAGAAAGGTATAAAAACTTTAGTAGCATACACATTCCAATCAAAATCTGCTGGAATCGTTCCCAATCTGCATTCACATAGACCAGTGTGGGATTCGCAAGCTCAGGCTGCCAACAGGGAGTACTTGTGCGGGATGATGTCACTCACTGCCTCCGCCCTACACGTTTCGACATTTGTCGTCATCCGGAAAACAGTGCTGAATAGCAAAAAATGGCCTAGTCATGAAGGTGGTAAAACCTTCCGGAGTTGAAGTGGGTAACCTATTGTCCTCCCTTTCTCCTCCACCAGGTTCCTGGTCTCCAAGTCGCAGTGCCATGTGGTGCGTTGGTTCGGCAAGGAAAAATTCCATCTCTCCCAGAATGTCCTGGACACAGTGTACAGCCAGACGCTGGTGATGGGGGGAATGTTCTACGCCCCCTTACTTCCACTTCTCAACCTCATCTTCATCTTCATCACCTTCTATATTAAAAAGGTGAGAGGGCAGATCCTGTTATATAAGATGCAATTCGCTTAGAAGGGAAAGCCTAGTCTTTGCAAAGATCTTTAGCTTTACATAGGCAGAACCCTAGTGACGTCATCATGCAAATAAAATTTTTCTATTTAATATAACAAAAATATGGGAAATATGAATATAAAATGTGAAAAACATGTGAAAATTATTTTAAAGTACACGGAGCAATCGAAGTTTACACTAACGCACACTGTACTTTCCTTGTAACGTCTTTCTTTGGTGCACCCTTCGCAGTATTCTCTGTACCGGCTGTGTGACGTGTCCAAGAAGCTGTACCGAGCCTCCACCTTAAGGATCATTTTTTGCTTTGTCCTTCTCTTGGGGCTCATCACCGTCTTCCTGCCTTTGATTTATCTTGTGACCAGGTGGGTGAAGGGGAAAAAAATATTTTGAGGGAACGAGAGTGTGTATTGTGTCTGGAGATATACGAGAGTCCACACGAGAGAACTTTCTCAGGGCTTCTGAGCAAGTTCCCGAATTGGACGACACGTGTAAAGGGCAGAACCTTAGTGACGTCATCATGCAAATTAAAATTTTTCTATTTGATTAAAATTGGGATGTGGTGCTCTGTAATGCTCATTCCCTCTACACCTAAGTGTATAGGGAGCTGATGGACATGTCTGAGCGGTCCCCATAGAGAGAAGTGGTGGCTGCAAGTCCTGAGCTGTCAAGCTGCCTTTCCTATCATTGTGCCTGCCTTTCATGGAGCTGGATGTGAGGAGTATATCTCCCTGTCAGAAACCATGAAATCAGACCGAGACAGAAGTACAGTTAAATCACACTTGTTTAATAATAAAAGTAAAAAGAACAAACGTAGTCAAAACATAGCCAAAGTTCAGTAACCGGAACGGATAGTCAGCCAAGCCAGAAGTCAGGGATCAATGTAGTGGAACAGCAAGCAGGATCTGGAGCCAGAAGGGATGTCAGCAAAGCAAGTCTTTCAACAGAAACGCAGGAGATAGGCTCTGTGATGTTGACCAAGGCGAAGGCAGAGATTCTTTGGGCTGGATGGCTTCTTTGACAGAGATTCTTTGGGCTGGACTCCTGATGAGCAGGATATCATCAACAGCTGAGTAACTGTGGAGAGATCGGAGCTGGCAATTAGCCAACATCTGAGCGGCCAGCTCTGAGAAGGAAGGGCTGAGCCCAGCCATGATACTCCCTTTATAACAAATTGCATGTGGGTGGGGCTTGGCACAGGGACGCTAGCGCCACCAGTGGCCACATGAAATGGCAGCATTCCAGATTAAAAGACTCCTCCAAGAGCGCACATGGCGACTCTTTGTAAGCCATGCTCAAACTTCTACACTGTTGACAAGGCAAGAGTCCATTACTGGCAGCAAATCCAAAGTTTGGTAGCAATAATCCCCAACAGGTAGTAAATCCATGACTGCCAGCATAAGTCTATATCAGGGGTCTCAAACTGGCGACCCTCCAGCTGTTGCGAAACTACAAGTCCCATCATGCCTCTGCCTGTGGGAGTCATGTTTGTAACTGTCAGCCTTGCAATGAGTCATGGGACTTGTAGTTTTGCAACAGCTGGAGGGCCGCCAGTTTGAGACCCCTGGTCTATATACTCTAAGTCCTTACACCGTCGCACCCCAACTGGGCTCCCACAAGGGGTGGTGACCCAGCAGAGTAGCTGCTTACATCTTAGCAGATCAGTCCCCAAAATGCCTCTGAATTAGACTCAGTTCCCTTTTTATATGTTTCGTCCAGCAGAGGGCGGTACTCCTTAGAAAAGCCCGGGAAAACCTGGCCAGCAGAGTTAACCCTTACCTACCAAAAAGCACCACCTCTGTAGGGTAATATTAACTAAGCAGTGCAACTTACACAGCAGAAAATACATTTAACCTCTGAAGGTACTAAACATAACCAGCACAGAAATACCCCACCCGGTACCTACTGAGATCTCCTAAAAATAGATAGTGAGCAGTGTGGGCATCTGTTTTGCTAGATGGATCTGGGAGAACAAGTTTTTTCACAAAAACGTATGTAACCAATACCTATGCCAGGATAAATTGCCCCTTTTCCTGTGTAGTCTGTAGGGGAAAGCCTACTGTGCCTAATGGTTGAGCCAGACCCGAGAGCCATGAGAAGTGTGGGAACTGGTTGTTGTCAATGGTATTTGAATTGTTGAACTTTTCTTACTCGTTGCTGTTATAAAACACTGACAGTGTCCGTCCATCTCGCTCCTGTGGCCCGTTTGCTGAATACACCACTCCCTGGAAGGCCGTAAAGAACAGCACTCGCTCAGCGCTGCCCCCTACTGTCATGACCGTGTTGGGATATGCCACATCAGAGACCAGCGCCTACACCCTGCTCTTTGTACTTTGGTAAGTTACAAGATTTAAATTCCTCTCTCCTAACCCCCTATGGACCAGAGCAATTTTTAAATAACAAACATGTTATACCTACCTGCTCTGTGTAATGGTTTTGCACAGAGTAGCCCGGATCCTCCTCTTCTGGGGTCTCCTGTCGGTGCTGCCGGCCCCTCCTTCCTGCCACGTGCCCCCATAGCAGGCAGCTTGCTATGGGGGGCTCCTGAGCAGGCTCGCTCCCAAGCCGCTATTAACACACGGAGCATTGCTCACCCCCCACCCCTACGCTCTCATTCTCTCACTGTCAGAAACCATGAAATCAGGCCGGGGCAGAAGTACAGTTAAATCACACTTGTTTAATAATAAAAGTAAATAGAGCTAACGTAGTCAAAACATAGCCAAAGTTCTGTAATCGAAACGGATAGTCAGCCAAGCCTGAAAGTCAGGTATCAATGTAGTGGAACAGCAAGCAGGATCTGTAGCCAGAAGGGATGTCAGCAAAGCCAGTCTTGAACAGGATCGCAGGAGATAGTTTCTGTGATGTGACCAAGGCGAAGGCAGAGAACCTCTGGACTGGGCGGCTTAAGTAGGCAGGACTGAGGAGCAGGATATCATCAACAGCTGAGTAACTGTGGAGAGATAGGAGCTGGCAGTTAGCCGACAGCTGAGCGGCCAGCTCAGAGAAGGAAGGGCTGAGTCCAGCTTTGAAACTCACTGGCTATGATTGACAGTAGTGGGAGCCAATGGCTACCGCTGCTGTCTTAGCCAATGGAAAAACCCTTGTAAATCAGACTTTTACATCAACACATGCCGATGCAGTAAATTATTACTCTTTAAGTTCCACATAGTGTAGAAATACAAACTTTATATTTATAACAAACAACAAATTGGATGGTCAGCCAATAAGGACAGAGAGACCCAGGAGAGCCGAGGCTCTCATGCACATCGTTGGATCGACATGGTGCTCAGGTAAGTTTTAGGGGGGCTGCTGAACCCAGAAGGATTTTTACCTTCATGCATTCAATGCATGAAGGTAAAAAAAAAAAAAACTTAAAGTCATTGTAAAGGTTAGTTTTTTATTTTTTTTAAATAACAAACATGTTATACTTACCCCCTCTGTGCAAGGGTGCCTCTTCTGGGGTCCCCCTGGCGGCGTTCTTAGCTCCTCCTCCTCATCGAGTGCCCCCACAGAGAGACGCTTTCCATGGGGGCACCTGTGCGGATTTGGCCCTGCCCCGTGCTTCCATCGTCACTGGATTTGATTGACAGCAGAAGGAAGCCAATGGCTTATTGACACACAGAGGTGGCTCGGGAGCAAGCCCACATGAGGGCCCCTATAGCAAGTAGGACAGGAAGGGTATTACTGGCAGAATCACCAGGTGATAATAACGGATAGACATGTGCAATTAGGTTTGTTCCAAATTAGTTTTTTCAATGAAATTCGTTAATTTTGAAATATTCGAATTAACGAAAACCTGTTTAACAAATTTTTGCCGAAAACTCAAAAATTCGGAAATTCTAAAGTTTGAAGGTTTGAAAATCCGGAAATTTGGACATTGGGAAACTCTAAAATCCGAAAATTCCAAAATCCGAAAATAAGAATGAAAATCCCAAAATTCAAAAGAACTAAAATCTGAAAATAAGAACAGAAAATCTGAAATAATAACTAACTAATAATAATAATAACTATTACTAACTATTAAATTATAGGTATTGGAATTTCCTTTTAAATTTGGCTGTTAGTGAACGTAACGAGTACGAATTTATCCAAAGTTGAATGGAACGGAACAAATTAATAATAATAAAAAAGTTTTATTATTATTTATTATTATTAATTTGTTACACTCCATTAGTTTAGATGCGGCATTCGTTATTTCGGATAATTTGGAAATTTGAATAAATTTGTATTCGATGCATTCACTAACAGCCAAATTTGAAAGGAAATTCCAATACCTATAATTGAATAGTTAGTAATAGTTATTATTATTAGTTAGTTATTATTTCACATTTTTGAATATTTGGGTTTTCGGATTTTCTCATTTCAAATTTACGAAATTTTGTATTTACGGGCATTCGTTAATTTGAATATTTCCGAATTAACGAATTTGTCGAAATATTAAATTAAAAAACGTTTTATTATTATATTATTATTATTATTAGTTACCATATTTATCGGCGTATAACACCAAATTTAGGAGGGAATTTTAAGGAAAAAAACTTACATTTAAATGCCCATCAATACAGCCTTGTCAGTTCCACCTGCAGCCTTGCCCCAGTTCCACCTGCAGCCTTGCCCCAGTTCCACCTTCAGCCTTGCCCCAGTTCCACCTGCAGCCTTGCCCCAGTTCCACCTGCAGCCTTGCCCCAGTTCCACCTGCAGCTTTGTCCCAGTTCCACTTGCAGCCTTGTCCCAGTTCCACCTGCAGCCTTGCCCCAGTTCCACCTGCAGCTTTGCCCCAGTTCCACCTGCAGCTTTGTCCCAGTTCCACTTGCAGCCTGGCCCCAGTTCCACCTGAAGCCTTGCCCCAGTTCCACATGCAGCCTTGTCCCAGTTCCACCTGCAGCCTTGCCCCAGTTCCACCTTCAGTCTTGCCCCAGTTCCACCTGCAGCCTTGCCCCAGTTCCACCTGCAGCCTTGCCCCAGTTCCACCTGCAGCTTTGTCCCAGTTCCACTTGCAGCCTTGTCCCAGTTCCACCTGCAGCCTTGCCCCAGTTCCACCTGAAGCCTTGCCCCAGTTCCACATGCAGCCTTGTCCCAGTTCCACCTGCAGCCTTGCCCCAGTTCCACCTGCAGCCTTGTCCCAATTCCACCTGCAGCCTTGCCCCAGTTCCACCTGCAGCCTTGTCCCAGTTCCACCTGCAGCCTTGCCCCAGTTCCACCTGCAGCCTTGTCCCAGTTCCACCTGCAGCTTTGCCCCAGTTCCACCTGCAGCCCTGTCCCAGTTCCACCTGCAGCCTTGTCCCAGTTCCACCTGCAGCCTTGTCCCAGTTCCACCTGCAGCCTTGACCCAGTTCCACCTGCAGCCTTGCCCCAGTTCCACCTGCAGCCTTGTCCCAGTTCCACCTGCAGCCTTGCCCCAGTTCCACCTGCAGCCTTGTCCCAGTTCCACCTGCAGCCTTGCCCCAGTTCCACCTGCAACCTTGCCCCAGTTCCACCTGCAGCCTTGCCCCAGTTCCACCTGCAGCCTTGCCCCAGTTCCACCTGCAACCTTGCCCCAGTTCCACCTGCAGCCTTGCCCCAGTTCCACCTGCAGCCTTGCCCCAGTTCCACCTGCAACCTTGCCCCAGTTCCACCTGCAACCTTGCCCCAGTTCCACCTGCAGCCTTGCCCCAGTTCCACCTGCAGCCTTGCCCCAGTTCCACCTGCAGCCTTGCCCCAGTTCCACCTGCAGCCTTGCCCCAGTTCCACCTGCAGATTTTAAAAATGGCGCAGCAGAGATACAGAGCCGGATGTCCTGTGTATCTAGGCGACACTCAATAGTTCTCGTCGGCTTTCGGACGCTCTCGGCGGCTTTTGGCCATGCTCAGCAGCTCTCGGCTATTCTCGGTGGCTCACGTGGGCCTGCGAGAGCCACAGAGAATGGCCGAAAGCTGCCGAAAGCCACGAGAATGGCCGGAGAGGCTCAGAATCGGCGGGGGATCGGCGTATAACGCGCACCCACGATTTTCCCCTGATTTTTAGGGGGAAAAAGTGCGTGTTATACGCCGATAAATACAGTATTATTATTCATTTGTTACACTACATTCGTTTAGATTTTGGATAATTTGTAACTTTGGATATATACGTATTCGTTGCATTCACTAACAGCCAACTTTGAAAGGAATTTCTAATACCTATAATTTTAATAGTTAGTTATTATTAGTTGGATTTCCAGATTTTAGGATTTTCGAATTTTCGAATTTCTGGATTTTAGGATTTTCCAATTTTCGAATTTCGATCATAACTAATGACCCGAAAAACGGAAAAAAAAAAAAAAAATGAAACAAAAACGAACAAAATTTTCAAGAGTGCACATGTCTAATAAAGGAAATACCTAACCTAAACCTAAAAAAAAATGAAAGCAAATGCAGCCACCACATCTACAAATCGGTAATATTCTGCAATATATGACATTTCTGTCATTTAATACCGATCACACCCAGTTTTGTTTCTACATTCCTTTTCTGTGAATTTTTCTGATACTTTTCACCCCGAATAATCTTCCTGTCTTGCAGCCTCACTCTCACTTCCCTTGCGTCCCGTGTGCGGCAGAACGAGAAGGATGTGGAGCAGCTGAAGGATCTTTTGTCCAATGTAAGTCTGTAGACAGGCGAGGTTCTCATAGCTCCTATAGATTTTATTTCTGCCAGTCTAATGGTGCCCACATACCCTCAACGGCCACTTTATTAGGTCCACCTTGCTAGTAGCGGGTTGGACCCCCTTTGGCCTTCATTCTTGGTGGCATATATACAACAAGGTGTTGGAAACGTTCCTCAGAGATTTTACTCCATAGTGACATGGTGGCATCACGCAGTTGCTGCAGATTTGTTCCATGGCGCGGATAGTTGTAACCAGTGGCAAGATGCGCAGCCGCACCCCTCCCCCCCCCCAGCGTCTCGCGGTGGGTCGGTCCGTCATCCATCCAGCACTTACCCAATCTAGGATCCGGGCAGGGGTCTCCTTCTCCTCTGCATCATGACAGCTTCCGCCTTGTGCGTCTCCTCCCTCCTCCTAGGCGTCCAATAGGATCGCCTGTCCTTTCAGCCAATCGGGTGATGGGTCTCATGACCCCACTTCCTGATTGGCTGGGAGGAGGATCAGTGTGAGAATAGCGAATATTCATTCACTGTCACACTGTCACATGTCACACAACTGGGTCCGAGCCCACCCTTTTTTTGAAGCCTATTAGAGCCTCTGGCTCTAATCACGTGCTTCTAAATAAATCCCCCGCCATTGGAATCCATGTATCTGGTGCCCTGCATGTAGATTAGGGGGCGGGACGCATAGATGGGGGGGCGACGCCCGTGCGCCCCCTATAGACGGGCCGCCACTGGTTGTAATGAGTGGTTATTTTAGTTACTGCTGCCTTTCTATCATCTTGAACCTTAACTCTGAGGTATGAGCAATACCTCATGGGTGGTCTTCGGATTATCAGTCTAGTGACTTTCAATATTTCTTTGTCTATTCAGCAAATCGAAGATAAAGAATTTCTGGTACGAAGACTGAAAGAGACAGAAGACCGCCAAAGCCATGGCACAGAAGATGAATTTCGTTCGTTGTGATGTGGCCGTTCGATGGATTATTGTCTAGTTTGAAGAGCGAATAGAAATTCAGCTGAACTGGCAATTTTCTCTCATTGCACCAAAAACACACATTTGTTTGGACCTGTGCAGAAGGAAAAAATGTTTTGTTTCGATTCGTTATTGGCATAAATTCATTTAGTTAAATTAGTTTAATTTGTTTTCGGAATTTGTTTTGCTTATTGGTTATCAAATCGATTCGGATTTTTCGAATTCAGATTGATTCAAAATGTTTGCGAATCAGTTTTGACTCGTTTTCAAATTCAAATCGTTTTCCAAAGAGAATAAAATTGAATAGAAAATAATAATAAAAATAATAAATTTTTCGGATGTATCCGAATTATAATAGTACCGAATTTAAACGAATCAGGAATAACGAACAAAATAAATTCGGACGAAATTCAAATTCTTTTCGAAAACTTTTCGTTTTCAAATCGTTTTCCAATTTACAAAGAGAATAGAAAATAAAGGAATAGAATAGAAAAAAATATATATTTTTTTTTCTATTCCTTTATTTTCTATTCTATTTTATTCTCTTTGTAAATTGGAAAGCGATTTGAAATCAAAAAGTTTTCGAAAAGAATTTGAATTTGAATTTCGTCCGAATTTTTTTTTCGTTATTTCTGATTCGTTTAAATTCGGTACTATTCTAATTCGTAAATTTTTTGTTCCTGCCACCCACAGAGAGACTATTGTGAGAGGTACTCAATGGGTTTTAACTAGACATGTGCAATTCGTTACGTTTTTTTTTTGTTTTTCGTTTTTTTTTCGTTTTTTTTCGTTCGTTCGTTCGTTTTCGTACGAATGAACGAACGATTCGCAAAAAATTTTTACGAATCGTTCGAATCGAACGAATCCGAAAATAACGAAAATCTGAAAAAAACAAACTAGAAACAACGAATGTACGAATGAAGAAAATCCGAAAAACGAAAACAGGAACAACGAAAATTAAAATGAACGAAAAAATTCGTACATTCGTAACTTTTTCTTTTTGTTGAATTGGTAATTTTCCGTGTCTCTTACAATGGCGCTGCTTAACGCGCTTCGAATGGATTAAACGAAAAAATTCGTACATTCGTAACTTTTTTTTCGATTCGTAATTTTCCGTGTCTCTTAAAATGTAATAATAGCATACACATTACATAAAATTATGAATTATGCTCCGATTACAATCTACGAATGTTACGAATGTTATGAATGTACGAATAAATACGAATGCGTCCGAATTTCGAATAAACGAAAATTAAACTAACGGAAAAACGAATCAACGAAAAAATAACTCTAACGAAAGTACGAATCGTTACGAATACGAACCCCGACAACTTACGAATTTACGAATCGTTACGAATTAACGGAAACAAAAAAAACTAAACGAAAATAAACAATTTTTTTTCGGAAACTAAAAAAACGAAACTAAAATAAACAAATTTTTTTGTTGTGCACATGTCTAGTTTTAACTGTGAATTAAACTAACTTCAGTAATTGTAAGATGCCATAGCCAGTGGTAGCTGGTGTTTTTTTTTCTGGGGGGGCAGCAAACAAAAGCCCCCCCCACCCAGATGGGCAGGAAGTTCTCTGCCCCCCCCCCCCCGAGCCCACCCTTTTTTAAAGCCTATTAGAGCCTCAGGCTCTAATCTCGTGCTCTAAACCCCCCCCCCCTTCCACCATTGGAATCCATGCGTCCAGTGCTCTGCATGTATGATCAGGGGGCCGGACACATGGATAGGGGGAGCAGCGCCCGTGCGCTCTCTATGGATGGGCCGTCACTGGCCGTTGCCCTTCTGTGGTTTTATTAAGGGACATCCTGCCTAAAAGAGAAGTACTGGTGCAGTTTGCTCTCCTTTTAGCTGACCCATAGAGCTCTGGGAATCCTTTGTCATGGATTATTTAATTTTATTTATACTTATATTTTTAACTACCACTATAAAATTATTATTATTTGGGGGGATTACATGGGGACACAATGGATCTCTGGGATAGAGGCCAAGCCCCCAATCACAATCAATTTGTAAAATAAAAACAAAACTGATGTACTATATAAACTATATCGCATTTATAAACTGCATACAGCTATCAGAATGTAGAGAGGGAGACTATTGTAAGAGATACTCAATGTTTTTTTTTAACTGTGAATTAAACTAATTTCAGTATTTGGAAGATGCCGGTTTTATTAAGGGACAGCCTGCCTAAAAGAGAAGTACTGGTGCTGATTGCTCTTCTTTTAGCTGACCCGTAGAGCTCTGGGAATCCTTTGTCATGGATACATTTTTTTTTTTTTTTGCTACTACTATAAAATTATATTTTTCTGGGGGATTGCGTGGGGACATGATGGATCTCTGGGATAGAGGCCATGCCCCCAATCACAATCAATTTGTAAAATAAAAACAAAACTGATGTACTATATAAACTATTTTGCATTTATAAACTGCATACAGCTATCAGAATGTAGAGAGGGAGACTATTGTAAGAGATACTCAATGTATTTTTTTAACTGTGAATTAAACTAATTTCAGTATTTGGAAGATGCCGGTTTTATAAAGGGATAGCCTGCCTAAAAGAGAAGTATTGGTGCTGATTGCTCTTCTTTAAGCTGACCCGTAGATCTCTGGGAATCCTTTGTCATGGATACATTATTTTTTTTTTGCTACCACTATAAAATTATATTTTTCTGGGGGATTGCGTGGGGACATGATGGATCTCTGGGATAGAGGCCATGCCCCCAATCACAATCAATTTGTAAAATAAAAACAAAACTGATGTACTATATAAACTATATTGCATTTATGAACTGCATACAGCTATCAGAATGTAGAGCGAGAGACTATTGTAAGAGATACTCAATGGGTTTTAACTGTGAATTAAACTAACTTCAGTAATTGGAAGATGCCAGTTTTATTAAGGGACAGCCTGCCTAAAAGAGAAGTACTGGTGCTGATTGCTCTTCTTTTAGCTGACCCGTAGAGCTCTGGGAATCCTTTGTCATGTTTTTTTTTTTTAAGCTACCACTTTAAAATATTTTTTTTTCTGGGGGATTACATGGGGACACAATGAATCACTGGGATAAAAACAAAACTGATGTACTATATAAACTATATTGCATTTATAAACTGCATACAGCTATCAGAAAGCCATGATGTGTGTTAATACCTCCCTGTTCAGCCACCCAGCTGTGCAAAATGAATCACGTAAAGCTGAACTGGAGCTAGGCCTGCCAACGGTGACACAGACAGTAATTAATAAATTACAGGGGGGGGGTCTAACCCCTCACCAGTCTACCCAGAAAAATTAGTTTTGGCTTTAGACTTTAACGAAGCTAAATCTTAGGCTCCATTCACAAAGCAAGCACACGATTGGGTCCCCATTTTCAAAGTGACAGTTGTTTTTCAGGGGGGCGTCCTATCAGATTTGAAAATTACAGTCACAAAATGGCTAAAATAAATATCCTTCTACTTGTGTTAGGGCTCATTAAAAAAAAGGCTGCTCTTTCATTTCCAGGACAGAAGCTGTGTTATTCAGAGACCACTTGGCCAAATGGCTGCAATTAGGCTCGTCACCACAAGATGGCGATGATTAACGCCCAACTTCAGCTTTTAAGGGATTGGGTGTTAAGAAAACAAACCACCAATAAGGTGAATGCATAGCTCCCAACTGTCCCGGATTTTGAGGGACCGTCCCGGATTTCAAGGGACCGTCCCGGATTTTCGAGGGACCGTCCCGGATTTCCTCCCTGATTTGAAACAACGTCCCTCTGTCCCTCTTTCCTCCTCTTTTGTCCCCAGAATTTCGGTCTGATCTATGTAAATGTATCTAAAATGCACTGTTTATCTTTCCAAAAGTGTTTCCTATTGCTAAACCTTCCATCCAATTTCTAAACTGTAAATTTCAGATGGCCAGTATAAAGGAATAGTAGTGGTAAAAAAAAAAATTCTCCTTTAAGGGGGCCCTATACCTACATACTTTTGCTAATAGGTGTGCCTTGTTCCCATCTCAAAAATGTGGGAGGTGTGGTGAAGGTATTATTGAAGGGTAAGCAAATGCAATGCATAGAACAAATAAACAGGACAAAATAATACGTAAGATTAACTGACAGACAGGTTAGTTTTGATTTGAAAGTGGTTTACCAGGATTATGGCTGAAGATATCAGCCAGGACCCCAGTACTGTTTTTCTAATGAAACCAGTCGGAGTGGTTCATGAGCTGCTGGAACGGTTTCCGAAGCAGCAGGAGGGGTCCCCCCCCCCCCCCCCCCCCGTCAAACCACTCGCCGGTATTTCTCTTACTTACCGTTTCCTCCGGTTCGCCAAAGAAACGATCCAACAGTGCGGTCGGCTGCTCCCATAGGCGATCAAAGAGTTAATACTCTTCGATCAACTCTATGGTCTTGGAGGACTGGAGCGACGTCATTACGTCACGTACGTTTCAGGCTGGAAGAACATTTTTTTATTTTTTTTTTAATCTTTTGCTTTTAAAGGTAAAGAAGAGATTTTGGGGACTTTTTGACCCCCAGATCTCCCCATAAAGAGGACCTGTTATCCTTATTTATATTACAAGGGATGTTTACATTCCTTGTAATAGGAATAAAAGTGAGCAAAAAAAAAAAAGGCAGAAAGTCGAGTGAAGACAAGATAGCCCCCACTGGACTCTATGCCCTT
Organism: Lithobates sylvaticus; assembly: GCA_028564925.1. NCBI lineage: Eukaryota > Metazoa > Chordata > Amphibia > Anura > Ranidae > Lithobates > Lithobates sylvaticus. Next base: position 193,095,993 of record CM053037.1, on the reverse strand, counting down.
GGAGGACTGGAGCAACCTCCGACGTCACTTCCAGTTCTTGGGCTTAAAGAAATTATTATTATTTTTATTTATTTTTTGTCAAAGTGTGAAAAACATTATTTTTTTTCTTTTGCTTTTAAGGGTAAATGAGAGATTTGGGGTCTTTTTGACCCCCAGATCTCTCCATAAAGAGGTCCTGTCATGCTTTTTTCTATTATAAGGGATAAATTGTAATAGGAATAAAAGTGTTAAAAAAATTAAAGGGACGGTGTAAAAAATTTCAATAAAAAGTAAAATAAATAATAATAATAAAAAAAAAAGTAAAGCGCCCCCATCCCTCCGTGCTCGTGCGCAGAAGTGAACGCATACCTAAGGTGTGCGCGCATCTGTAAACGGTATTCGCAGCATACATGTGAGGTATCGCCGCGAACGCTAGCGCGAGAGCGATAATTGTAGCGCCAGTCCTCCTCTGTAACTCTAAACTGGTAACCTGTAAAGGTGTTTAAAGCATCGCTCATGAAGATTTTTACACACCGTAGCTTCTCGCCATTCCACGAGCGAGCGCAATTTTAAAGCGTGACATACAGGGGGTCCCCGACTTACGAACGCCCGACCTACGAACATCCCCTACTTACGAACCGGGCGCTGCGGGGACCCTCCGCCATTTTCCGCCGTCCTTCGGCCGTTCTGCGCATGCGCGGCCAGACGGAGCCTCGGAAAATGATGGCAAACATCGGAAATGTCCGTAATTTGCCGCACATGTGCAGAATGGCATTTGACAGGACATCGGAAATGTCCGTAATTGTCCGTAATAGTCGGTCTGCGCATGCGCGGCCGACTTACGAACATTTCCGAGTTAAGAACAGGCGGGCATTCCCTAATGAGTTCGTAACTCGGGGACCCCCTGTATTAGGTATTTACTTGGCGTAAAATCATCTTTCACATTATACAAACAATTGAGGTAACTATTGCGTTTTTTTTTTAATTATTTATTAACCGATTCAGCCCCGGAAGATTTTACCCCCTTCCTGACCAGAGCACTTTTTGCGATTCGGCACTTGCGTCGTTTTAACTGACAATTGCGTGGTCGTGCGACGTTACACCCAAACAAAATTGGCGTCCTTTTTATCCCCCACAAAAAAAAAAATTTTCCTCAGTTTAGGCCGATACGTATTCTTCTACATATTTTTGGTAAAAAAAAAAAAAAAAAACGCAATAAGCGTATATTCATTGGTTTGCGCAAAAGTTATAGCGTCTACAAAATAGGGGATAGTTTTATGGCATTTTTATTATTATTTTTTTTTTTATTAGTAATGTGATTCGCGATTTTTATCGCGTCTGCGACATTATGGCGGACACATCGGACACTTTTGACACTATTTTGGGACCGTTGTCATTTATACAGCGATCAGTGCTATAAAAATGCATTTATTACTGTGTAAATGACACTGGCAGGGAAGGGGTTAAACACTAGGGGGGGCGATCAAGGAGTTAAGTGTGTCCTAGGGAGTGATTCTAACTGTAGGGGGGATGGGCTACCTAGGATAGGACAGCGACCACTGCTCCTGATCACAGGGAACAGTGATCTCTGTCATGTCATCAGGCAGAACGGGGAAATGCCTTGTTTACGGGCATCTCCCCGTTCTGCGGCTCCGTGACACGATCGCCGGGACAGCGACGGAAATCGGGTCCGCGGGTCCCGTGGGCACGGTCACGCTGTACGCGGCAGGTGCCCAGCCAATTAAAGGGGACGTACAGGTACGCCCATTTGCCCACCGCTGCCATTGTGCCGACGTATATCGGCGTGCACAAATACCGTGTGACATAAAAAAAATTGCAACAATCGCCATTTTATTCTCTAGGGTCTCTGCTAAAAAAAAAAAAAGTATAATGTTTGGGGGGTTCTAAGTAATTTTCTAGCAAAAAATACAGATTTTTACTTGTAAACAAAAAGTGTCAGAAGAGGCGTGGTCAGCAAGTGGTTGGGAGATAAGTCTGGAAGGGCCGATAGGACTTTTGCTGCTTATCTGAGCTCAGCACATGACAGGCGGGTGTTCGGAGGGAGTCACTAGCCGTGGTGGGGGTGACACAGCATCTGAAGACGGAGGTACCAGCCGTGGTGGGGGTGACACGGCACTCAGAGGGAGCAGAGCCAGGATGAAGGCGAGGAGCCCTCCACCACCCGGAGCCGTGATGTTCTCATTGCTGCTGATCGCCCACATGACCCGTAAGTCTCGTCCTCCATCCATTTTTTTCTTATAAATGCCGCTGGGGGGGAAATCGCATTGGTGCTTTTGCAATGTCAATGAGAGTGACGAGGAGGATGAATGTGGCCCTTTTCTTGCCTTTGTGCAGCCCTTGGGGCACTATTCTTCCCACTGACACCAATTATGGGACACTATTCCTCCCACTGACACCAATTATCAGGCACTATTCCTCCCACTGACACCAATGATGGGGCACTATTCCTCCCACTGACACCAGTGACGGGGCACTATTCCTCCCACTGACACCAATGATGGGGCACTATTCCTCCACTGACACCAATGATGGGACACTATTCCCTCCACTGACACCAATTATGGGGCACTATTCCTCCCACTGACACCAATTATGGGGCACTATTCCTCCCACTGACACCAATGATGGGGCACTATTCCTCCCACTGACACCAATGATGGGGGGCACTATTCCTCCCACTGACACCAATTATGGTGCACTATTCCTCCCACTGACACCAATGATGGGGCACTATTCCTCCCACTGACACCAATGATGGGGCACTATTCCTCCCACTGACACCAATGATGGGGCACTATTCCTCCCACTGACACCATGATGGGGCACTATTCCTCCCACTGACACCAGTGATGGGGCACTATTCCTCCCACTGACACCAATGATGGGGCACTATTCCTCCCACTGACACCAATGATGGGGCACTATTCCTCCCAATGACACCAATGATGGGGGACAATTTCTGCCAATGACACCAATGATGGGGCACTATTCCTCCCTCTGATACAAATTATGGGGCACTATTCCTCCCACTGACACCAATTATGGGGCACTATTCTTCCCACTGACACCAATTATGGGGAACTATTCTTCCCACTGACACCAATGATGGGGCACTATTCTTCCCACTGACACCAACAATGGGGAGCTATTCCTTCCACTGACACCAATGATGGGGCACTATTCCTCCCAATGAAACAAATGGTGGGGCACTATTTCTCCCAATTACACCAATGATGGGGCACTATTCCTCCCACTGACAGCAATGATTGGGCACAATTCCTGCCAATGACACCAATGATGTGGCACTAATTCTCCCACTAATACCAATGATGGGGCACTATTTCTTCAACTGACACCAATGATGGAGCACTATTCTGTCCAGTGACACCAATGATGGGGCACTACTCCTCCCAGTGACACCAATGATGGGGCACTATTCCTCCCACTGATATCAATGATGGGCACTATTCCTCCCACTGATTCCAATGATGGGGCACTATTCCTCCCACTGATTACCAATGATGGGGCACTATTCCCCCCACTGACACCACTGATGGGGCACTTTTTGAATTTCAGAAGATGGTTATATTCTTTCTATTTTCTTCTATGCTATTCTAGTCTATTGTTTTTCTATTCTATTCCTTTCTATTCTCTTATTTTCTATTCTATTCTAATTTATTTTATTCGAAAACTTAAATTTTGGAAGATAGTTATATTATTTCTATTTTTTATTCTATTCAATTGACTATTTTATTATTTTTCTCTATTCTTTTACTTTCGGTTCCATTTCATTCTATTCTTTGTTTTCGGATTCCATTCAAATTCGAATTTCAGAATCATTTTGTTTCGTTATTTTGGATTCATGTAAATGAGTTACTATTGTAATTCGGAAATCAGGATACATCGGAATTCTTTAATAATGAAAAATGTGTCAGAATTTCGATTTTCGCACAGGTCTAAGTTCTAACAAAGAAGGTTGCTGATTGGTCGTCTTACTTTTCCCTTTAGTTGCTGTCACGGCCAACACAACCTTCACAGCCGGAGTCACCCCGGAGTCTCCGCAGAACGTCACCCATGCAGGTAAGAGACCTTCCCGGAGTGGAGGTCGTTTATGAAAGGATGACGCATTTACAGAAAAAGAGGAGAATTGATCGCCAGCGGGCACCTGCCAATCAGAGTCATAGTACAGCTTTATCTGTTGTAGATCGATCTTTGATGATTCGTTTGTATTCTCTCCCTGTCAGAGGGGAAGTGTCGGGCTGGAAAGCTCGCACAGAGGACGCCTTATCTCCATCCTGAGATTACTGATTATGAAAGCAGACAGCAGGGAGGAGTCACTGGTTGCTAGGACGCCAGCGGGTGCCGCCTCCTAACAACCGACAGAAATCGCAGGCAAAAATGCATTCCAGCAAGTTTTTGATGTGTTTTGCCACGTTTCACTGAAGTTTCATGTCGAAAAAATGCAGCATGTTTTACTTCTGTTGTCTGCCCTGGAAGGCGCTGCACTGGTGTGAACTATGTGATTGGAATCTGTGTTAAAGCGGTTCTGCACTCTTTTTTTTTGGGCTATATGTTCCATCTTCCATCTCGATCGCCGCCGGTTTTCATCTTCATCTTCTTGTCTGCTGGGGTCCATCTTGCCTGTGGGCATGTGAAACCCCACAGGCACTTTAGATGGCCCAGCATGCACCGCCGTTACTCGCGCGTGCGCAGTAACGGCACATCTGCCGACATCTCATGAGATTTCGGAAGATGTGGCCGAAATCTCGCAAGATTTCGGAAGATGTGGCCGAAATCTCGCGAGATTTCGGAAGATGCCCGCACTGACTCCTGGGATCAATGACACCAGATCCCAGGAGACAGTGCGGCGTGATGACGATCGACGCAGAGACCCCGCCCGCCGCCGAAGAGAGAGAAGACGGAAGTCATCAATTACAAGGTAAGTAAAAAAAAAAAAACATTCATTTAGTACTCTTTGCCTGATTTGGAAGGCCAAGAAATTTACTAAATGAAATGGGTGCAGAACCGCTTTAACTACTTTCCATGCATTTTGTATGCAGATTAAAGTGGTGGGACACCCTGAAAACAAAAACTTTAAAAAAAAAAATGTTAGTAACAATTTAAAATGAAAAAAAAAATTTTTTTTTTTTTTTTACTTACCAGAAATGGCTGTTGCTAGGCAGATCGTCCTAATCTGCCTCCTCCAGCGCCGCGGTGATCTTCTCTCCTTCTGTCTTCTAGTGAATGGGGCGCGGTGTGTTATGGGAACTGTGTCCCACATCGCGTTCCCCATTCACAAATTACACTCGCGCATGCGCAGTAGGCCACGCGCCGACTCGCGCATGCGCAGTAGGCCGCGCGCCGACTCGCGCATGCGCAGTAGGCCGCGCGCCGACTCGCGCATGCGCAGTAGGAAACGGGAAGCCGTTTCCCTTACTGAGGATGGCGGCGCTGGATCCGGATCGCCGAGGGACATCTCGGCCTCCACGAACGACATCGCGGGCGCCCTGGGAGGGTAAGTGTACTTATTAAAAGTCAGCAGCGACTTTTTTGTTAGCTGCTGACTTTTAAAAAAATTTTTTTTTAAGGTGAAACACCGCTTTAAAAACGCACTGGACTGCATGTGGTGTGTATTGGCCCTATATATATTGTGCTGTGAAGCATACAGTGTTTTAGAGTTTGTAGCTTTCAGTCCTCTTTGTGTATTATTTTATGTTACATTGTTTATCATTTTAAATCTTTTTTTTGTACTATTTTATGTTACACTTTTTAGAGCTTAGATCTTCTTTAACCACTTTAAGACCAGCCTCGTTTTGGATTTTAGGGTTTACATGTTTAAAACAATTTTTTTTGCTAGAAAAAAACATAGAACCCCCAAACATTATTATTTTTTTTTTCTAACACCCTAGAGAATAAAATGGCGGTCGTTGCAATACTTTTTTTCACACCGTATTTGCGCAGCGGTCTTACAAGCGCACTTTTTTTGGAAAAAATTCACTTTTTTGAATGAAAAAATAAGACAGCAGTAAAGTTAGTCCAATTTTTTTATATATTGTCAAAGATAATGTTACGCCGAGTAAATTGATGCCTAACATGTCACTCTTCAAAATTGCGCCCGGTCGTGGAATGGCATCAAACTTTTACCCTCAAAAATCTCCATAGGTGACGTTTAAAAAATTCTACAGGTTGCATGTTTTGCGTTACAGAGGAGGTCTATGGCTATAATTATTGTTCTCACTCTACCGATCGCGGCGATACATCACATGTGTGGTTTGACCACTGTTTTCATATGCGGGCGCTACTCACGTATGCGCTCGCTTCTGCGCGCGAGCTCGTCGGGACGGGCGCTTTAAAAAAAAATGTTTTTTCTTGATTTTATTTATTTTTACACTGTTTTTTTTTTAAAAAAACATTGGCTCACTTTTTTTCCTATTACAAGGAATGTAAACATCCCTTGTAATAGAAAAAAAAAAGCATGACAGGTCCTCTTAAATATGAGATCTGGGGGTCAAAAAGTCCTCACATCTCATATTTGGACTTAAATGCAAAAAAAGAAAAAAAGTAATTAAAAAAAATGACATTTGGAAAATGTTCCTTTAAGAGGTATGGGCGGAAGTGACGTTTTTTGACGTCGCTTCCGCCCTGCTATGGTATAGAGACGGGTGGCGGCCATCTTAGCCTCACTCGTCTCCATACCCAGCACGGAGGAGGACCCGATCGCTTCCGCCGCTGCCGACGGCTCCGGTAAGCGGCGGAAGGCACGGGAGAGCGGCGGGAGGGGGGCACCTCTCCCGCCGCCGATAACGGTGATCTTGCGGCGAATCCGCCGCGATGACCACCATTATCGGAATGCCAACCGGCGCCTGAAGAGATGGATATCTCGGTTGTGGCAGCAGCTGCTGCCGTTTCCGAGATATCCCTCTTCAAAAAAGGGACGTACATCGTCGTGCACTGGTCGGAAAGTGGTTAAAGTGGTGTGCCCATTTAAAAAAAAAATTTAAATTAAAAGTCAGCAGCTACAAATATTGCAGCTGCTGACTTTTAATAATCGGACACTTACCTGTCCCGGGGTCCAGCGATGTGGGGGATCGAAGCCCCGCTCGTCCCCCCCCCCTCCGTTCGGCGGTGCCAGCAATGTAACTGTGGGCGCCCGGCTGTGGCTTCACAGCCGGGCACGCAGTGCGCATGCGTGAGCGGTGGCGCGTGCCGTGAGTGGCCGCTCAATCATCTGGGACCTGTCACGTGTCCCAGATGATTGACAGGAGGGAGGGGGCAGAACTGAGCCCTTCCTGCGCCGAGGGGAAGTGATGTCACCAGCCCAGGCACTGAAGGAGGCAGACTACGAGGGACCCCCTAGCAACACCCATTTAGAGGTGAGTTAAAAAAATAAAAAATCCCAATTTTTTTTAGGAATATTAAAGATTTTTTTTTTGTGTGCAACCCCACTTTAAGTAGTATTTTATATTACATTTTGTATCATTTTAGATCTTTTTTGTGTACTATTTTATATTACTTTGTTTATAATTTTAGATCCTCTTTGTGTAATATTTTATATAATTTTTTTTATAATTTTAGATCCTCTTTGTGTAATATTTTATATTACATTGTTTATCATTTTAGTTCTTTTTTGTGTCCTTTTATATAGTTACATTGTTTATTATTTTAGATCCTCCTTGTGTCCTCTTTTACATTGTTTATAGCTTTAGATCCCCTTTTGTTAACTATGTTATGTTACATTGTTTGTTTTATTTATTTATTTAGTTTTATATTCCTTTTTTTCTCTCTCTCAGCTAGTTTCCTGCAGTCAATTAGCACCTATTTCTCTCCTATATTTTTTTTCATTTTTTTTTTTATTTATTTTTTTTCATTTTTTTTTTCTTGCCATTGACATTCATTTGAGACTATGCACATACTTTGGGATTATGCCAGTATCGGTTCTCATGATGTTCCAACACTTTGCTTTTAAAATCATTTGTTCTCAACATCAACTTCATTGTGTGTATACATATATACAGTGGAACCTCGGATTACGAGCATAATCCGTTCCAGGAGAATGCTCGTAATCCAAAGTACTCGCATATCAAAGCAAGTTTTCCCATTGAAGTCAATGGAAACGAAAATAATTTGTTCCGCATTGACTTCAATGGGATGCAATACGGCAAGCGGCCAGAGGCGGAAGGGGCCCCGGAGAGCCTCGGAAACGGCCAAAAAGGCCAGAGGACACTTCGGCTGACCTCGGCAAACCTCGGACAGACTTCCTACCCGAGATTTGCCAAGTCAGCCGTGCTGTACTCGGGCCTTTCCGTGCATTTCCGAACGTGACATTCGGCTCTGCTCGGCTCCGGCGCCCCCCCCCCCTGCACCTCAGGCCAAAAGCGGTACTGCACAACACTCGCACACCGAGTTACGATTTTTAAAAATACAGTGCTCGCATTGCGAAACGCTCGTTAACCGCGTTACTCGCAATCCGAGGTTCCACTGTACATGTTTTCTATTATTTTGTGTATGTTGTTGTAACTATACAATGATTTTGACTGATGTGTAGAGTTTGTTCCGAGTTCAATTGGTGTATCAGATTTTTTTCTGGCAGTGGATTTGGACCGAACTCTTTACATCAGATTTGAGTGTAAGTACCGTGTATTCTAGCCGGGTTTTCTTTGTAACACTGAGCTGAGTACTAATTTTAGATGGTTAGTTCACCTGTAACCTAATGATGACACATTTTAAAATCATTTGTTCTCAACTTCATTGTGTGTATATATTCCAATAGGTAATGACTAAGCACTAAAATTTGCACGAAGCACGTCTACCACTTTGTCTCCTGCTCCATCTGTCAACCACTTGTCATATGAAGCTTCAATAAAAGGATTTTTTTGAAGTGCAGCCGTCCGGAATTATTTCCTTATGTTGCACAGCATGGGAGCCGGGCTAGCACCTGACTAGTGTGTGTGTGTGGGGGGATTAACCAGAGATTCACTCACCTGGAGCGGCTTTTCGTGTTACATTGTTTGTAGTTTTAGGTCTTATGCACACTGGACGTTTTTACAGCGGTTGCTTTTGTCTTCAGGCGTTTTTTTTTTTTTTTTTCTGCAGCCAGTAAACTCTCCAGCCTTTGTTTTCATGCACACATAGGCTGCTATCAGCGTTTTTTTGGAAGGGGTGCTTTCTGGGTGAAAAAAAAAAAAAAACCCAGAACTAGTAAGAGGAGTTTTTCAGCTGTAAAAATGAACTACAGTGTATACTCGAGTATAAGCACATTTTTTTTGTGCTGATAATGCCCCCCCCGGCTTATACTCCAGTCAAGCATTTTTCTGCAGCAGAGAATGATATTTTCCGACCCAACTTTGGGGCCCCGTATGGTGCTAGGAATCACAATTTGGCAGGCAAACCCAGTGGAACCAACACTACAACATATACAAAGATGGGGTTCCTAGCACCAAGTGGCCCCGAGATACGAGACCCCAAAGTCGGTTCGGAAAATGCATTCTCTGCTGCAGAAAAGTGCTCGACATTTTCCAAAACGACTTTGGGGCCCTATATCTCGGGGCCACTTGGTGATAGGAACCCCATCTTTGGATATGTTGTAGGGCTAGTTCGACTGGGTTTGCATGCCAAATTTGGGGTTCATAGCCCCAAGATACGGGGGCCCCAAAGTTGGTCACTGTGTCCATCTGCAGCAATGTCATTTCGGGACCCTTCGGGTCCAGAGACCCCAAATTTTGACTGCAGCTAGGGGGGCATCTAGGAACCCTTAACTACCAAGTTTGAGTTTCAGGGGACCTATGGCTGCAAATGGGCACAGTGAGGCTGCAAATGGGCACAGTGAGGCTGCAAATGGGCATTGTTGACCCTCTTTTTCACTTACAGTAGCTGCGCATTTCTCACCCTAGGCTTATACTCGGGTCAATAAGATTTCCCATTTTTTTGTGGTAAAATTAGGTGCCTCGGCTTATATTCGGGTCGGCTTTTACTCGTGTATATATACGGTAACTCTGATAAAAGCTTAAAAACGCTGAAAAACGCAAGAATAAAAAATTAAAAATGCAGCTATTCTGCATTTATTAGTGTTTTTGAAGCATACGCTTTTGTTGGAGTATAGCTTTGCTAAAAAAAACGCTGAAAAACTATGTGTGCAAAAGCCCACTGACACAGACTCTAATGGAGGTCTATTGGGTCACCTCATTGTTCTCTTCTTACTTTCTCACAGACGGACATAAGGACACGACTCCTGTGCACATTCCAGCTACTTCTGAAGTCCTGGGAACTTCTGCCACCCATACAGGTAAGAGAGAGACTTCTGATGGATTATAGACGTCCCTGAAAGGACGACATGGGTTTGGGGGGAATAAATGGTTATATTTAATCAGTACATTGCTTGAATCATGTAGGTGTACTCAACATAGGTGTGCACACAGGATGTGCCGGTTGTGCCTGGGCACACCCTGTGCGGTACTGATTCCCCCTGCTTTCTGGCACCCCCTGTCTCCCCCCCCCATTCTGTGGTGCTGCCAGCGTCCCTCCTCTGCTGCTGGGGTAGTTCCACGATTGAGTGCGGGCGAAGGGGCCGGTTAATATTTCATTTAGCGGTCCCTTCCTTTTCTGAATGAACACAGTGAGCGATCTACACCGAGCAATCCTGTGTTCATTCTTAAAGAGGAGTTCCGCCCCAATTTTTTTTTTTTTAAAGTCAGCAGCTACAAATACTGCAGCTGCTGACTTTTTAAATATGGACACTTACCTGTCCATGGGGCTCGCAATGTCCTCACCCGAAGCCGACCCGTCCCTCGGCTCCCGGGTGCAGGCGCCGGCATCTTCAGTAAGGTTCCCTTCACAGCCTGGTTCCATACTGCGCATGCGCGTGAGTCGATTTCCGCGTCCTCACTGGTCCCTGCTGTCTTCTGGGACCTGTGTGTCTCCCAGAAGACAGCGGTGGGAGAAAGAGGAGGGGCCGGACATGGCGCCAATCTATAGCCGGAAGTGGGAGCAAATACCTGTATTAGGGGGGTGAACTGGATAAGCGGAAGTTCCATTTTTGGGTGGAACTCCGCTTTAGCTGAAGCATAATAAACTATGCTGCTCAGCACAGAGCACTTCCCAATTCACACCGCTCGATTCTAGCCGGCCGAATGTTCAATCCAGATAACAAAACGCAAATGACGTCACATATGGCAGATGCGCAGCCTCAATGCATTTTGCTTGTAAACTCCGTCGGGAAGCTTCCCTGGGTCTCCCCCTGGACTGTGCAATTTTTCTAAACAACATTTTTTTTTTTGGACTCTCAAGTATATTTGGATTGTTTTTTATCCCTTGTTCGTGTGCAATTATCACATATGTTTTTGGGGCGTGCATTGGTTTTCGTTGGTTTACTTAAATGTTACATTGTTTATTATTTTAGATCTTCTTTGTGTCCTCTTATATAGTTACATTGTTTATTATTTTAGATCCTCCTTGTGTCCTCTTATATGTTACATTGTTTATAGCTTTAGATCCCTTTTTTTTACTATGTTATGTTACATTGTTTGTTTATTTATTTTTCCTTTTTTTTCTCTCTCTCTCTTAACTAGTTTCCTACAGTCTATTAGCACTTATTTCTCTCCTAATATATTTATAATTTTTTTTTCTCTCTCTCTTAGCTAGTTTCCAGAAGTCTATTAGCACCTATTTCTCTCCTATATAATTTTTTTTCTTTTGCTTTTTTTTTTATTAGATTAGCTTAGATCTTCTTTAAGGAGTATATTATAATAAATTTTGTATCATTTTAGATCCTCTTTGTGTACTATTTTATATTAAATTTTTTATCACTTTTGATGCTCTTTGTGTACTATTTTATGTTTCATTGTTTATCATTTTAGATCCTCTTTGTGTACTATTTTATATTACATTTTTTATCATTTTAGATCCTCTTTGTGTACTATTTTATATTACATTGTTTATCATTTTAGATCCTCTTTGTGTACTATTTTATATTACTTTGTTTATCATTTTAGATCCTCTTTGTGTACTATTTTATATTAGTTTGTTTATCATTTTAGAACCTCTTTGTGTATTATTTTATGTTTCATTGTTTATCATTTTATATCTTTTTTGTATACTATTTTATATTACATTGTTTATAATTTTAGATCTTCTTTGTGTCGTCATATAGTTACATTTTTTATAGCTTTAGATCCCCTTTTGTTTACTATGTTATGTTACATTGTTTTATTTATAATTTATCTATTAGCACCTATTTCTCTCCTATATATTTATAATAATTGTTTTCTCTCTCTTAGCTAGTTTCCTGCAGTCTTTTAGTACATATTTCCTCTCCTTTATATTTAAAAAAAAAAAAATTGACGTTCATTCGAGACTATGCACATACTTTGGGAATATTCCAGTATCGGTCCTCATGATGTTCTAACACTTTGCTTTTAAAATCATTTGTTCTCAACATCAACGTCATTGTGTGTATACATATATACATGTTTTCTATTATGTTGTGTATGTTGTTGTAACTATACAATGATTTTGACTGATGTGTAGAGTTTGCTCCGAGTTCAATTGGTGTATCAGATTTTTTTCTGGCAGTGGATTTCGGACCGAACTCTTTACATCAGATTTGAGTGTAAGTACTGTGTATTCTAGCCGGGTTGTTCTTTGTAACAGCAGCTAAGTAGTCATTTTAATTGGTTAGTTCAACTGTAACCTAATGATGACACATTAGAGCAGTATATAGGCGATTGCGGTGACTAGTTCCAATGGGTAATGACTAAGTGCTAACATTTGCGTGAAGCACGTCTACCGCTTTGTCTCCTGCTCCATCTGTTAACCACTTGTCATATGAAGCTTCAATAAAAGGATTTTTCGAAGTGCAGCCGCCAGGAATTATTTTCTTATGTTGCACAACATGGGAGCCGTGCTAACACCTGACTAGTGTGTGTGTGTGGGGGGGGGGATTTACCAGAGATTCACTCACCTGGAGCAGCGGCTATTCTTGTTACATTGTTTGTAGTTTTAGGTCTTATGCACACTGGACGTTTTTTACAGCGGTTGTTTTTTGTCTTCAGGCAGTAAACTCTTCAGGCTGTTATCCTTTGTGTCCATGCACACATAGGCTGTTATCAGCGTTTTTTGGAAGGGGTGTTTTCTGTCTCAAACCCAGTAAGGCCCCTTTCACACTGGGGCAGTGCGGGGCGGCGACGGTAAAGCAGCGCTATATTTAGCGCTGCTTTACCATCGTTTTTTCCCGCGGTATGCGGCCGCTAGCGGGGTGGTTTTAACCCCCGCTAGCGGCCGCAAAAGGGTTAAAAACTCCGCAAAGCGCCGCTGCAGCGGCGGTTTGCGGGCGGTATCCCCGCGGTTTCCCATTGATTTCAATGGGAACGAGCGGTATAGGAGCGGTAAATACACCGCTCCTATACCGCTCCAAAGATGCAGCTAGCAGGACTTTTTTTACCGTCCTGTTAGCGCACCGCTCCAGTGTGAAAGCCAGCCGGCTTTCACACTGGAGTGAATGGGGCCGTTTTTTTCAGGCGGTGTACAGGCGCTATTTTTAGCGCTGTACCGCCTGAAAACCGCCCCAGTGTGAAAGGGGCCTAAGAGGAGTTTTTCAGCTGTAACTCTGATAAAAGCTTAAAAACGCTGAAAAAAACGCAGCTATTCGGCATTTATCAGTGTTTTTGAAGCATAAGCTTTTGTTGGAGAATAGTTTTGCTACAAAAAATACGCTTACAGCTAAACGCTGAAAAACTATGTGTACAAAAGCCCACCGACACAGACTCTAATGAAGGTCTATTGGGCCATTCTTCATTCTTCTCTTCTTACTTTCTCACAGACGGACATAAGGACACGACTCCTGTGCACATTCCAACTACTTCTAAAGTCCTGGAAACTTCTGCCGCCCATACAGGTAAGAGAAAGACTTCTGATGGGTCATAGACCTCGCTGAAAGGACGACATGGGTTTGGGGAAAAAAATGGTTATATTTAATCAGTACATTGTTTGAATCATGTAGGTGTACTCAACATAGGTGTGTGCAGTACTGATTCCCCCTGCTTTCATGCACCCGCTGTCTCCCCCCCCCCCCCTTCTGTGCTGCTAGCTTCCCTCCTCTCCCTCCGGCTGCTGCTGGGGTAGTTCCATGATTGAGTGCGGGCGAAGGAGCCAGTAAATATTTCATTTAGCGGTCCCTTCCTTTTCTGAATGAACACAGTGAGCGATCTGCACCGATCGATCCTGTGTTTATTCTTAAAGCGGAGTTCCGCCAATTTTTTTTTTTTAAAGTCAGCAGCTACAAATACTGCAGCTGCTGACTTTTAAAATATGGACATTTACCTGTCCATGGGGCTCGCGATGTCCTCACCCAAAGCCGACCGGTCCCTCGGCTCGCAGGTGCAGACGCCGGCATCTTCAGTAAGGTTCCCTTCACAGCCTGGTTCCATACTGCACATTCATGTGAGCTTTCCGCGTCCTCACTGGTCCCTGCTGTCTTCTGGGACCTGTGTGTCTCCCAGAAGACAGCGGTGGGAGACGGAGGAGGGGCCAGACATGGCATAGATCACCGCAGATTCTGCGCCGATCCTTTCGCCAGAAGTGGGAGCAAATACCTGTATTAGACAGGTATCTGCTCCCCCCTCCCCCTGAAAGCTATCAAATGTGAAACCGGAGGGGGGGAGGAACTGAATAAGCGGAAGTTCCATTTTTGGGTGGAACTCCGCTTTAGCTGAAGCATAATAAACTATGCTGCTCCGCACAGAGCACTTCCCAATTCACACCGCTCGATTCTAGCCGGCGTGCGTTCCAAACAGCCGAATGTTCAATCCAGATAACAAATGACGTCACATATGGCAGACGCGCAGCCTCAATGCATTTTGCTTGTAAACTCCGCTGAGAAGCTTCCCTGGGTCTCCCCCTGGACTGTGCAATATCTATTAAGAATTTTTATAAACAACATTTTTTTTTTTTGGACTCTCAAGTATATTTGGATTGTTTTTTTATCCCTTGTTCGTGTGCAATTATCACATATGTTTTAGGGGCGTGCATTGGTTTTCGTTGGTTTACTTAAATGTTACATTGTTTATTACTTTAGATCTTCTTTGTGTCCTCTTATATAGTTACATTGTTTATTATTTTAGATCCTCCTTGTGTCCTCTTATATAGTTACATTGTTTATAGTTTTAGATCCTTTTTTTTACTATGTTATGTTACATTGTTTGTTTATTTATTTTTCCTTTTTTTTCCTCTCTCTTAAAGCGGTTCTGCACACATTTCATTTAGTAAATCTCTTTGCCTTCCAAATCAGGCAAAGAGTACTAAATGAAATGTGTTTTTTTTTTTTTTTTTCACTTACCTTGATAATCGCTGACTTCCTGTCCTCTGTCTCTGCGGCGGTGGGCGGGGTCTGTGCGGGGATCCTCGTCACGCCGCACTGTCTCCTGGGATCTGGTGTCATTGATCCCAGGAGTCTGTGCGGGCATCTTCCGAAATCTCGCGAGATTTCGGCCACATCTTCCGAAATCTCGCGAGATTTCGGCCACATCTTCCGAAATCTCGCGAGATGTCGGCAGATGTGCCGACATCTCGCGAGATTTCGGAGAACGTGAGCTGCACTTTGCCGTTACTGCGCACGCGCGAGCTCGGCGCAGTAACGGCGGTGCATGCTGGGCCATCTAAAGTGCCTGTGGGGTTTCACATGCCCACAGGCAAGATGGCCCCCAGCAGAAAAGCATGATATAAATAATTTTATTGCAGGAAAACCGGCTGCGATCGACATGGAAGATGGAACACGTGAGTCCCCCAATTTACCTCATAATCCTTGGCATATTCCCCAAAAAAAAAAAAAACAGTGCAGAACCGCTTTAACTAGTTTCCTACAGTCTATTAGCACCTATTTCTCTCCTAATATATTTATAATATATTTTTCTCTCTCTCTATTCTATATAATTATTATTTGTATTAGATAAGCTTAGATCTTCTTTAAGTAGTATTTTATATTACATTTTGTATCATTTTAGATCCTTTGTGCACTATTTTTTATCTAAAATTTGCGCGAAGCACGTCTACCGCTTTGTCTCCTGCTCCATCTGTTAACCACTTGTCATATGAAGCTTCAATAAAAGGATTTTTCGAAGTGCAGCCGTCCGGAATTATTTCCTTATGTTGCACAGCATGGGAGCCGGGCTAACACCTGACTAGTGTGTGTGTGTGGGGATTAACCAGAGACTCACCTGGAGCGGCTTTTCTTGTTACATTGTTTCTAGTTTTAAGTCTTATGCACACTGGACGTTTTTTCCAGCGGTTGTTTTTGTCTTCGGGCATTTTTCTTTTTTTTTCCAGCCTGTTATCCTTTGTGTCCATGCACACATAGGCTGTTATCAGCGTTTTTTGGAAGTTGTGTTTTCTGGCAAAAAAAAAAACCCCCAGAACTAGTAAGAGGAGTTTTTCAGCTGTAAAAACGAACTATATATGTTACAAGTAACTTTGTATCGTCTACAAATTTTTAGCTTATTTTAATCTTTATTACTAATGAAACTTAATTTCCATTATTTTCTGTTCCATCAAATATTGTATTTCCACATATGATATTATTGTACATCTGTTGTTTAAACTTATGAAAACATAATAAAATATTTATTAAAAGCTTAATTACGCAAAAATAAAAAAAAACTCAGCTATTCGAAATTTATCAGTGCTGTTAAAGCATTAGCTTTTGTTGGAGTATAGCTTTGCTAAAAAAATTCTGAAAAACTATGTGTACAAAAGCCCACCGACACAGATTCTAATAAAGGTCTATTGGGTCACCTCATTCTTCTCTTTCTACTTTCTCACAGACGGACATAAGGACACGACTCCTGTGCACATTCCAGCTACTTCTGAAGACCTGGGATATTCTGCCACCCATGCAGGTAAGAGAGAGACTTCTGATGGGTCATAGACGTCCCCGAAAGGACGACATGTGTTTGGGGGGGAAAAATGGTTATATTTAATCAGTAAATTGTTTGAATCATGTAGGTGTATTCAACATAGGTGTGCACACAGGATGTGCCGGTTGTGCCTGGGCACACCCTGTGCGGTACCGATTCCCCTTTCTTCCTGGCACCCCCCGTCCCCCCCTTCTGTGCTTCCCTCCTCTCCCTCCGGCTGCTGCTGGGGTAGTTCCACGATTGAGTGCGGGCGAAGGGGCCGGTAAATATTTAATTTACCCGCCCCTTCCTTTTCTGAATGAACACAGTGAGTGATCTGTACCGATCGATCCTGTGTTCATTCTTAACTGAAACATTGTAAACTATGCTGCTCAGTACAGTGCCCATTTCTTCACTGTCCAGTGCTGCAGAGAAAGAACTTTGTTCTCAATCCCTTTCTCAGTCTCAAAAAGTGAGACATCAGGGGTCTGTTTGAACCCTTAATATTTCACCAAAGCCCCCGCAATGGGGCTCCTAAATAAAAAATTTAAAAATAATAAAAAACAATATTGTAAAAAATTATAATAAAAAAATTATAATATTAATAAATAATAATGTAAAAAAAATTAAAAAAATAAATAAAATTGTTCTCTTCTTACTTTCAGAAAATATCGTAGTCAGACATACGGACAGACATACGGAAGTGAGTTCTGCGGACAGCGCTAACATCCTGGAGACCGTCTTCCATACAGGTAAGAGAGACTCAGTCACAGACCTTCCTAAAGGGGGCGACACTGACCTGGAAATAAACTATTTCTATCTAATCTGCTTGAATTATGTACTCAGTCAGGGAATGAGAAAAGGGAAGTTTTACAAGACAACTAGAGCTGAACAGTTAGGAAAAATTAGTTTTGCTTGTTTTCAGATAGATTTGATATTTTACCAATCTTGTTTTGTTGATTCATTTTCTAACGCATTCCAAATTTTCAGAGGGATGTGAATTCTGTGTGAAGAAATATCTGGTTGTTAAGGAGTGGGGTCGAGGAAGCTGGTCGACGCGTCCTTAACAACCGATGACTCATCAGCTCTGGTTGTTAAGGAGTGGGGTTGGGAAGCCGGCCGCCGCGTCCTTAACAACCGATGACTCATCAGCTCTGGTTGTTAAGGAGTGGGGTTGGGAAGCCGGCCGCCGCGTCCTTAACAACTGATGACTCGTCAGCTCTGGTTGTTAAGGAGTGGGGTCTGGGAAGCCGGCCGCCGCGTCCTTAACAACCGATGACTCGTCAGCTCTGGTTGTTAAGGAGTGGGGTCTGGGAAGCCGGCCGCCGCGTCCTTAACAACCGATGACTCGTCAGCTCTGGTTGTTAAGGAGTGGGGTCTGGGAAGCCGGCCGCCGCGTCCTTAACAACCGATGACTCGTCAGCTCTGGTTGTTAAGGAGTGGGGTCGGGGAAGCCGGCCACCGCGTCCTTAACAACCGATGACTCGTCAGCTCTGGTTGTTAAGGAGTGGGGTCGGGAAGCCAGCCGCCGCGTCCTTAACAACCGATGACTCATCAGCTGTCAGTGGGTTTCCCCACTAATGGATGAGTGTAAACAAAATAATATCAGTAATAGAAAAGTCAGAAAAAAAAACAGTGTGGGGTTCACCAATGCATCCCAGGCCCTTTGGGTCTTATATGGATATTAAGGGGAACCCCATTTAAAAAAAAACTGCGTGGAGTCCTCCCCCAATACATACCTGGCCCTTTGGGTCTGGTATTTGTATTAAGGGGAACCCCACGCCAAAATGTAAAAAGAAAATGGCGTGGAGGTCCCCCCCCCAATACATACCTGGCCCTTTGAGTCTAGTATGGATATTAAGGGGAACCCCACGCCAACATGTAAAAAAAAAAGAAAAACAGCATGGGGGTCCCCCCCCCCAATTCATACGAGGCCCTTTGGGTCTAGTATGGATATTAAGGGGAACCCCACGCCAAAAAAAACAAAACGGCATGGGGGTCCCCCAATCCATACCAGACCCAATGGGTCTGTCAGCATGGGGGAAAAAAAGCCGATCTCCGGCTTCTGTCAGAGGGACATCAGTCCCTCACTCAGAAAGCCACGGCTGTGCCCACCAATGTCACCTACCAGTGCCCACTGTGCCACCTACCAGTGCCACCTACCAGTACCCACAGTGCCACCCATCGATGCCCACTAGTGCTGCCAATCAATGCCCATAATTGTCTAATAAGCAGTGCCACAATGCTGCCTATTAGTGTCACCTACCAGTGCCACCCATCAGTGCCACCCATCAGTGCCACCCATCAGTGCCGCCTCATCAGTGCTTATCAGTGCCACCTATCAGTGCCCATTAGTGCCACCTTATCAGTGCCTATCACTGCCCATCAGTGCCGACTATCAGAGCCCATAAGCGCAGCCTATCAGTGCTCATCAGTGCCCATCAGTGCAGCCTCATCAGAGCACATCCACGAAGGAGAAAAATTACCTGTTTTCAAAATTTTATAACAAACTATGAAACAGTCTTGTTTTGTTTTTTTTTCAAAATTTCAGGCCCTTTTTGTTTTATTTAGCAAAAAATAAAAAAGCAGCAGCAATTAAATACCACCAAAAGAAAGCTCTATCTGTGTGAAAAAAATGATAAAAATTTCATTTGGGTAAACTGTAGCACGACCGCGCAATCGTCATTCACAGAGCGACAGCGCTGAAAGCTGAAAATTGGTCTGGGCAGGAAGGGGGTAAAAGTGCCCAGCCCAAAAATGTGTTTTGTTTGGTGTAGATTCGTTACTCTTTTAACTTTGTTATTTTGTTTTGTTAAATTCGGTTGATTTGTTCAATTCGTATTCAGAATTTGTTTTTTTGTCTTTTCGAATTTACAGATTTTTTTGTCGATTCTAAACGTCTGAATCGATAAATTTAGAATCAGTTTAATCGAAAACGTTTAGATTTTTTATTTTTTTTTTCATTTCGAATGCCGCAAAGTGAACAAACAAAAGAAAAATCTTCATCAAATGATTACAATGGCACTTTAAATCACCTTTTGGCTTTACAAAAACAGCAATTATTACGAAAATGGTAATAACACAATAAATAATAATGTAAAAAAAATTAATAAAATTGTTCTCTTCTTACTTTCAGAAAATATCGTAGTCAGACATACGGACAGACATACGGAAGTGAGTTCTGCGGGCAGCGCTAACATCCTGGAGACTGTCTTCCATACAGGTAAGAGAGACTCAGTCACAGACCTTCCTAAAGGGGGCGACACTGACCTGGAAATAAACTATTTCTATCTAATCTGCTTGAATTATGTACTCAGTCAGGGAATGAGAAAAGGGAAGTTTTACAAGACAACTAGAGCTGAACAGTTAGGAAAAATTAGTTTTGCTTGTTTTCAGATAGATTTGATATTTTACCAATCTTGTTTTGTTGATTCATTTTCTAACGCATTCCAAATTTTCAGAGGGATGCGAATTCTGTGTGAAGAAATATCTGGTTGTTAAGGAGTGGGGTCGAGGAAGCTGGTCGACGCGTCCTTAACAACCGATGACTCATCAGCTCTGGTTGTTAAGGAGTGGGGTTGGGAAGCTGGTCGACGCGTCCTTAACAACCGATGACTCGTCAGCTCTGGTTGTTAAGGAGTGGGGTCTGGGAAGCCGGCCGCCGCGTCCTTAACAACCGATGACTCGTCAGCTCTGGTTGTTAAGGAGTGGGGTCGGGGAAGCCGGCCGCCGCGTCCTTAACAACCGATGACTCGTCAGCTCTGGTTGTTAAGGAGTGGGGTCGGGAAGCCGGCCGCCGCGTCCTTAACAACCGATGACTCGTCAGCTCTGGTTGTTAAGGAGTGGGGTCGGGAAGCCGGCCGCCGCGTCCTTAACAACCGATGACTCATCAGCTGTCAGTGGGTTTCCCCACTAATGGATGAGTGTAAACAAAATAATATCAGTAATAGAAAAGTCAGAAAAAAAAACAGTGTGGGGTTCACCAATGCATCCCAGGCCCTTTGGGTCTTATATGGATATTAAGGGGAACCCCATTTTAAAAAAAACTGCGTGGAGTCCTCCCCCAATACATACCTGGCCCTTTGGGTCTGGTATTTGTATTAAGGGGAACCCCACGCCAAAATGTAAAAAGAAAATGGCGTGGAGGCCCCCCCCCAATACATACCTGGCCCTTTGAGTCTAGTATGGATATTAAGGGGAACCCCACGCCAAAAAAAAAAAAAAAAAACGGCATGGGGGTCCCCCCAATCCATACCAGACCCAATGGGTCTGTCAGCATGAGGGAAAAAAAGCCGATCTCCGGCTTCTGTCAGAGGGACATCAGTCCCTCACTCAGAAAGCCACGGCTGTGCCCACCAATGTCACCTACCAGTGCCCACTGTGCCACCTACCAGTGCCACCTACCAGTACCCACAGTGCCACCCATCGATGCCCACTAGAGCTGCCAATCAATGCCCATCATTGTCTAATAGGCAGTGCCACAATGCTGCCTATTAGTGTCACCTACCAGTGCCACCCATCAGTGCCACCCATCAGTGCCGCCTCATCAGTGCTTATCAGTGCCACCTATCAGTGCCACCTTATCAGTGCCTATCACTGCCCATCAGTGCCGACTATCAGAGCCCATAAGCGCAGCCTATCAGTGCTCATCAGTGCCCATCAGTGCAGCCTCATCAGAGCACATCCGCGAAGGAGAAAAATTACCTGTTTTCAAAATTTTATAACAAACTATGAAACAGTCTTGTTTTGTTTTTTTTCAAAATTTCAGGCCCTTTTTGTTTTATTTAGCAAAAAATAAAAAAAGCAGCAGCAATTAAATACCACCAAAAGAAAGCTCTATCTGTGTGAAAAAAATGATAAAAATTTCATTTGGGTAAACTGTAGCACGACCGCGCAATCGTCATTCACAGAGCGACAGCGCTGAAAGCTGAAAATTGGTCTGGGCAGGAAGGGGGTAAAAGTGCCCAGTAAGCAAGTGGTTAAGCCACATTGTAAAAATAATAATAATAATTAATAATTAAAAAAAACAAAAAAAATGAAAGTGCCCCTTCTGTGCTTGCGTGCAAAGGTGCGTCGATCCCATGACGATCGCTATCTCCGCGAATGTCTGATCGTGGGCAGTAATTCTATCACCAGACCTCCTCTGTACATCTAAAGGGGTAACCTGTAAAGGCATTTAAAGCATCGCCTATGGATTGTAAAAATGTACATTGTTTGTCGCCGTTGCACGGGCGTGCGCAGTGGTAAAGCGTGACACGTTTGGTATCAATTTACTCGGCGTAACATCATCTTTTATATTTTACAAAAAAATTGGGTTATTTACTGTGTTTTTTTTTTGTTTTGTTTTTTCATTAAAAATCTAAAGTGTATTTTTTTTTCCAAAAATTGCATTTGAAAAACAGCTGCACAAATATCGTGTCGCATAAAAAATTGCAACGATCGCCATTTTATTCTCTAGGGCCTCTGTTTTAAAAAAAAAAATATATAATAATGTTTGGGGGATCTAAGTAATTTTCGAGCAAAAAAATACTGATTGTATAATAATAGAATAATATTGTTACAAAAAATACCAGAAGTAGAAATGTGCATGACGAAAAAATGTGTTTTGGTTTAGATTCGTTACTCTTCGTTATTTTGTTAAATTCTGTTGATTTGTTCAATTCGTATTCAGAATTTGTATTTCAGAATTTTTTTTTTTTTTTTGTCTTTTCGAATTTACAGATTTTTTTTCCATTTGAAACGTCTGAATCGATAAATTTAGAATCGGTTGAATCGAAAACTTTTAGATTTTTTTTTTTTTTTTTTAATTTCGAATGCGGCAAAGTGAACAAATAAAAGAAAAATCTTCATCAAATGATTACAATGACACTTTAAATCACCTTTTGGCTTTACAAAAACAGCAATTATTACGAAAATGGTAATAACACACATTGGGGGTTATTTACTAAAAGTGCAAACTCTGGTGAAGCTAAGCACAGAAACCAATCAGCTTCCAAGTTTTTATTGCCAAAGCTTAATTGAACAAGCTGAATTTAGAAGCTGATTGGCCACCATGCCCAGCTGCACCAGATTCTGAGCGCACCAGTTTTAGTAAATCCACCTATTGTCTTTGATCTCAGAAATATGTTTACAGTAGATGTGCAATTTGTTTCATTCCGAATTTAGTTTATTTTAACGAATTTCGACAAATTCATTACTTCGGAAATATTAAAATTAACGAAAACCTGTTTAACCACCTCAGTACCGGGCATTTTCACCCCCTTCCTGACCAAGCCATTTTTCAGCTTTCAGCGCTGTCACACTTTGAATGACAATTGCGCGGTCATACAGCACTGTACCCAAATGAAATTGTTATCATTTTGTCCCCACAAATAGAGCTTTCTTTTGGTGGTATTTGATCACCTCTGCGCTTTTTATTTTTTGCGCTATAAACAAAAGAAGAGGGACAAGTTTTTAAAAAAATATATATTTTTTACTTTTTGCTATACTAAATATCCCCAAAAAATATATAAAAAAAACATTTTTTTTCCTCAGTTTAGGCCGATACGTATTCTTCTACATATTTTTGGTAAAAAAAAAATTGCAATAAGCGTATATTGATTGGTTTTGGTTTGCGCAAAAGTTAAAGTGTCTACAATATAGGGGATAGATTTATAGCATTTTTATTATTTTTTTTTGTAATGGTGGCGATCTGCGATTTTTATCGTGACTGCGACATTGCAGCGGACATATCGGACACTTTTGACACATTTTTGGGACCATTCACATTTATACAGCGATCCATGCTATAAAAATGCATTGATTACTGTATAAATGTGAATGGCAGGGAAGGGGTTAACCACTAGGGGACGCTGAAGGGGTTAATATGTTCCCTGGGAGTGATTCTTACTGTGGGGGGAGGGGACTCACAAGGGGAGGAGACCGATCAGTGTTTCTCTGTATAGAGAACACACCATTGGCTCCTCTCCTCTGACATGACCGTGGATCTGTGTGTTTACACACACAGATCCACGGTCCCGTTGTGTTACTGGGCAATCGCGGGTGCCCGGCGGACATCGCAGCCACTGGGCACGCGCATCGGGTGCCCAGTGACACGGCGGGCGTGTGCTCCCTGGAGGGCCGGGAAGCGGAGGACGTCATATGACGCCCTCCCATCCTGAGAGCTGCGCCGCCTGGCCGTCAATCCGAAAGATCCGAAAAACCCAAATATTTCAAAAATCTGAAATAATAACTAACTAATAATAATAACTATTACTAACTATTCAATTATATGTATTGGAATTTCCTTTTAAATTTGGCTGTTAGTGAATGTAACGAATACGAATTTATTCGAAGTTACTAATTATCCGAAATAACGAATGCCGCATCTAAACAAATGGAACAGAATGAATTAATAATAAATAATAATAATTAAAAAAAACTTTTTATTATTGTTTTTTTTATTATTATTACTAACTATTAAATTATAGGTATTGGAATTTCCTTTCAAATTTGGCTGTTAGTGATAGTAACGAATTTATTCGAAGTTACGAATTATCCCAAATAACGAATGCCGCATCTAAACGAATGGAACATAACAAACTAATAATAATAAATAACAATAATAATAAAAAACGTTTTATTATTATTATTTGTTATTAATGCGTTTGGTTCCATTTGTTTAGATGCAGCATTCGTTATTTTGGTTAATTCGTATTTTGTTACATTCACTAACAGCCAAATTTGAAAGAAATTCCAATACCTATAATTTAATAATTATTTGTTATTAGTTAGTTAGTTAATCTTTAGAATTTTTAGCTTTTCTACCTAACTAATAATAATTACTATTAAATTATAGGTATTGGAATTTCCTTTCAAATTTGGCTGTTAGTGAATGTAACGAATTAATCGGAAGTTATGAATTATCCGAAATAACAAATGCCGCATCTAAACGAAATGGAACGTAACAAACTAATAATCATAAATAACAATAATAATAAAAAATTTGAGCATTCGTAAATACGAAATTTTGTCAATTTCGAAAAATCCGATAAAACCCAAATATTCGGAAATCTGAAATAATAACTAACTAATAATAATAACAATTCAATTATAGTTATTGGAATTTCCTTTTTAAATTTGTCTGTTAGTGAATTTAACAAATTTATCCGAAGTTAGGAATTATCCAAAATAAAGAATGCCGCATCTAAACTAAATGGAACGTAACGAATAATCATAAATAACAATAATAATAATAATAATAATAATTTGAGTATTCGTAAA
Source organism: Lithobates sylvaticus (assembly GCA_028564925.1). Taxonomy (NCBI): domain Eukaryota; kingdom Metazoa; phylum Chordata; class Amphibia; order Anura; family Ranidae; genus Lithobates; species Lithobates sylvaticus. The sequence goes on along the minus strand of CM053037.1, from coordinate 193,070,851 downwards.
TACGAAATTTCATCACTTCGAAAAATCCGAAAAACCCAAATATTCGAAAATCTGAAATAATAACTAATTAATAATAATAACTATTACTAACTATTAAATTATAGGTATTGGAATTTCCTTTCAAATTTGGCTGTTAGTGAACGTAACGAATGTATCCGAAGTTACGAATTATCCGAAATAACGAATGCCGCATCTATACAAATGGAACGTAATGAACTAATAATCATAAATAATAATAATAAAAACGTTTTTTTATTATTATTTAATATTAATGCGTTCCGTTCCATTTGTTTAGATGCGGCATTCGTTATTTCGGATAATTCGTAACTTCGGATTAATTCATATTTTGTTACATTCACTAACAGCCAAATTTGAAAGGAAATTCCAATACCTATAATTTAATAATTAGTTATTATTACTTTGATATTCTTTAGAATTTTCAGATTTTCTAACTAACTAACTAATAATAACTAACTATTAAATGATAGGTATTGGAATTTCCTTTCAAATTTGTTTGTTAGTGAACGTAACGAATACGAATTCATCCGAAGTTACAAATTATCCAAAATAACGAATGCCGCATCTAAACAAATGGAACAGAATGCATTAATATTAAATAATAATAATAAAAAGTTTTCATTATAATTATTGTTAGTTAATATTATTAGTTTGTTACGTTCCATTCGTTTAGATGCGGCATTGGTTATTTCGGATCATTTGTAACTTCGGATAAATTAGTTACGTTCCCTAACAGCCAAATTTGAAAGGCAATTCCAATACCTATAATTTAATAGTTAGTTATTATTAGTTAGTTATTATTTAGAATTTTCCTATTTTCCTATTTTCAGATTTTCGAATTTTCAAATTTTCGTATTTACGATCATAACAAATAACCCAAAAAAAACAAGAAAAAATTAAAACGAATGAAATGAAAACGAATGAATTTTTCGGCAGTGCACATGTCTAGTTTACAGTTAAAATTTGACTGGAGTTCGATGTAAAATTTGATTCGAATTTCAATTCGAATTGCAGAAATTCGAGTATTCGGATATATCCAAATCCCTGAATAAAAAAAAATTTGTCCGAATATTTATTCGAAACAAACCGCACATGTCTAGCCATTAGTGTTTTTTTGCAATACGAGTCTGCTCCTTATGAAAGATGCCAGCTCGTATCGATCATTTTTTATTTTTTTTGATTGTTTTACTCCCGCATGAGGCACAAGTATAGTTTTCATGTGGTCTTTATTAGGATGAGCGCCGTATAACAGTCATAGACTTTATTTTTCAGTGCAGCATTCAACGTTCGTCAGTGAGCAAAACTCTGTCACCAAGGAGGAACTCCAATCCGTCCCTCAAAAGACGCGCGATGCATACATAACGAGTAAGTAAATCTCCACCTAAGGCCCGGTTCACACTGGTGCGACAATCGCTCCGACTTTGAGAGCACATGTCGCATGACATGTAAAAAATCAATGGTTCCCTATGAGAGCCGAAATTTCGTAAATTTGTAAATTTGTAAATTTCCTAAATTTGTAAATTTGTAAATTTCCTAAATTTGTAAATTTCCTAAATTTGTAAATTTCCTAAATTTGTAAATTTCCTAAATTTGTAAATTTCAAAATTTCCTAAATTAGTAAATTTCTAAATTTCCTAAATTAGTAAATTTCTAAATTTCCTAAATTTGTAAATTTCCTAAATTTGTAAATTTGTAAATTTCCTAAATTAGTAAATTTTGAAATTTCCTAAATTAGTAAATTTCGAAATTTCCTAAATTCGTAAATTTCGAAATTTCCTAAATTCGTAAATTTCGAAATTTCCTAAATTCGTAAATTTCGAAATTTCCTAAATTCGTAAATTTCGAAATTTCCTAAATTCGTAAATTTCGAAAATTTCCTAAATTCGTAAATTCGAAAATTCGAAAATCCAAATATTCGAAAACCTGAAATATTAACTAACTTATAATAATAACTATTACTAACTATTAAATTATGGGTATTGGAATTTCCTTTCAAATTTGGCTGTTAGTGAACGGAGCGAATACGAACTTATCCGAAGTTACGAATTATCCTAAATAACGAATGACGCATCTACACAAATGGAACAGAACGAATAAATAATAAAACGTTTTTATTATTATTATTTAATATTAATGCGTTCTGCTCCATTTGTTTAGATGCAGCATTCGTTATTTCGGATAATTTGTAACTTCGGATAATTTCGTATTCGTTGCGTTCAGTAACAGCCAAATTTTAAAGGAAATTCCAATACCTATTATTTAATAGTTAATTATTATTAGTTAGTTAGTTATTCTTTAGAATTTTCAGATTTTCTTTCTTATTTTCGGGATATTCGAATTTACAAATTTTTGTATTTACGAATTTTTGTATTTACGAATTGCGATCATAACGAATAACCCAAAAAAACGAAAAAAAAACAATGAAATGAAAATGAAAACGAACACATTTTTCGGCAGTGCACAGTTTACAGTTAGAATTCAACTGGAGTTCGATGTAAAATTCGATTCGAATTTCAATTCGAATTGCGAAAATTTGAGTATTCGGATATATCCAAATTCCTGAATAACAAAAAATTTGTCTGAATATTTATTCGGAACGAAACGAACCGCACATGTCTAGCCAGAAGTGTTTTTTTACTATATGAGTCTGCTCCTTATGAAAGATGCCAGCTCGTATCGATCTTTTTGAAAAAAAATTTGATTATTTTCCTCCCCCATGAGGCACAAGTATAGTTTTGTTGTGGCCTTTATTAGGATGAGCGCCGTATATTCCTAAGTATAACAGTCATAGACATTATTTTTCAGTGCACCATTCACCATTCCTCAGTGAGCAAAACTCCACCGGAATAAACTCAACTGTCACCAAGAAGGAGCTCCAATCCATCCCTCAAAAGACGCAAGCTGCACACATAACGAGTAAGTAAATCAAGCAAGCCCACCCCCCCCCCCCCGAACCATACCAGTTCATATGCCCTCAACATGGGGGTGGTGCTTTGGGGCAGGGGAGCTCTGCCTCCCCCACCCCAAAGAACCTTGTCCCCATGTTGATGGGGACAAGGGCCTCTTCCCCACAACCCTGGGCTGTGGTTGTGGGGTCTGCAGGCAGGGTGCTTATAGAAATCTGGTAGCCCCCTTTAAGAAAGTGGGTCCCCAGATCCCGCCCCCCCCCCATATGTGAATGAGAATGGGAATATCAGCCAATGAGTAGCTAAAACTCATCATAAGTGCCTCCCTCCCTACCCCCTGACATACCGATCTCCCAAGTACCAAACTGTTGTTTTATGCCGGGGACAAATGATCCGGTATCCAGAGTCCCGGCCGGGTCCTGTCTGTCAGCAATGTGGAGGAGACAGGTAGTGCTGTGACATTGACTGACACTCTGGGGGATTTGGACCCCTCTGACCCCACCCTTATCTACGCCCCAGGAATGGGTAACATTCACCCCCAAAAAAAGCCAGTGTAGTGTAAAAAAAACAGGAGGCAGTTTTTGACAAGTCCTTTATTATAAAATGAATAATGTACCCCATGGTAGCTCCAACGTCAATCATGATGGCCGTCGCCACCAACTCAATAAAAAAAATAAACAAAACACTCTTCCCCGACGAAGGCTCCAGTCGTTCTGGCAGCCCCGGTGTCTGACAGTTCTCGTATAACTATGGGGCGCGGCCATGCGGTGACGTCACCCGAAAAACCCGTCCCTTTTTGACGTCACCACCCCAGGCATGATGGGTACATGATATCACAAGGGGACGGGGTCTCTAGGTGGCGTCACCACACAGCCACGCCCCATAGTTATATATGAGCTGTCGGACACAAGAGCTGCCAGAGCGGCAGAAAGCCTTCCTCGGGAGGAAGGCGTTTTTTGTTTTTTTTGTTTTATCTGGTTGGCGGCAGCAGCTAGTGGTATGTACCAGGCTTAGAGCTGATCTCTAGACAAACAGCTAAATTTACAGATAAAATTATATATATAAAAGGGTTCTTCAAATAGTTTTTTTTAACTCTATTAAATATTAAAAAAGTGCATAAATACATAACTGCCTTGATTTGTGTTTTTTTATATCTGTCTGGAGTTCAGCATGAAATGTTATGGGATCTTGTGGAGGAGACCAGGTCTGATCCAGTAGTGGGTTGCTTTTTCAGCTGAGCTTCTGGTGTCACCAGCTTCTAAGTTCTCACAAGTTCCTGTATTTCCTTGCACCTTCGGTGACAACAAGAACCTCAAATGAAGAAGCAAACTTTTAGATTTTCATGGAGGTGGGGTGGGACCCCAGACAGCAATGAAGACCAGCAACCATGAGGATAATTATGACCATTTCTCTCTTCTATTCGCAGAGTCTATATCTGTGCCAAATGTAAGCGTAGAACTAGCTAATGGTTTCCAGATCACCTGCTTCTCCGAAAGTGGACCTGAGGTCATCAACTACGAGCTCATCCAGGGGGACAGAATAGTGAAAAATATGACAGTCCACGGGAGGAAAGCCGCCACATTCCAGTTTGATATAACTCCAGGACCGAGCAAGATCTACTGCAGAGCAAGAACACTCTCCGGAGAGGAGGAGACAAGTGGACCTCTAAAAATTGAAGGTGAGCAGAACAGTCCTTCTAGACTTGCTGAAACAATGATGGAGTTTGGATGCTGAGCTGTAAAAAGTGGAGGCGAGGAATAATAACCTAATTGGTTTCACGTTTTCCCCTTCTCCAACTTTCAATCCCCCCTAACCAGTAATTATCTGTGGAATCCTTCACCACTCCAAGCGTTCTCTTCTCTACTCTGCAATAGACGACCTCTACTAGATGGCCTTCATCTACACAGGCTTTCTGCTCCTCAGTCTATTATGGATGCTTCGTCTAGTTTCATCCACCTTACCAACCGCTCAGTGTCCGCCACTCCTCGCTGCCAATCCCTCCACTGGCCTCCGCTCAGTGTCATTCACTCCTCTCTGCCAATTCCTCCCTGGGCTCCGCTTAGTTTCCTTCACTCCTCTCTGCCAATCCCTCCACTGGCCTCCGCTCAGTGTCATTCACTCCTCTCTGCCAATTCCTCCCTGGGCTCCGCTTAGTTTCCTTCACTCCTCTCTACCAATCCCTCCACTGGCCTCTACTCAGTGTCCTACACCCCTCTCTGTCAATCCCTCCATTGGCCTCTGCTCAGTGTTCTCCACCCCTCTCTGCCAATCCCTCCACTGGCCTTCACTCAGTGTCCTCGACCTTTCTTTGCCAATCCCTCCACTGGCCCCCTTCTCAGTGTCCTCCACCCCTCTCTGCCAATCCCTTAACTGACCCCCGCTTGGTGTCCCTGATCCTCCTCTGCCAGTCCCTCCATTGGCCCCTGCTCAGTGTCCTCCACCCCTCTCTTTGCCAAATCCTCCACTGGCCTCCACTCAGTGTCCTTCACCCCTCTCTGCCAATCCCTCCACTGGGCCCCTGCTCAGCGTCCTTCTCCCCTCTCTGCCAATCCCTCCATTGGCTTATGCTCGCTCAACAAATGAAATTCAAGATACTAACACCATACAAGGAAATACACAAGTCTCTGCTCCGAGTTGCATCACCAGTCCCATCTCAAAATATCACACAAGCCATCCTCCTCCAATACTCTCCTTTAGGACTTCCCCAGAGCTTCTCCCGTCCTCTGGAACTCCCTACCACAATCTGTCCACCCCCTGGAATGAAGAGATAAAGAGGTTCTGTGAAGGCACCAAGTCAATCTTGTTGGAGCTTTTACAGAGCCAAGAGACCACCCCTATGTAACAGCAGGTGTTTGGCTAATCAGGCATCCAACGCATCCAATCTCCTCTCACAATCCAATTGTGAGGGGAGAGGAGAGGAGAACGTTACATGTTCATCCATACATTGGACCACCAGGTATTTTCCTGCACTCATTGGGTGAACAGAGCAGCAAACATGGCTTTTGATTGGGAGGAGGCATGATATATTTTGGCTGGAGTTGGCCGTTAAGTGTGCCTGTTTCTTTGCCCGGTATATGCAATGCTCAAGTTTACGCTGCAGATGATCGTGCTCCAGTAGAATATATATTTGGTTGATGTATATGGTGTGTAAATTGAGTCAGTTGGTCATTTTGTCTCATTCCACACACAGGTGACAACCCAGACAGTGAGGACAAACCTGCGGACAGTAAAAAGTCTGATAAGGAAGAATGGGACGCCGCACCCAAATTCCTGATTTCATTTACGTATATCCTGACGTCTGTGTCCCAACCAGTGCAGGACCTGAATGCCATCATCATCAGCGTCTGTGGTCCCATTATCCTCATTGTGCTCCTACTCGTCTTCTTAACACATTTCTGTAAGTATAAAGAGAGAACCTGGAAACGTAAAACCGAAGACCATTAGGCGTGACTGGGCCGGAGCCTGGGGGTGCCATGGGCCAATGGGGCATCTTTCCTTTTTTTTACCTGAACTCTTTGTGAGTAAACTCCTCACAGAGGCTTCTGGATGAGGACATTTAAAACTTTTCACAATGTTTCATAACTTTTCAACATTTTTCAAAACTTTTCAACACTTTTCCAAACTTTTCAAAATTTTTACAAAATGTTTCAAAATTTTTACAAAATGTTTCAAAATTTTTACAAAATGTTTCAAAATTTTTACAAAATGTTTCAAAATTTTTACAAAATGTTTCAAAATTTTTACAAAATTTTTCAAAAATTTTTACAAAAATGTTTCAAAATTTTTACAAAATGTTTCAAAATTTTTCAAAAACGTTAACAATTAATTTTAGTATTTCTACTCCTAACCTTACATTCATATGGCTTAACATTGAACTCCCCCAAGCAGCGGTTAATTGCTTGTTCAGTCCTTCCTTATTAAATCTAAGGATATTCCTTCTTATGCAGGCTGCCCTTACCCCCTTTGACAGTGCTGGGCCCTGCCACTGTGTTAGAAGAGGTAAATCACCCAAAGGATTCTCTAATGGATGCAGGTTGAGGGGCAACAGAATGTCGGTTTTTTTTTTCTGTTTTCTCTGGGATTGGTAAGTCCCAGACTGAGTTCTGGAGTTTGGAGACTTCGAAGAGTCTTGGGAGCGATGAAGCCTCTAGTCTTGTGTCCAGGTGTTACAGGAGACCAGCAAGCTGTGTGTGCAGGTGTGCACAGCCTTTATATTCAAGGCTTTGTGTGTAATTCAAGGATCCACCCAGGAGACAGGAGGTCCCCTGCCCGGAGGTCAGGGTGTGGGAGCTTTAAGAGAGAGAGCTGAGAGAGAGACAGTTTGGTGAAATGGTCTGGAGGACCTTACAGAGGCCTAAAGTATGAGGTCAGAGCAGCGGCACTGCCAGAGCAACCTGAGAGGTATTCATTGGTTATTCAGGCTTCCCACAACCCCCTGTGACAGTGCTAGCTCTGCCACTGTGTGAGAAGAGATACTGCACATCTCACACAAGGTTCTCACGGTTGCAAATTCAAGTTTTCTTCGGTATTGGTAGCACCTGGATTGGGTTCTGTCGTTCTAACGCTTCTAAGAGTCGTGGAAGGGATGAAGCCTCTAGTCTTCTGTCCAGATCTTACAGGAGACCAGCATTCTGTGTGTGTGGGTGTGCCGCGCCCTATAATCAATGGGCTGTCTGTTATTCAAGGCTACACCCAGGAGACAGGAGGTCCCCTGCCCAGAGGTCAGGGTGTGAGCCAGAGCAGCAGGAAGATGTGAGAGAGCTAAGAGCCGAGCAATAGACAGATGCAGAGTCCAAAGTTTGTTGAGATGGTCTGGAGGACCAGACAGAGTCCCTAAAGTATGAGGTCAGAGCAGCGTCGCTGCCAGAGCAAGCTGAGAGAAATTCCTTGTTTATGCAGGCTACCCACACCCCCTGTGACAGTGCTAGCACATCTCACACAGGGTTCTCATGAATGCAGATTCATGTTTTCTCTGGGATTGGTAATGCCTGGATTGGGTTCTGGAGTCTAGAGAGTTCAAAGAGTCTTGAGAGGGATGAAGCCTTTGACCATATGTCCAGGTCTTACAGGAGCCCAGCAGGCTGTGTGTGCAGGTGTGTACATCCTTTATAATCAAGGGCTGTCTGTAATTCAAGACTCCACCCAAGAGACAGGAGGTCCCCTGACCAATGGTCAGGGTGTGGGCCACAGCAGCAGGGAGCATTGAGAGAGAGAGAGCTAAAAGAGCCAAGAGAAAGACAGGCCCAGAGTCAAAAGTTTGTTGAGATGGCCTGGAGTACCAGACGGAGGCCTGGAGTACCAGACGGAGGCCTGGAGTGTGAGATCAGAGCAGTGGCGCTGCCCAGAGATATTCCTTGTTTATGCAGGCTTCCCAGACCCCCTGTGACAGCGCTGGCCCTGCCACTGTGTTAGAAGAGGTACATCTCACACAGGGTTCTCACGGTTGCAGGTCCAAGGTTTCTCTGTGAATGGTAATGCCTGCATTGGGTTCTGGAGTTAGGAGAATTCTAAGAGACTTTGGAGGGATGAAGCCTCTAACCCTATGTCCAGGTCTTACAGGGGACCAGCAGGCTGTGTGTGTAGGTGTGCACAGCCTTTATAATTAAAGGGCTGTCTGTATTTCAGGGCCCCACCTGGGAGACAGGGGGGTCCCCTGCCCAGAGGTCAGGGTGTGGGCCCGAGCAGCAGGGAGCTGTGAGAGGGAGCACCAAGAGAGAAGCGGACGTAGAGCCTAAAGATTGGTGAGATGGTCTGGAGCAGTGGTCATCAACCCTGTCCTCAGGGCTCACTAACAGGCCAGGTTTGCAAGATAACTGAAATACATCACAGGTGATATCATTTTCTGCTCAGTGTTTGCCGTATTCTAGTCTGCATCTCCCCCCAAGGTAATACATAAAACCTGGCCTGTTAGTGGGCCTGAGGACAGGGTTGATAACCACTGGTCTGGAGGACCTTACAGATGCCTGAAGCATGAAGTGTGAGGCCAGAGCAGCGGTGCTGCCAGAGTAATCCAGGAGGCTGAAGCAAGCATTTATGTTGCTGAGTTGCATTGAGGGAGGAATCCTCAACACCTCTGTGAGGGTAACCCATATGACCAGTCCTACAAAGTCTCTCCGCTTTGCTTCTTGATCAGTTGCAGTCCAAAAAAGCAGGACCAGTGTTCCATATATAAGGCTGTCAAGGGTCCATCCTCTTCTGATCCACAGAGTCTCAGTGCCATTCTCTCCATCAATAAACAGCGAATACAGGGGATGGGCCCATGGTGCTCCGCCCTCACTGTAATGCCCTCAGTCTTCCAGGATGAGGCACACTGAGCATCGTTCAATCCAGAAAACTGAGGACATCTAGTGGCAGAAAAGAGGTACTGCAGGGGACAGCAGTGGATTGAGAGTAAATATGTTTTTAATTTTTTAACGACAGATGGGGAACAATTTTTTTTTTTTTGCCCAAGATGCTTAATGCCATTTAAATTACAAAGTAAAAAGTGTAAACATGATTTGTGTTATATCAATTTTACCAAAACTGAGACTTTGCTTTATAGTTTAAGACTCCTGTCAGCTGAAAGGTCTTTTTTTTTTTTTTCTTCTATTCTCAGGTCGTGGACGTAAGGCGGGATCGCCTTGTTTGGTCTGCTGTGTGTGTAAGTGTCCTATACATATCATCAGCTAGCTGACTGATATTCTGTATGTCATATATAGTCATGTATGGTGGACCTCTTCTTCTGGAAATGCAAGCTGCCTGGCTGTCACATTGATATGATATGTAAACAGAAAACAAACTCACACATATAGGTTGGATTGCATGGGCTTGTGTCTTTTCCAGCCTTTTATACTATGTAATTATGAATATAGAATATGGCAGAACAAGGCATTGTAAGGCAGTAATGGGTAAACGATCTGCTGCAGGGAGACCCCAGACAACACTGGTGACTAGTCCTCTGCTGCAGGGAGACCCCAGACAACACTGGTGACTAGTCCTCTGCTGCAGGGAGACCACAGACAACACTGGTGACTAGTCCTCTGCTGCAGGGAGACCACAGAAAATACTGGTGACTGGTCCTTTGTCCTCTGCTGCAGGGAGATCACAGGCAATATTGGTGACTAGTCCTTGGCCCTCTGCTGCAGGGAGACCACAGACAACACTGGTGACTAGTCCTTGGCCCTCTGCTGCAGGGAGACCACAGACAACACTGGTGACTAGTCCTTGGCCCTCTGCTGCAGGGTGACCACAGACAATACTGGTGACTACTAGTCCTTGGCCCTCTGCTGCAGGATGACCACAGACAATACTGGGGACTACTAGTCCTTGGCCCTCTGCTGCAGGGTGACCACAGAGAATACTGGTGACTACTAGTCATTGGCCCTCTGCTGCAGGGTGACCACAGACAATACTGGGGACTACTAGTCCTTGGCCCTCTGCTGCAGGATGATCACAGACAATACTGGTGACTGGTCCTTGGCCCTCTGCTGCAGGGAGACCACGGACAACACTGGTGACTAGTCCTTGGCCCTCTGCTGCAGGGAGACCACAGACAACACTGGTGAATAGTCCTTGGCCCTCTGCTGCAGGGTGACCACAGACAATACTGGTGACTACTAGTCCTTGGTCCTCTGCTACAGGGTGACCACAGAGAATATTGGGGACTACTAGTCATTGGCCCTCTGCTGCAGGGTGACCACAGACAATACTGGGGACTACTAGTCCATGGCCCTCTGCTGCAGGATGATCACAGACAATACTGGTGACTGGTCCTTGGCCCTCTGCTGCAGGGAGACCACAGACAATACTGTTGACTGGTCCTTGGCCCTCTGCTGCAGGGAGACCACAGACAATACTGTTGACTGGTCCTTGGCCCTCTGCTGCAGGGAGACCACGGACAACACTGGTGACTGGTCCTTGGCCCTCTGCTGCAGGGAGACCACAGACAACACTGGTGAATAGTCCTTGGCCCTCTGCTGCAGGGTGACCACAGACAATACTGGTGACTACTAGTCCTTGGCCCTCTGCTGCAGGGAGACCACAGACAACACTGGTGACTAGTCCTTGTGTCTCCCTGATTTTGGGCACAGCTTCAGTTCAGTTCCTCTTCTTTCTTTAATGGTTCCTTTCAGCTTCGTTCCTCTATCCACAGTCAGGTGATGTCATAATCCCCTCTATAATGATTTTTATTGTATATTAGAGTTTTCTTTTTAATGTGAATTGTATTTTGTTTGATCTTTTCAGGACATTTCTAAGAATAAAATCACAGCCCGGGACCAGGAAGATGGAGAGAACTCCATGATATCAGAATAGATGTGTGAATTATTCTTCGTTCTCCTCTCAGTAAAGCTGATGTACAGTCGATGTATTCCCCGCGGGGTGACATATAATACGCCGTGTATAAATAAGGATCTTTTTTCCCCCATAAAATACAATTTTCATCCTTTTCCATCATTCAGCCATTTCCTGTATACACGCCCCCTAGTGGCACAGTGCGTGTCGGCACTTGCAGTCTCCACAAGGGGGGCAGATGAACAGGGTGACAACGCAAGGGCACAGCTGGGAGACAGTTGTCACCCTGTAATAGGAAGTGATCAAATGAGGGCCTTCATGGCAGGATCACCAGGGATTATTTTAATAAAAAGGTTGTAGATTCCTGAAATGACGAGAAGCAGAGGGTGGGTTCATACTAGACTGCTACCATCCCTAATTCCAGACAAAAATCACACACACCCCCTCAGTCCACCAAACATGGTGGAGAGAAGGTAAAAAAAATTGGACTTTCCTTGTACCTTATAGAGACAAAAAAAAAACATAAAATTCCACAAGAGTTTATTTTAAAAAAAGACATCCGACATGGCATAAAGAATGACCATCAGCTCATATTCTGTTTAAAAAAAAAAAAAAAAACAACAAAAAAACGTAATCTTTAATAGATCATTCCACAAGATATGATTTCTTAGTGTATGGCGTACTTGATCAACGCGTTTCGCCATCTCTTTGCCTCAACAGGATCCACACCAAGAAATAAATGATCTCCATAAATAGACAATATACATCAAAACAAAATTCATATATCAATGTACAACATAAATCTACACTCACCGGCCACTTTATTAGGTAGTAACGGGTTGGACCCCCTTTTTTAGGTCTCCTTGCTAGTAGAGGGTTGGACCCCCTTTGGCCTTCATTCTTGGTGGCATAGATACAACAAGGTGTTGGAAACATTTCTCCGAGATTTTGCTCCATAGTGACCTGATAACATCACAGAGTTGTTGCAGATTTGTCGGCTGCACAGCCATGATGCCAATTTCCCCCCCATCCCAAAGGCTCTCTATTGGATGAGATCTGGTGAGTGTGGAGCCATTGGAGGATAGTGACCTCATTGTCCAGTGGTGAGATGATTGGAGCTTTGTGACATGGTGCATTATCCTGCTGGGAGGAGCCATCAGAAGATGGGGACACTGTAGTCATAAAGGGATGGACATGGTCAGCAACAATACTAATGTATAAACCATGATCAATTGGTACTAAGGGGCCCAAAGTGTGCCAAGAAAATACCCCCCACACCATTACACCCCCACCACCAGCCTGAACCGGTGCTACCCCATCCCCCACACCATTACACCCCCACCACCAGCCTGAACCGGTGATACCCCATCCCCCACACCATTACACCCCCACCACCAGCCTGAACCGGTGATACCCCATCCCCCACACCATTACACCCCCACCACCAGCCTGAACCAGTGATACCCCATCCCCCACACCATTACACCCCCACCACCAGCCTGAACCGGTGATACCCCATACCCCACACCCTTACACCCCCCCACCACCAGCCTGAACCGGTGATACCCCATCCCCCCACACCATTACACCCCCACCACCAGCCTGAACCGGTGATACCCCATCCCCCACACCATTACACCCCCACCACCAGCCTGAACCGGTGATACCCCATCCCCCACACCATTACACCCCCCACCACCAGCCTGAACCGGTGATACCCCATCCCCCACACCATTACACCCCCCACCACCAGCCTGAACCGGTGATACCCCATCCCCCACACCATTACACCCCCACCACCAACCTGAACCGGTGATACCCCATCTCCCACACCATTACACCCCCACCACCAGCCTGAACCGGTGATACACCATCCCCCACACCATTACACCCCCACCACCAGCCTGAACCGGTGATACAAGGCAGGATGGATCCATGTGCCAAATTTTGCCCCCGACCATCTGAATGTCGGAGCTGAAATCCAGATTCATCAGACCAGACAACGTTTTTCCAATCTTCTGTTGTCCAATGTTGGTGATCCTGTGCCAATTGTAGCCTCGGTTTCCTGTTCTTAGCTGACAGGAATGGCACCCGGTGTGGTCTCCTGCGGCTGTAGCCCATCTGCTTTAAAGTTGGATGTGTTGTGCGTTCAGAGATAGTATTCTGCATATCTTGGGTGTAACGAGAGGTTATTTGAGTTACTGTCGTCTTTCTATCATCTGGAACCAGTCTGCCCATTCTCCTCTGACCTCTGACAAGGTATTTTCCTCCACACAACTGCCGCCCACTGCAATTTGTGTTATCAAGCAATTGTACCTAATAAAGTGGCCCGTGGGTGTATATTAAATCAGTTCCCAATGATGGGAAACATGGAGTAAGATCGAAAAGGGGAGGGGGTAGGGGGGTCCCACACATCCACATAGATATCACATATAATGTATAGTATATATACACTATGACTTTACCGGTCAGTGGTCATAAAGTCATGACTTGGTCAGTGTTTATATCTCCATAGAACTACAAATCTGGTTTTATACTGAGCAATAAAAATAGAGATTTTCTTTGATACTTTGTGTATGATAGGATGTGATGATATGTGTATGATAACATTTGTGAATTCTCTTGTTATGGTAAAGTTTAGAAATTCCTGTTGGGTTGGTACCTCAGAGTTTTTATCTTTTCAGGCCAATCCCAAAGAGCATAGTGACCCGACCCCACCACATAGTCTACCACATGTTGGGGTCGGGTCTACCATTGTCTACCCTGTGGTGGGGTCGGGTCTACCATGTGGTGGGGTCGGGTCTACCATGTGGTGGGGTCGGGTCTACCAAGTGGGATGGGGTTGGGTCTGCCAGGGTCTACCATGTGGTGGGTTCGGGTCTACCATGGTCTAACATGTGGTGGGGTCGGGTCTACAATTGTCCACCCTGTGGTGGGGTCAGGTCTTCCAAGTGGTGGGGTCGGGTCTGCCATTGTCTATCATGTGGTGGGGTTGGGTCTACCATGGTCTACCAAGTGGGATAGGGTCGGTTCTGCCATGGTCTACCATGTGGTGGGTTCAGGTCTACCATGTGGTGGGGTCGGGTCTACCATGTGGTGAGGTCGGGTCTACCAAGTGGGATAGGGTCAGTTCTGCCATGGTCTACCGTTGGGCCTACCATGGTCTACCGTGTGGTGTGGTGGGGTCAGGTCGGGTTTACCCCATGGTGGGGTCGGGTCTACCATGATATACGATGTGGTGGGGTTGGGTCTACCACGTGGTGAGGTTAGGTCTACCAAAATCTTCCATGTGGCGGGGTTGGGTCTACCATGGTCTACTATGTGGTGAGGTTGGGTCTACCATGGTCTACTATGTGGTGAGGTCAGGTCTACCATGGTCTACTATGTGGTGAGGTCGGGTCTACCATGGTTCCACCAAGTTGTGGAGTCGGGTCTACCATGGTCCACCAAGTTGTGGAGTCGGGTCTACCATGGTCTACTATGTGGTGAGGTCGGGTCTACCATGGTCCACCAAGTTGTGGAGTCGGGTCTACCATGGTCCACCCAGTTATGAAATCGGGTCTACCATTGTCTACCAAGGCCACCTTCTTCCATTGCTCCATAGTCCAGTTCTGATGCTCACGTGCCCATTGGTCTACCATGGAAAAAAAGTCCACCAAATCCAAAGATATTAGCTGGTGAACGTCACAAAAAAAAAAAAAAAAAAACATTAACGTCAACAAGAGGAAAGTCGGACGGAAATGCGTTTTATGGAATGATTGGCCGGTGAATCTAGGAGGAACCTTGGAAGAATCTGACATTTAACCCTTTATTAGTGAGGGTCACTGCGCTTCTGACATTCGCCGTTTTTTCCCGATGTGTGTTTTGTAGATTTTCAACCTTACATAGAATAGAAATATTAAATTGTTTAGTAGTTACCTCTTTAAAAAAAACATTTTATATAAACTATCAATAAAGATTAAAGAATTTTTAGGATTGTGTATGTGTAGTCCAAGCAATTGTATGGTGTTTCATTTACCATGTTTAGGATGTGGTGCCCCCTGCGCACTACCCACCAAACGCATCAAAGAAGCTCCGGCACTTTTTTGTGGCATAGAGCTTTGCATGATTTTTTTACCAAGCCTTTTGCCGCATTTGCCCCCCCCCCCCCACATTTTGCCGGACGCAAAAACGCACGTCTGCTGTCGCTTCGGGGTGCCAATAGGAATTAATGGAACCACAAGTGCGACTTTTGCCTGTTTTTTTTTTTGAGCGCTCTGGCAACTTTTTTGGGCATCACATACACTGTAACTCTAAAGCTGGGTATACAGTAGCAGAATTTCAAATGAAAATTTGCCAGAAAATTCTTAAGTGGTAATTAAACCCCAAAACCCAAAATGTCATATATTGCACTTTACCAATCATTGGATGTGGCCGCTGCATTTGTTTTCTTTTCTTTGGCCTTTTTTCCCCCCTTCAGTTTTCACCTGGTGATCAGATCAGTAACACATCTCCGGTATTAAAGCCCCCCCCCCCCCCATTCTGGATGAAGGAGCACAGGAGGCACAGCAGCATTGTCAGTCTGGGGGGGGGGGGGACTGTTAGGTGGACTAGAATATTTACAGTATATACACTAACAAACTGAAGCCAAACTCCAGCTCACGCTTTGTAAGCCGTCACAGCAACCATTTTTTTTTCCTTTTGGGATAAAGGTTTTATGTAAATATTGTAAATATTTTACAAATAATTTTTTCTCATATAAAAATATGTGTAAATATTTTACATAAATATTATTTAAATAAAATCTGTTCATTGTAAGCACCCCTGCCAGTGTAGAATGGTTTGTCTCATCCATGTAAACTGATACATTCTGCTAGAGAGAGTGTGCTTTTGAAAAACAACAGGCTTACTGGCAGGATCGCCTGATGAAAATAGAAGAAAGCCTAAAAAAGAAAACGAATGCAGCCATCACACCTAGGTTTATTACCGGCTTAGGAAAATTTGCACATCAGTGCCCATCAGTGCTGCCTATCAGTGCCCATCAGTGCCCCTATCAATGCCCATCAGTGCCCATCAGTGAAGTCTCATCAGTGCCCATCAATGCTGCCTATCAGTGCCCATCAATGCCGCCTATCAGTGCCCATCAATGCCGCCTATCAGTGCCCATCAGTGCTGCCTATCAGTGCTCATCGGTCCTGCCTATCAGTGCCCATCAATGCCACCTATCAGTTCTGTCTATCAGTGTCCATCAGTGATACCTATCAGTGCTCATCAGTGCCGCCTGACAGTGCCCATCAATACCGCCTATCAGTGCTTATTGGTGCTGCCTATCAGTGCCCATCATTGCTGCCTATCAGTGCCAATCAATGCCACCTATCAGTGCTGCTTATCAGTGCCCATCAGTGCTGCCTATCAGTGCCCATCAATGCCACCTATCAGTGCTGCCTATCAGTGCTCATCAGTGATACCTATCCATGCTCATCGGTGCCGCCTATCCATGCTCATCGTTGCTGCCTATCAGTGCTCATCGGTGCTATCTATCAGTGCCCATCAGTGCTGCCTATCAGTGCAGCCTATCAGTGCCCATCAATGCCGCCTATCAGTGCCCATCAGTTCTGCCTATCGGTGCCCATGAATGCCCCCTATCAGTGCTGCTTATCAGTGTCTATTAGTGCCATCTATCAGTGCTGCCTTTTAGTGCCCATCAGTGCTGCCTTTTAGTGCCCATCAGTGCAGCCTATCAGTGCCCTTCAATGCCGCCTATCAGTGCCCATCATTTCTGCCTATCAGTGCCCATGAATACCCCCTCTCAGTGCTGCTTATCGCTGCCTATCAGTGCCCATCAGTACAGCCTATCCAGTGCCCATCAATGCCGCCTATCAGTGCTGCCTATCAGTGCCTATCAGTGATACCTATCAGTGCCCATTAGTGCTGCTTATCAGTGCCCATCAGTGATACCTATCAGTGTCCATCAATGCAACCTATCAGTGCCATCAGTGCTGCCTATCAGTGCTGCCTATCATCAGTGCCGCCTATCAGTGCTCACCATTGAAGGAAAATAATTACTTATTTGTTAAATTTTATAACAAACTAAAAAAAAAGTTTTCAAAATTTTAGCGCAAAAAATAAAAAACTCAGCGGTTATTAATTACCACCAAAAAGAAAGATCTAGTTGTTTGAACAAAATGATACAAATGTTGTTTGGGTACAGTGTTGTTTGACTGCGCAATTGTCATGTGAGCGCTCTGAAAGCTGGACATTGGCCTGGGCAGGGGGGGGGGGGATGCCGGTACTGAAGGGGTTAATGGCTCGAGTCGCACTGTCCATACATTACACTTCAGCGATTTAGTGTGTGGGTGGCGCTCTCCTTTGGACGCAGTGAGCCAGCAGTAGGGGGCAGTGTGATGTGCGTCGTACTGCATCAAACAACTCCCTTTTTTTTTTTGTATACACTTTATTTGAAGTGCACAAAAGTGACACCTGACTTGTGCAGAGCATTGTGGTGCGTTGTGCCGCTGTACAGCGCTGTGTGGTGCCTTCCTGTGCGCTGCAATAAAATACATGATGTCTGCACTACATAGTGGATGGTAAATCTGAGCGCACCACCCCCCTCCCTCAGTGTAAAAAAAAATTGGCGTTTTTTGCAACACGCAAAAGGGCAGCCCATTTCCTGCGATCTGCTTCCTCTACATGCGACAAGCGTGCTGAAGAAGCTCCTGAACCTTTTTCAGGCAAAGAGCTCTGTGTATTTTTCTACCGCAAAAAACGCACTTCTGCTGGCTGCGTTTGGGGGGCCATTAAGAATTAAGTGCGACTCGGATTTTTCATGCGTTTCTCAAAATGTGTGGCCTCTGTATGCATTTCCTGCAACACACGCATGTGAAAGCGCCATACTAACGATCCGAAAAATCTTACTTCCGATTTCCATATAGTGTGTACAGGGCTTATTAGCAGGTATACACGGTTAGAAAATCGACCGATCGCTCAACCGCTGACCAACGACGTTCGTTGGTCTAAATCGTCGCCAAACATTAACCAATCAAAAAAAAAATCTTTAACCACCTCAATACCGGGGGGGCACTTACACCCCCTTCCTGCCCAGGCCATTTTTCAGCTTTCAGCGCTGTCGCACTTTGAATGACAACTTGCGCGGTCATGCTACACTGTAACCATGTGACATTATTATAATTTTCTTCACAGAAATGGAGCTTTCTTTTGGTGGTATTTTAATCACTGCTGTTTTTTTTTTTCCCAACAAAAAAGACCAAAAATGTTGAAAAAAACATTTTTTTCTTAGTTTCTGTCAGTAAATTTTGTAAATAAGTATTTTTTCTCCTTCACTGATGGGCACTGGTAGGTGACACTGATGGACACTGATAGGTGGCAATGATGGGCACTGGTAGGTGACACTGATGGGCACTGATAGGTGGCAATGATGTGCAGCACTGTTCAGGCACTGATAGGTGGCACTGTGGGCACTTACAGATGGCACTTGTGGGCACTGACAGATGGCACTGTGGGCACTGACAGATGGCACTGTGGGCACTGACAGGTGGCGCTGGTGGGCATCGGTAGGCGGCAATGGTAGGGGGCACAGATAGGCACTGAGGAGCTGGGGCACATCGCAGTGATCGGGACTAATGTCCCTCTCACTGCCGCCAGTGATTGGCAGTGATGGGCGATTACCGGCTGTGTTTACATCACATGATCAGCTGTCATTGGCTGACAGCTGATCACGTGGTAAGGGGTCGGGATCGACCCCTTACTCGATCTGTGATCCAGCGAGTCTCATGGACTCACTAATCACAGAGCGCGCGCACCCTTTAGGGAGCGTGCAGGCCGCTCGTGCGCGGGAGGACGTCAATAGACGCAGTCCCGGCAATGTAGGTCTGTGCTGTAGCCATCATTGGGCTATAGCGCGGATCTCTAGAGGTTAAAGAGCCACGGCCCTGTACTCAGATCGGGGTCGCGCCGTGTCCTATCAGTCGTTCTGGGAGGCCGTTGTATGACGTCCACCCAGAACGAGAGCCGCACCGCCCCAGCTGTCATTTGACGGTGGGCGGCGAGTGGTTAAAAGAGCGATCGATTGCATACGTCATGTTGACGTCTCATGTACAAACGGGGGTCGTTCTGCTCATGCGTGATCATGTTCAAGAGATGTCTTACGGACGACCTTCACACTAATGAATAAAATATCATTCGTTCGCAAATGATACAATACAATTTTTTCAATCTGTCTTCTTTCGTTCACAGTATCGATATCGGGTATTACTTTCTGGGCATCAATGAGTAGAAAATCAGGCCGATCGTTCGCAGGACGGAAATTTTTGCCCAATTTTCTTATGGTGTATTCCCGCCATTAGGTGTGTGTGTGGCCAATTGGAGATCATCTCAGCTTCCGTACGATCCTTCCTCCAATCATAAACCAGTCTGCCATCATTTATATCATGAGAAATCGAGAGATAAATCAGATACAAATATCAATCAGATACAAATATCAATCAGATAGATACAAATATAAATAAGATGCAAATATAAATAAGATACAAATATAAATAAGATGTAAATAAGATGCAAATATAAATAAGATACAAATATTAATAAGATACAAATATAAATAAGATACAAATATAAATAAGATATAAATAAGATGTAAATATAAATAAGATACAAATATTGATAAGATACAAATATAAATAAGATACAAATCTCAATCAGATACTAATATAAATATGACACAAATCTCAATCAGATACAAATATAAATAAGATACAATGTATTGATTGGCTGGTTTTGGCGCTCTATATACAATTCGGAAGATGTAAATCCCCTTTTTTTATGGCGCCAAACCCGCAGCTGTCATACACATGTCAATCATTCCCAGGCACGCCCTTTTCCAGGGAGGGAGTACGCGCCCTGCCTCGCTGATTGGTAGGCCGGTCTCTTCCGCCGTCTCTGATTGGCCGGGCGCTGTGCCGGAGCCCGCGCAGCTGTTTGAATCGCGGACTTGTATAGAGAACTCCCGCCGCTTCCCGATCACTCCGCTCCGACCCACCGACCGATCGATCCACCCACCGACACCATGAGCTGCCTGAACGTGCCCGATGTCATGCCCGGATCACCCAGCAAGACCCGGGGGAAGATCCAGGTCAGTACAATGAGGGCCCCCCCGTCTGGGCTCATCATCTCTATGGGGTTATACATCCTTATGGGGGGGGACACATGCGATTAAATTATATCGGGGTGGGGGGCAGATAAACCATTACAGGGGGTTCTCATTATAGACCGCGGCAGACAATTTTTATGGGGGGTGATAAATGACCATTAATGTGTGTTGTTTTTTTGGGGGGGGGGTGGCAGATACATTATTACTGGGGCAGATAAATTATTTTTTCTGGGGGGAGAGCAGATATTTTGATGGGGTGAGAGATCATTGGGGGGGGGGGGGGGGCTCATTATAGAGGGAGATCATTATGGGGGGGGGGGGGAATCATTATGGAGGGAGGTGACTTGTTATAAAAGGGGGGGGGGCAGATCCATATTTTATGGGGGTGATAAATCATTATGAGGAGTGCAGATAAACCATGGGTTTTCTGTTTGGGGGGGGGGGGGGATATATTTTTATGGGATGAGAGATTATTTTAGAAGTCTGTGATAAATCATTATGGGGGGGGGGGTGCAGGGACATAAATCATTATTGGGGAGGGTGGTGATTAATCATTAAGGGAGGGGGGCAGATAAATCCATTGCAGGGGGAAAGATATTTTTATGGGGGGGGGGGGGCAGATGCATCATTATGAGATGGGAGGGCAGATGAACCATTATTTTTTTGGGGGCTGATACATTATTATTTTTTTTATGGGGGGTTATGGCTCATGTTAGCACATTGACTATTATGAGGGGAGATTAATTATTAATGGGGGGGGGGGGGGATTTTTAAGCTGGTGCTCATTATAGACGGGCAGATAATCTGCTTTTTTATTTTTGTGGGGTTGGGTGGCCCAGACAATTTTTATGGGGGTGAAAATCCATTAATGGGGGGGTTGCATGTGCATCAACTTTTTTATTTATTTTTTTTTTTTTGGGAAGGGGCCAGATAAATGTATTTTTCTGGGGGGAGAGCAGATATATCTTTATGGGGTGAGAGATCATAATACAAGAGGGGGGGGGCAGATCATTATTGGGGAGGGAGGTGACTAATTATTATAAAGGGGGGGCAGATACATTTTTATGGGGGTGATAAATCATTGAAGTACAGATAAACCATAGTTCTTCTGTTTAGGATGGGGGAATATATTTTATGGGGCGAGAGATCATTTTAGAAATAGGTGATAAATCATCATGGGGGGGGGGGGGGGGCGCATGGGCACTGGTAATCATTATTTGGGAGAGTGGTGATTAATCATTATAAAAGTGGGGTGCAGATAAACCATTGAGGGGGGGGGATATTTTTATGGGGGTGATTGGGAGGGCAGATGAACCATTATTTTTTTTGGGGGCAGATACATTTTTATGGGATTATGGCTGATTTTGGCACATTAACTATTATGAGGGGAGATACATTTATTAATGGGGGGGGGGGGGGGGTGGGATTCTGGGAAGGGTATCGCTAGTATGAAAGTGACCGATCGATTGGTGAGGGATTGGTTTTCCCATGGTGCACCTTGGTGTGAAGGAATAACTGAATCCGCTTTCTGTCTCTCAGGTGATCTTTGGCCCGATGTTCTCTGGGAAGAGGTGAGTCCTCCGGCGTATTCCTGTCTGTCTCCTCCGGTGTCCTCTGAAGGGTTCTTATGGTGATATTTTATTCTTTTCATTCCAGTACGGAGTTGATGCGTAGAGTGCGCCGCTTCCAGATAGCGCAGTATAAATGTATGGTGATAAAGTACGCCAAGGACACCCGGTACAGCAAGGAGCAGCTGGCCACACATGACCGGTAGGAAGAACTTCTAATGCATTGGATGTGTCTCATACGGCGGACTGATACCGGGTCATCTTTGTCTGTTTTTTCCAATGATATTGTTGGCAATGCATTGAAATGTGGGTCAACACAGTCAGTGGGGTTCCTTGGGGGAACGTCCTTTTAGACACAGTGGGGTTCCTTGGGGGAACGTCCTTTTAGACACAGTGGGGTTCCTTGGGGAACGTCCTTTTAGACACAGTGGGGTTCCTTGGGGAACGTCCCTTTTAGACACAGTGGGGTTCCTTGGGGAACGTCCCTTTTAGACACAGTGGGGTTCCTTGGGGAACGTCCCTTTTAGACACAGTGGGGTTCCTTGGGGAACGTCCCTTTTAGACACAGTGGGGGGTTCCTTGGGGAACGTCCCGTTTAGACACAGTGGGGTTCCTTGGGGAACGTCCCTTTTAGACACAGTGGGGTTCCTTGGGGAACGTCCCTTTTAGACACAGTGGGGTTCCTTGGGGAACGTCCCTTTTAGACACAGTGGGGTTCCTTGGGGAACGTCCCTTTTAGACACAGTGGGGTTCCTTGGGGAACGTCCCTTTTAGACACAGTGGGGTTCCTTGGGGAACGTCCCTTTTAGACACAGTGGGGTTCCTTGGGGAACGTCCCTTTTAGACACAGTGGGGTTCCTTGGGGTACGTCCCTTTTAGACACAGTGGGGTTCCTTGGGGAACGTCCCTTTTAGACACAGTGGGGTTCCTTGGGGAACGTCCTTTTTAGACACAGTGGGGTTCCTTGGGGAACGTCCCTTTTAGACACAGTGGGGTTCCTTGGGGAACGTCCCTTTTTAGACACAGTGGGGTTCCTTGGGGAACGTCCCTTTTAGACACAGTGGGGTTCCTTGGGGAACGTCCCTTTTAGACACAGTGGGGTTCCTTGGGGAACGTCCCTTTTAGACACAGTGGGGTTCCTTGGGGAACGTCCCTTTTAGACACAGTGGGGTTCCTTGGGGAACGTCCCTTTTAGACACAGTGGGGTTCCTTGGGGAACGTCCCTTTTTAGACACAGTGGGGTTCCTTGGGGGAACGTCCCTTTTAGACACAGTGGGGTTCCTTGGGGGAACGTCCCTTTTTAGACACAGTGGGGTTTCTTGTGATCATCTTTGGGTTCCTTGGGGGAGAATCCTTTTATACACAGTGGGGTTCCTTGGAATTGTCCTTGGAAGAGCATCCTTAAGATGCAGTGGGGTTCCTTAAGGAACGTCCTTTTAGACACAGTGGGGTTCCTTGGGGGAACGTCCCTTTTAGACACAGTGGGGTTCCTTGGGGGAACGTCCCTTTTTAGACACAGTGGGGTTTCTTGTGATCATCTTTGGGTTCCTTGGGGGAGAATCCTTTTATACACAGTGGGGTTCCTTGGAATTGTCCTTGGAAGAGCATCCTTAAGATGCAGTGGGGTTCCTTAAGGAACGTCCTTTTAGACACAGTGGGGTTCCTTGGGGAACGTCCCTTTTTAGACACAGTGGGGTTTCTTGTGATCATCTTTGGGTTCCTTGGGGGAGAATCCTTTTATACACAGTGGGGTTCCTTGGAATTGTCCTTGGAAGAGCATCCTTAAGATGCAGTGGGGTTCCTTAAGGAACGTCCTTTTAGACACAGTGGGGTTCCTTGGGGAGCATCCTTAGAGAACATAGTTTTAGACACAGTGGGGTTCTTTGGAATCATCATTGGAAGAGCATCCTTTAGACAGTGGGTTCCTTGGGATTTATCTTTGGGTTCCTTGGGGGCGGGACATCCTTTTAGACACAGTGGATTCCTTGGGATCATCTTTGGGTTCCTTGGGGGCGGGACATCCTTTTAGACACAGTGGGGTTCCTTGGGATCATCCCTGGGAGAGCATCCTTTAGCCACAGTGGAGGGGGGGAGCATCCTCGGGGAACATCCTTTTAGACACAGTGGGGTTCCTTTGTGATCATATTTGGGTTCCTTGGGTGAGAATCCTTGGAGTACATCCTTTTAGACACAGTGGGTTCCTTGGTATCATCCTTGGGTTCCTTGCAGGAGCATGTTTAAGATGGTGAGGTTTCTGTCTGCACAAAGGGCTTCTTTCAGACACCACAAAGTTCCCGTGATGTGCAAATTAAATTGATCGGAAGTCGGTGAACTGGGATTTGTCCACAAATGTTATTTGTCCCTGAGCCGTACTGAGAAATCTACCTTTTCCTGTTCTGTAACTGTATATAGCTACAGTGTGAGATGTAAGGCACTGCTGTCTCTGATGTAGTCTCATCAGGCTTGGAGTGAAATTTGGCGATTTACACTATGGTGCTGTTCTCCTTGCTGGAGGTTCTGACACGGCGAGGCAAAGCCTCCCCTTACCAAGATGGCCGCCTCCACTCAAAGACGCAATGCTTTGTTCTGCATTGTAAGTCAGTCATGGGGAGACGATCCGCTGCAGGTAGACCACAGACAATGCTGGTAAATGGTGCTTCACCCTCGGCCTACATTTTAGCAGTTTGCTGAGTTGAGTTCCTCTTCATGTTCAACTTTTTATACTGAATTGATTTCAATGAAAATGCATCGTGCAGAAAGCGCAGCACAATGGTGAGATTGGGGCCCCTTACATTGGGCATACATGGCCCCTTCACTACCTGTAGGAGCATTTTGGGGTAAAAAAAAAAAAAATCTATAACTAGTTTTAGTGTTTTATATTAATTTTGTTCCCGTCTCCGCCCACAGCCACACGATGTCCGCGGTTTCCACCTGCAGCCTGGCGGATGTGTTCACGGAGGCTTTGAACTGCTGTGTGATCGGCATTGACGAGGGCCAGTTTGTAAGTCTCTATTATAGGGGAGGGGTATTATAGGGGAGGGGACCATGAATCTTATTATTGGGGTGGAGGATTGATCTTATTGGAGGAATGTATGCTGGATTGTATTATGGGTGGTGGATGTTATGGGGAGGGGAAATGGTGGATATCATATAGGGGGGGGATGGATCCTATTATGTGGGGAGACAATGGATATTATGAGGCGGGGGGGGGGGTTGATGTATCTTATAGGATGGGGGATGGTGGATGTTATGATTGGTGGGGATGGATATTATCAGGGTGATGAATCTTATTGGGGGGGGGGGGGGATTACTGGATGTTATGGGGGTGATGAATCTTATGGGGTGGGGACAACAATGGATCACAATTGGCTGGTTATTGTTGTTGGGGGGGGGGGGGGGGTGATGGATCTTATGGGAGAGGGGGCAATGGATTTTATTGGGGGGTGAAGGGGATTGTATTTTGGGGGATGAGATGATGGTGCTCATTATGGGGGGGCCAGGGGGGGGGGGGGGGGGGGGGGGGGGGGGGTGGGGGGGGGGGGGGGGGGGGGGGGGGGGGGGGGGGGAAGGGGGGGGGGGGGGGGGGGGGGGGGGGGGGGGGGGGGGGGGGGGGGGGGGGGGGGGAGGGGGGGTGGGGGGGGGGGGGGGGGGGGGGTTGGGGGGGGGGGGGCATAATGGAACTTATTTTTTGGAGGGGAGGTCATTAATCTTATTTGGGAGGTGATTGTGGCGCTCATGGGGAGGGAGGGGGACGACGATGGATCCTATACCAACCGGTGATCAGTGACTCTTCTCCCCGCAGTTCCCGGATGTCGTTGAGTTCTGCGAAGAAATGGCCAACAATGGCAAAACCGTCATCGTTGCCGCCCTGGATGGGACGTTTCAGAGGAAGGTGGGTAGGAGATAAATCTGCTGTCCATAGCCCACAGTGTGCATTCAGTCCATGGGAGCCTGTGGGGGGAGGAGGATAGCGTCTTGTACCTTCCCATGTGATCGAATAAAGCTGTGGAATTTGTATATTGGGCGGTGCTGATTGTTGGGTTGCGGAGTGACCTGCACCCGTTCACACAGTGGCTGCAAATCATGTGCCACTCCCCCTGATTGGTGGCCGGTGACACTGGGTGTGGCCTTCTAGCAGCAAAATACGGTAACTAAGACCCCTTTCACACTTGCAGACGCTATAGCGTTAAAAAAAAAGCGCCCTGAAACAGCGGCTCCATTCACTCCAGTGTCTAAAGTCCTGCCAGCAGCTTCTTTGTAGCGCATGAGGAGCGGTGAACTTGCCGCTCCTGCCCACTGAAAACAATGGGGCAGCGCTGCTATACCGCCGGCAGAGCGCCGCTGCATTTGTGGACCACCCGTGCCAGATCACCTACATAGAACGTGATCCAAAGCTGCTATGGCATGCCTCCGGCGACCCGACAACCCCCCCCCCCCCCACTGTGATCACACACAGGTGGCAGCTACTACAACCGATTCTATACCCGCCAATCACAGTACGCAGGCAGTACCCTGTCACTATGCTAATGACGCTGGGATCAAAGGGTTAACCATGTGCCTAGCCAGTGTTTTGTGTAGTGTGGGGGAGGTGCTTTTTACTAGGGGAAGGCATAGATCGGTGTCTCTGCTTTGCAGGAACACAGGATCAATACCTTCCCTACTGACAGAACCAGTGATCTGTCTTGTTTACATAGGCTGACCACCTCGGTGCTGAATGACCGGAGGGTGCCGGCGGACATTGAGTCCACGGTATCTGCTGGTGGCGGCAATCGTTCGCACCCGCTACCTGTAACTGCTGGATCACGTGTACATGATCTCTCGCAGAACTGCATTTTTTTTTTTTTTTTTTTTTTGTTAATTTTTAGTAGGAAATCTGAGATGGTGGATGCCTGGAGATCTGTTCTTCTGTGTCAGGTTTGCTGCGCCGCCTTCTCCTGAACATCCAGACTGTAACTTGCATATTTTTCCTTCCGTTATTTTCAGCCCTTCGGGGACATCCTAAATTTGGTGCCGCTGGCGGAGAGCGTTGTGAAGCTGAATGCGGTGTGCATGGAATGTTACCGGGAAGCCTCGTACACCAAGAGACTGGGAGCCGAGAAGAAGAGGTGGGGCCCCCCCCCCACCCCCACACCCCCCCCCCCCCCCCCCCCCCCCCCCCCCCCCCCCCCCCCCCCCCCCGCCCCCCCCCCCCCCCCCCCCCCCCCCCTCCCCCCCCCCCCCCCCCCCCCCCCCCCCCTCCCCCCCCCCCCCCCCCCCCCCCCCCCCCCCCCCCCCCCCCCACACACACCGCTATACTGGAATCCAACATCTGTTTTTGTGCTCGTCTTTTTTACCTATTTAACCACTTCCGGACCACAGCACGCCAATGTATCCCCCGGTATCCCCGTGTTCGGCCGGCGGTTCGGGGCAAGATAAAAGTGGTCTGTGCAGCGGATTCGCCGTGAGATCACTTTTATCGGTGGAGGGAGGGAGAGGGGCCCTTTTTGCCGCGATCCAGTGCCCTCCGTCCCGATCCGAAGGCAGGGGCGAAGGCAATCGGATGTTGTGCCTTCCTTGGCATGGAGACGAGTGAGGGGGAGATGGGGCCCCCCCCCCCCCCACCCGTCTCCATCTGTATAGTCTTGGCGTCTTCGGACCTCAAAAAATGAGATGGGCCATTGGGACTAATTTTTTTTTTTTTTTTTTTTTTAATCCATTTGTGGACCACCCATCGTGCCAGATCACGTACCGTTTTTTTATTGCATTTTACTGTAAATATGAGATCTGAGGACATTTTGACCCCCCCCACCCAGATCTCATATGTAAGAGGTCCTGTCATGCTTTTTTTTTTTTCTTCTATAATAGGAATAAAAGTGACGAGTGTAAAAATAAGGGAAAAACATTTTTTTTTATTAAACGCGTCCCGCCGAGCTTGCGTGCAGAAGCAAACGCATATGTGAGTAGCACCCACATATAAAAAGTGTTCAAACCACATGTGAGGTATCTCCGCGGTCGCTAGAGCAATAATTCTAGCCCTAGACCTCCTCTGTAACACAAAACGTGCAACCGGTAGAATTTTTTTAAATGTCGCCTAAGGAGATTTTTAAGGGTAAAGTTTGTCGCCATTCCACGAGCGGCGCGCAATTTTGAAGCGTGACATATCACGTATCAATTTACTCAGCGTAACATTATTGTCTTTCACAATATAAAAAAAAATAAAAATTGGGCTAACTTTACTGTTTTTTTTTTTTTTTTTTTTAATAAAAAATAAAGTGTATTTATTTTTTTAAAGTGCGCTTTTAAGACCGCTGCGCAAATACGGTGTGACAAAATATTACAACGACCGCTATTTTATTCTCTAGGGATTTAGAAAAACTATTTATTTTTTATTTTTTTTGAAGGAAGACATTGTTTTAACCACATGCCGACCGGGCCATAGCCGAAACCGATAGACGGATACAGCGCGGTCGGCTTATTCTGGGTGGACGTCCTCCCAGAAACTTGCTTTCGCGCGCACTCCGGAACATCCGTGACGGCCGGGTCCCGAGGACCCGGCGCATCACGGATCACGGTAAACAGCCGCTGAAGCGATCACATAAACACAAACCGGTTTCATGTCATGACGCCGGTTCCTCCCTCCCCTCTGTACAGTGAGAGGGGAGAAGTGGAAAGGGGGAGAGACCGGATCAGCACTGTGGGCTGGATGTGTAGTGCCCACAGCGCTGGTCAGTGCCCCCACTGTGCAATGCTCGCCAATACTCTGCAATAATTTTTTAATAGAAACAAGGAATTTTTTTTAACCAAATTTTCTGTATATTTTTTGATTTATAGCGCAAAAATTTAAAAACCCAGAGGTGTTAAATACCACCAAAAGAAACTCTATTTGTGTGAAAAAAAGGACACAAAATTCATTTGGGTACAGTGTTGCATGACTGAGTAATTGTCATTCAAAGTGTGAGAGCACCGAAAGCTGAAAATTGGTCTGGTTAGGAAAGGGGTTTAAGTGCCCAGTGGTCAAGTGGTTAAATAAAAAAATAATAATTTGATCTCTGATATTTACCCTTTAATAGTATATATCTCTTCTAATAGTTTATACAGTATATCTTGCTTCTAATAGTATATATCCTCTATCCCCACTTCTGTCTGTTATTCTCAGAGTGGATTAGATATTTTGCTCTCATAGTTGGTTATTTATATTTTCCACTGCATAGAGATATTTCAGAATAAATTGTCTTTTTCTTAAAACTTTACATATTAACTAAATTATACACCACACTTTTTTATTTTTTTTAAAGCTATTAATCGGCCAACTAATCGATTATAAAAACAATTGTTAGTTGCAGCCCTATATTCAGCATTGTGCTGATCTGATAGTTTTTTTTTTTTTTTTTTTTGCATACTTACTGCTGACTTTTATTGAGTGGAGTCCTCTAACATTAACCCCCCCCCCCCCCCCCCCTTTGCAGGTGGAGGTGATCGGAGGGGCAGACAAGTACCAATCGGTGTGCAGACTTTGTTATTTCAAGAAACCGCAAACGACGGCGGGGAAGGAAAATCTTCTCGCCCTCCAGGACAAATCGAACGCAGCCAAAACCAAACCCTTGCTGGGCGCGTCCCCTCGTAAGCCTCTAATGCAAATCCAGCCCTCCGCGTGACACAGTAGTGTGTGGCTGTGACCTCTGGGGGGCGCTGGAGGACTGACCTGAAAGACTCTGCTTGCGTGGGAAATGCAGAAAGGTGTGCTTTGTAAATATGATTTTTTTTTTTTAATTTCTCTTTTTTTACTGCCATGCTTTGCTCAGAATGGCTGGATGGATGCGGTATTTATAATCGATGGGCTTTTCATCGCTGGGGAACCGAGATAATCCGCACTGAGTACTTGGCTGTAGATGTGCCGAACCTCGTATGATGAAGTTTCTACCTTTCCCGCCAAAACTAAAAGCTTTACAGCATGAGGAGCTTGAGCTGTTGTGGAACTACAAGTCCCATCATGCCTTTGGGAGTTATGCCTGTAACGGTCAGCAGCCTCGTGGCACTTTTAGGGCTGCAGGTGGAGCACCCCCCCCCCCCCCCCCCCCCCACCGCTTTACATGAACGCTAAAGTGGTATTAAACCCAAAAGCAAACCTTTTATTATATTGTAGCTTACCGATTTCGTAGATGCGATGGCTGCTTTCACCTGGTGATCTGATCGGTAAGTCTGTCGCGGTTTCAAAAGAACAAGCGCTCCAGCAGAATGTGTCAATTTATACAGTGAGGAGACAAACCATTTAACCATGGGCAGGGGGGGGGAGACTTGCAATGATCAGCTTTTATTTATATTAGGGCCGGTTCACTCTGTAGAAACGCAGCGCGGATGTTTTTCTGCTTGTGTTTTTGATGCCCCCACTTCTTAACCTTAAAGAAGGACATGTGTGTTTTAGAGCATTTCAGTTCCCAACTAAAATGCAGCATGCTCTACTTTCTTTTTTTTTTTTTTTTAAATTTTATTTATTTTTTTATTCCCCCGCTGGCACTCACTGCACTGGTGTGAACTATGTCATTGAAAACCATATAACCTACTTTCCATGCATTTTTTTTTGGATGCAGAAAAAAAAAATGCACTGCATGTGGCGTGAACTGGCCCTAAAACCTCTATCCCAAAAACAAAACTGTGTTTTATAAAGTGTGTGCTGGAGTTTGGCATCGATTAGTATCTAATGAATTACAATGCTGCTGTGCCTCCTGTTCTCCTTCATCCAGGGTGGGGGGGGCACTCTAATAAAGGAGGTGTGTTACTGGCCGGATCACCAGGCGAAAATGGTGGGAGGGGCAAAGGCTTAAAAAGAGAAAAAAATTCTGCTGCCACATCTAGTGATTGGTAAAGCTGTAAGATGTACTTCCTGTCCCAACTCCTCCCTCTTTACATGTCATAGCCCAGCCCTCTTATGGGACTCGCCCAACTCCTTGCATGTCTTAGCCAGGACAGTAATTAGCCACTCCCATAAGACAGGTCTATGACATGCAAGGAGGGAAGAGTTGGGCTAGCAATGATCCCATTTGAATAATAACTTTATGCTGGCCCAACTCCTCCCTCTTGGCATGTCATAGCCAGGACAGTAATTAGCCACTCCCATAAGAAGACAGGTCTATGACATGCAAGGAGGGAAGAGTTGGGCCAGCACAGTGTTTCCATGGGAATAATTACTGTATATGCTGGCCCAGCTCCTCCCTCCTTGCATGTCATAGCCCAATCTTATGGGAGTGGCTAATTACTTTCCTGGCTATGACATGCAAGGAGGGAGGAGCTGGGCCAGCATCTACAGTAATTATTCCTATGGGAACACTGCTGGCCTAACTCTTCCCTCCTTGCATGTCATAGACCAGTCCTCTTATGGGACTGGCCCAACTCCTCCCCTCCTTGCATGTTATAGCCACTCCCATAAGACTGGTCTATGACATGCAAGAAGGGAAGAGTTGGGCTAGCAGTGTTCCCATTTGAATAATAACTTTATATGCTGGCCCAGCTCATCCCTCCTTGCACGTCATAGCCCAGTTGTCTTATGGGAGTGGCCAATTACTTTCCTGGCTATGACATGCAAGAAGGGTAGTACCCCCCTCCGCAAGAAGATACGAGTGAGACTCGCGCTCGCATAGTGGTAGGTGTCGGTTTGGAGGTTGCTCGCAGTTGGTTTTGTCACACTCGCGAGAGATCATCGGGAACCTCCTCCAGCTCGTTGGGGGTGACGCTCCTCCTCGGGTTGTGTTGGAGTGACTGTGGTGGGCTTTCGCTTCTAGGGGGATACGCGGCGGGGTTGTGATGGCCCAACTCTTTACTCGGGGTTGCACGCTCGCTCAGGTAGATGAGACCCAACAGTCCGTATTCTCCCTGAGAGAGAGGAGTGTCTAATTAGTGTTCTCTCGCGCCTGGCTCGGGCCTCTCGCACGCACGACACGCGCGCAAGTGTGGTTTTTGGGAGTGTGGTAGAGAGAGTGGCGGATGTGTGTGTTCGGCTAGTGTGCTTGTTTTGGGGGGGGTGTCTATGTGTGATATATATAGTCTGGGCATATCTAGCCCTCTTTACAGGAGTGGCTAATTACGGTCTGGGCTATGACATGCAAGGAGAGAGCAGGAGCTGGGCCAGCATAGACCGTAATTAGGCACTCCCAGGGGAGGGGAGCACTATGAT
The DNA here is from genome assembly GCA_028564925.1 of Lithobates sylvaticus. Taxonomy (NCBI): domain Eukaryota; kingdom Metazoa; phylum Chordata; class Amphibia; order Anura; family Ranidae; genus Lithobates; species Lithobates sylvaticus. Next base: position 193,038,796 of record CM053037.1, on the reverse strand, counting down.
GTGCAAAGAGGAGGCGCTAGGGCAGTACATGCAGGAATTAACCATTCCCAGAAGAGGACTATGCTATGCCATGCCATGCAAGGAGGGAGGAGCTGGGCCAGCACAGATGGTAGTTAGCCACTCCCAGCGAGGGCTATGGTTTGTAAGGCGGCGGGAGCCTGTGCTTGGGAATAGACTGTTCCTGGAGTAGTCAGTCGCTTTAGCAAAAGGCTGCTGCCAGCACTATCCATGTCTAATTGTTTCTTTTTTATTTGAGTGATGTGTTTATGTATTTTATTTGTGACATTTTAGCACTTCGCTTTATATAACGCTTTCTGCTTTGCTTGGGAAAGAATATTCTGAATACTGCAGCAACAAAATGAGGGGGGGGTTCTTGGATGATGAAATTGTGTACCCCCCCCCAATTAAATGTGCCACCCTTGTGGATACCTAATAACGCTTCCAAAGCCGGGGATCAGATATTTTCAAGAAATGTCAAACGGCGGCTTCCCAGTCCTTGGCCAGAAAAGAAAATGAATGCAGCCACCACGTCTACGAAGAATATTTTCAGCAAGTACAGAAAATGCTGCATCCTTGTCACTTCCTGTGAGACTAACGGGAAGCAAAAACATTCTTTGCATAAACTACAAACCCCCCCCCCCCCCCTCATGCAATAGAGATGAATAAAGGCAGATTCCAGCCTATGTGACAAGCCAAGCATGGCTCCTTCCATAGATACAGTGGAGGAGTTAGTGTAGCCACCTAGAGGCAAGACGTATTGTTACAATGGGATATAATCAAGCCTGAAGAGGGAAAACTAGTGCAGACACCACATCTAAGGATGGGGGAAGCTGGAATACGACACTTTTAATGTGCAGCCGCTAATTTGTACTTCTGTCCCCTATGAGGCCCCCATAGTGCTGAGCGGACACAAATCTCGAGGTGGCTTTTCCTTGAATACAATCCAGTGTTTGCTACACGATTTCTCTAATCCACCCCTATTTAGCAGCAGATGCTTTTCCTCTCCTGTTAATATCTGGGGGGTGAAGTAAAACCGGGCGCATAGGTCCCACCCCCCTTTCTGTCGAAGGTGGTGATTGGCTCAGCAATGTCAAATGATAGGGGAGTCCTTAGACTTGTGTAAGCTCCAACCATAGCAACCCAGAACTTACCAAAAGCTGACTCCTCCCCCTCGTGGGCGTGGATCAAAGGATGGATGAGTATATTATATACATACATGGGTGGGGGGAGGGGTGTGCTGCAGATTCTTCCAGATCTGACATTGTTTTTAGCCACAGAGATCTTTTCCTAAATGTGCGTAAAATGTGGGATGTTTGACCAATATTTATTTATTTTTTACATTTTAATAAAATCTACAGAAATCATGTTTGTGTTTTGTGTACTTTATTCTCACCAAGAGGATGACTTGTATTGGAGAAGGTAAGCAGCTTCCCTAATTTAAAATAAGTTATCAGTTTTAACTGCAAGGTCCACTTTAAAGGGGAACTCCCACGTTCTTCCATTGCTCCGTGGTCCAGTTTTGATACTCACATTCCCATTATAGATGCTTTTGGCTGTGGAGCCGGGTCAGCATGGACACCCCGACTGGCCTGCCGCTACACAGCAAACTGCAGTACACTGTGTGTTCCGACACATTTCCATCAGAACCGGCACTCACTTTTTCATTTTGAGCTCCAGTAGCTCTTTGATCAGACTACACAGGCCAGCCTTGCAACCCCCCCCCCCCCCCTCCCCCCCCACCCCCCCCCCCCCCCCCCCCTGCCCCCCCCCCCCCCCCCCCCCCCCCCCCCCCCCCCCCCCCCCTCCACCCCAATCAATGAGCCTTCTCTCCCTCCCCCTGATTGAACTACACAGGCCACCCCCCCCCCCCCCCCCCCCCCCCCCCCCCCCCCCCTTTCGAAGAGCCTTCCCCCACCCTACCTCCTTAAAAGAGCCACCCCCCTCCATCAACGAGACTTTCCTCTCCATCACCTCACTTTTTCAGCACTCTCAGCTCCAGTAGGTCTTCTATTGGATTGGACTACACAGGCCAGCCTTTCCCCACTCCCCCCAACCTCCATCAATAAGCCTTCTCTCTTCTCCCCCCAAATGATGAGTCTCTCACGCCCCCCCCCCCCCCCCCATAAATGAGCCTTTCCTCTCCACCGCCTCACTTTTTCGGCAATTCAGCTCCAAAAAAGGTCTTCTATTGGCTTGGACTACACAGGCCAGCCTTGCCCCACGCCCCCCAACCTCCATCATGAGCCTTCTCTCTCCCCCCCCCCCCCCCCCCCCCCCCCCCCCCCCCCCCCCCCCCCCCCCCAACGCCACCATCAATGAGCATTACCCTACACCCCCCCCCCCCCCCCAAATCAATGAGCCTTTCCTCTCCACTGCCTCACTTTTTCAGGAATCTCGGCTCCAAAAAGGTCTTCTATTGGATTGGACTACACTACACAGGCCAGCTTTGCCCCCCCAACCTCCAACCTCCATCAATAAACCTTCTCCCCCCCCCCTCTCAATCAATGAGCCTTTCCTCTCCACCACCTCACTTTTTCGGCAATCTCAGCTCCAGTAGGTCCCCGCAACCTCCATCAATGAGACTTCCCTCCCCCAAACGAGCCTTGGCCACCCATGACCCTGTCGCCAGTTGGCCGATTCTCCTTGGACCACTGCAGACCGGAAACATCCCACAAGAGTGACCCAGTTGTCTATACCAGGGGGCTCCAAACTTTCTAAAGAGACTGTGGCCAGTGGGGAAACCCAATGCCCCATCATTAGTGTCATTGGGCCCAATTGTTTGGATCAGCAGGAAGAACTGTGCCCCATCATTGAGCCCAACTATTTGTGTCATTGGGAGGAATTGTGTCCCCCTTTTACTGGTCGCAGTGGGGGGAGAATTATACCCCATTGTTGGGATTGGTGGATGAAATGGTGCCCAAAGGGCTGCATCTGGCCCCTGGGCCACAGTTTGGTGACCACAGGTCTAGACATTACAATTTTTTCCCTTTTGAAAGTCGCTCAAATCCTTACACTTGTCCATTTTCTTTTTTTTTTTCTGCTTTCGACACTATGATACCATTGTAATGAGATAATCAACGTCATTTCTGGTAGAACCAAAAGGCTTTTAAGGTAATGTTTAATAGGGTGGTGGTGGTTTGTTGAGGGTTACAAAGGATGAAAACGCTTCTCATGTTTGGTGAGCAAAATTATTTATTGACACTTAAACCAGTGCAATGTGACACGCAGGAAAATGCATGACCCACTTCTCAATCCCCGACACCAGAATCACAATCATCTCTATCCATTCACACCCTTGAAACAGCAACCAAACCGCTGTTTATACACGGCGCCCCCCCAGAGTCGGAGCGGAGGATCAGCCCCTGGCCCCCCGGAGAGCTCAGTGAGGCTTCAGCCTAGTATCAGTTTGGCATCAGTACAGCCCAGCCAGTGGTTCTATGGGGGGGATAGAAGTGAGCGGCAGTGTCGCCATAGGCTCCGCCCATTGCTTTGGTTTTCTGAAATATTTTACAGAAAGAGCTGAACAGCGGCAGCAACAGTTCACCGCTCTCCAATAACAGAGCCCCAACATGTGATGCAAAACAAGAAGGCAACGGATCATTCAATGTACAACAATCAGCAGTATCAGTTCCTGGATGTTTGTGAAATTGTGGTTAAAACTCACCAGGACACAAGCTAAAAAAAAAAAAAAAAAGCAAAAAAGGAATAGAAAAAAAAAAAAGTTAGTGGAACTCCAGCCCAAACATTTCCTGGTTTGGGTTAGAGGGGGGAAAAGATGAGAACCTCTTGTTGGGTTTTCATTGCAGTGTATGTCCCCACTATGGAGAAAATCCCACTTCCTTCCTAGAGACACTGGTCACCTGAGCCTTGTGGATGAGGTTCTCCGCAATCCTAATTGCAGTAAAGAGTGCTGGTTGTGTGTAGCCTATAAAAAGAGTATTTCCTGAGTCACCAGAGTGACCCGGACCAACTTCTAAAGAGACCCTGTCAAGTCTTAAAACGCAAAAACAAACTCCCAATAATAGAAGTATTTTACACCCCTCCAATGTCCTGTGTCTCCTACCTTAACGTGCCTCACCAGATGGATGGCTGTATTCTCCGATGTGGTTCCTTCCTCTGACCCCCATTGTCACTACAGGACTCAAGATGAAACCATGGTGCTATGGACATGTTGAGAGGATTAAAATACCTCTTCTATTACAGGGAATGGAGGGGAGGTAGGAGACCGGAGAGGGGAGTATAATACCTCTTGCATTACAGGGAATGGAGGGGAGGTAGGAGACACAGGACACCGGAGAAGAGAGTATAATACCTCTTCTATTACAGGGAATGGAGGGGAGGTAGGAGACACCGGAGAGGAGAGTATAATACCTCTTCTATTACAATGGAGGGGAGCTAGGAGACACAGGACACTGGAGAAGAGAGTATAATATCTCTTCTATTACAGGGAATGGAGAGGAGGTAGGAGACACAGGACACCGGAGAAGAGAGTATAATACCTCTTCTATTACAGGGAATGGAGGGGAGGGGGGAGACACAGGACACCGGAGAGAGGAGTATAATACCTCTTCTCTTACAGGGAATGGAGGGGAGGTAGGAGACACAGGACACCGGAGAGAGGAGAGTATACTACCTCTTCTATTACAGGGAATGGAGGGGAGGTAGGAGAGACGGGACACCGGAGAGGGGAGAATAATATCTCTTCTATTACAGGGAATGGATGGGGATGTAGGAGACACGGGACACCGGAGAGAGGAGTATAATACCTCTTCTATTACAGGGAATGGAGGGGAGGTAGGAGATACAGGACACCGGAGAGAGGAGAGTATAATACCTCTTCTATTACAGGGAATGAAGGGGAGGTAGGAGACACAGGACACCGGAGAGAGGAGAGTATACTACCTCTTTTATTACATGGAATGGAGGGGAGGTAGGAGACACAGGACACCGGAGAGAGGAGAATATAATACCTCTTCTATTACAGGGAATGGAGAGGAGGTAGGAAACACAGGAGACCAGAGAGGAGAGTAAAATACCTCTTCTATTACAGGGAATGAACAGACATCAAGCAAGGCACCTCAGTGATAACACTAGTGAATGAATCAATTGCACGAGGAGGATATTGGCTGGGCGTATATAATGGCTGACATGGCGGTGATGACCATGGCTATACATAAGGAACCAATAAACAAAGCTCAAAACTGCCACCAACTTAAAAAAAACAAACAAGAGACCCCTCCTAATTGTATCTCTTCTGAAGCGATCCCAAATATAACTAAAATCAAAATAAAATCTACATGTCCATGACATCATAAAAAAAGTCACGTGATTTCAAACAGAAAAATGAAAATAGAATGACAACTATGGCGTGTAAGAAGGTGAAGAGCATTCAGACTCATTAATATCGGGCTAATTAAATATACAGTGCGAAGAAGGGCTGGTGCAGTAACCCAGAGCAACCAATGGCAGCTCAAACCAATCAACTGGACTGGTTGCCTCAGGTGAACATGCCTTGATCTATAAAGCCCAGTGGGCAATGTCCAGGAGCGGTTGGTTGCACAGGGATTACTGCACCCCGGTGTGCTCTGGACTACGGGCCAATGGGCTTCTAGGTGGTACATGAAACAGCTTAGGCCCCTATAGGAGGTATTCATTTTTGGCATATATTTGTAATAATTACTTTTCTCGGCTCCAGCGAGAAGCACTGAATAGGCACTTTGTGAAGTGAGCGAACCCGGCCCTGCGGACGGATAAATCTGTGTCTGAGGCCTCCTGGTTGGGCGGCCATGTTGTCTTCCGATGTGGCGGCGTCTGGCTCAGTACGTTGGCGGTTTGTAGCCATCGTCTGTCTCTGCGCTCTGTGTGAAGGGCGGCCTCTGGTAGTTGTCGCTGACTGCCTCAGGGTAGCTGGAGTATGGCGAGGCGCTGTCCAGGGTCGGGTCCACGTAGCTCGTGTTAAAATCGTCCACTCCTATCTTGTATCTCTTGTAGGCCAAGAGAGCCAGAGGAACCTGCGGATACCAATAGGGTTAGGTATAATAAAGCCCGGTGCCGGGGGTTAGCTATGCTAGAGGGCCGCTGCCGGGGGTCAGCTATGCTAGAGGGCCGCTGCCGGGGTCAGCTATGCTAGAGGGCCGCTGCCGGGGTCAGCTATGCTAGAGGGCCGCTGCCGGGGTCAGCTATGCTAGAGGGCCGCTGCCGGGGTCAGCTATGCTAGAGGGCCGCTGCCGGGGTCAGCTATGCTAGAGGGCCGCTGCCGGGGTCAGCTATGCTAGAGGGCCGCTGCCGGGGTCAGCTATGCTAGAGGGCCGCTGCCGGGGGTCAGCTATGCTAGAGGGCCGCTGCCGGGGTCAGCTA
>CM053037.1:192927439-193029939 GCA_028564925.1 Lithobates sylvaticus | reverse complement strand
ATATATAGGACTTTTTTGTTCCCGCCAATAAAAGTGTATACATTGTTAAACATTTCTCTTACAATACCAACAATCATACAATCCAATCGCTTAGGCCCCCTTTCACACTGGGGCGGGGAGCCGCGGTGACGGTAAAGCAGCGCTATAGTTAGCGCTGCTTTTACCGTCGTTTTAACCGCGGTATTCGGCCACTCGCGTTGCGGTTTTACCCCCCCCGCGAGCGGCCGAAAAAGGGTTAAAGACCCCCGCAGAGCCCTGCCGTAGCGGCGCTTTGCGGCGGTATTACCGCGGATTCCCATTCAAATCAATGGGAAGGAGCGGTATGGGAGCGGTGAATACACGGCTCCTATGCCGCTCCAAAGATGCTGCTAGCAGGACTTTTTTTTGCCGTCCTGCTGGCGCACCGCTCCAGTGTGAAAGCCCGCCGGCTTTCCACACTGGAGTGAATTGGGCAGGATTTTTTCAGGCGCTATTTTTGCGCTGTACAGCCTGAAAAACGCCCCAGTGTGAAAGGGGCCTTAGTTACAATTAAATGTCAATATAATTAAATTGTAAGCCTTCTAGAAATTATTTATCCAAATACCAATCACTCCAAGACCCGCTTCACACAGGGGCGACCTGTCGGGTGACTTCGCCCCCCCCCCCCCCCGACAAGTCGCTCTCCATTCTGTACAATGGAACCGTTCGAATAGAAGCGACTCAAGTAAAAAAAAAAGGTTCCTGTACTACTTTGGGGCAACTAACATACACACACACTAGTATAATCATCATAATCATCATTATTTTTATATAACAATATAGATATTATGTCTATATATGTATATTATTGCAGTTACTTATATAGCGCTGTCAATTTAAGCAGCGCTTTACACATACGCTATATTACCAAAAGTATTGGGACGCCTGCCTTTGCACCCACATGAACTTGAATGGCATCCCAGTCGAAGGCCCCTTTCATACTTGTGTGACTTGGGACTGCAAAGTCGCATGACGAGTTGTACTCCCCGATTTCCAATGAGTACCGATCATATCTGTGCGACTTCAAGTTGCAGCAACTTCAAAGTAGTCCCTGCACTACTTTGGTCTGACTTTGATGCAACTCGACATCCAAAGACCTCAAGATTACACAGACATGGATTCAAGTCCCTGCAAAGTCACATCAAAGTCATGCGACTTTCAGGTCATACAAGTGTGTACAGGGCATTAGTCAGTAGGGTTCAATATGGAGTTGGCCCGCCCTCTGCAGCTATAACAGCTTCAACTCTTCTGGGACGGCCGTCCACAAGGTTTAGGAGGGTGTCTATGGGAATGTTTGACCAGTCTTCCAGAAGAGCGTTTGTGAGGTCAGGCACTGATGATGGACGAGAAGGCCTGGCTCACAGTCTCCGCTCTAGTTCATCTCAAAAAGGTGTTCTATTGGGTTGAGGTCAGGACTCTGTGCAGGCCTGTCAAGTTCCTCCACCCCAAACTCTCTCATCCATGTCTTTATGGACCTAGCTTTGTGCTCTGGTGGGCAGTCATGTTGGAACAGGAAGGGGCCGTCCCCAAACTGTTCCCACAAAGTTGGGAGCATGAAATTGTCCAAAATGTATTGGTATGCTGACGCCTTAAGAGTTCCCTTCACTGGAACTAATGGGCCAACCCCTGAAAAACAACCCCCCCCCCCCCCCAACACACCATAATCCCCCCTCCACCCCCCACACCATAATCCCCCTCCCCCCCCCCCCCCCTCCACCAAATGATTTGGACCAGTGCATAAAGCAAGGTCCATAAAGGACATGGATGAGCGAGTTTGTGGGTGGAGGAACTTGACTGGCCGTCACAGAGTCCTGACCTCAAACCTGATAGAACACCTTTGGGATGAATTAGAGCGGAGACTGCGAGCCAGGCCATCTCGTCCAACATCAGTGCCCGACCTCACAAATGCTCTTCTGGAAGAATGGTCATTCCCATAGACACACTCCTAAACCTTGTGCACCCAATACTTTTGACAATATTGTGTATATTTAGTTTTAGGGAGTATCTTTGGAGAGAGGATTAAAGAAGAGATATCAGGCCGGGTGTTGGAGGGTCTTTATGGTCATCTAGATCAGTAGTTTTTCGACTCCAGTCCTCAAGGCGCCCCGACAGGTCATGTTTTCAGGCTCTCAATTATTTTGCACAGGTGATTTGATCAGTTTCGCTGCCTTGGCAATTACCACAGCCGTTTCATCTGAGGGAAATCCTGAAAACATGACCTGGTTGGGGCGCCTTGAGGACTGCAGTTGAGAAACACTGCTCTATCAGGGGGTCTCAAACTGGCAGCCCCCTCCAGCTGTTGCGAAAACTACAAGTCCCATCATGCCTCTGCCTGTGGGAGTCATTGCTTGTAACTGTCAGCCTTGCAATGCCTCAAGGGACTTGTAGTTTCACAACAGCTGGAGGGGCCGCCAGTTTGAGACCCCTGAGCTAGATTCAGTAGAGGGTATGAATAAGGAGGAGATATAAAGGGAGGCGTCCTTATACTTTTGGTAATGTAGTGTATTTTATACATTCACATCAGTCCCTGCCCTCAAGGAGCCAACAATCGAAGATCTCCACCTCAAATTCATACATACTGGGGGCCAATTAACCTGCTAGCATGTCTTTGGAGGAGGAAACCTACAATAATACTAAAGTCTATATATTTACATAATAATAATAATAATAATAATAATAATAATAATGTCTATTTACATATTATTATTACTAAATGTCTATTTACATAATAATGATAATACTAATGTCTATATATTTAAATAATAATAATTTATGTGTTTATAGAAAAATAGAAAAATAGCAATAATTATATAGATATTATATTATTATTTTGATAATAATAAATCTAATAATATCTATATTTTAAAACAATAATAAAATATCTATATGATTATTATTGCTATTTTTTTTTATAAATATATAGACATTAGTATTATCATAATAATAATACTAATGTCTATTTACATAATAATGATAATACTAATGTCTATATATTTATAGAAAAATAGCAATAATAATCATATAGATATTTTATTATTGTTTTGATATATAGATATTATTAGATTTATTATCAAAATAATAATATAATATCTATATAATTATTGCTATTTTTCTATACATATAAACACATAAATTATTATTTAAATATATAGACATTAGTAATAATAATAATAATAATAATATGTAAATATAGACATAATAAGTATATTAGTAGATATTGTCTTATTTACATAATAATGATACATACTAATGTCTTATATATTTAAAGAAAAATAAGCAATAAAATCATATAGATATGTTTATTATTGTTTTTGATATATTATTATTTTAGTAATAATATATATATAAATTATTATGTAAATATATAGACAGTAGTACAGTATTTATTATTATTTAATAATATAAGACATTAGATAGTATTAATAATAATACTAATATATAATAATAATACTAATGTGCACTATTTTTCTATAAATATATAAATATGTTTAAATAATTAATACATATATTTTACTTTAATACCTAATGTTATATATTTACATTTATTTACATAATAATGGAACACTTAAAGTTTTAAATATATAGACAATAGACATTAGTATTATTAATATATAATAATAATAACTAAATATCTATAATAATAATATTATTATTGTTATGTAAATTATTATTTTATTATTATTTTGATATAAATATATAGATATTATTAGATATATTATTATTAGTATTTTTTATATAATTAATAATAATATATTTATTATAATAATAATATATAATAAATATTATCTATATATTGATCAGAGTATTGTCACTGTTGGCTACATCTCTCCCAATGTTTGGATTTGGTGTTGAACTTACCCAGGACAGGATGGAGAAGAAGTTGAAGGCGATGGTCGCTCGCGCGTTGTCTTGGCCAGTTACAATCCTTGATGTATCCGTCAGAGACCACTGATTGGCCAGGAAGCAGAAGCCCACAAACCACAGGAAGCTCCACAGGCCTAGTCAGGGGACAAGAAGGAGAGGACTCTGCTCATCTGAACATATTAAAGCCAAAGACAGCCAGTCAATCAGCATTTTAGAACCATTTGACACCCGGGCCAAATTCTGATACTTCTCTCCTACATGTACAAATCATAAATTTTCTTTCTAAAAAAAAAAAAAAAAAAATTATTCAGAACCCCCCCCCCCCCCCCCCCAAAAAAAATACTATATATAGTACAGGGGCAGCTGCAGCACAGATAACAAATAACAAACAGTGTAGATGATAGAAGATCCAGCACAGTGTGTATACTGGATTAGTGTGCAGGATGTAGTGTTTAGCACAGTGTACATATCAGAGCAGTGTGGAGTATAATAGAAGGTCCAGCACAGTGTACATGGTGCAGCAGTTTGGAAAATATAAAGTGCAGCACCGTTTAACATATTGGAACAGTGTGGAGCATATGCGATCCAGAACAATGTACATAGTGCAGCAGTGTGGAAAATAGAAGGTCCAGCGCAGTGTATATAGTGGAGCAGTGTGGAGAATATAAGGTCCAGCACAGTGTATATAGTGGAGCAGTGTGGAGAATATAAGGTCCAGCACAGTGTATATAGTGCAGCAGTGTGGAGAATAGAAGGTCCAGCACAGTGTATATAGTGCAGCAGTGTGGAGAATATAAGGTCCAGCACAGTGTATATAGTGCAGCAGTGTGGAGAATATAAGGTCCAGCACAGTGTATATAGTGCAGCAGTGTGGAGAATATAAGGTCCAGCACAGTGTATATAGTGCAGCAGTGTGGAGAATATAAGGTCCAGCACAGTGTATATAGTGCAGCAGTGTGGAGAATTTAAGGTCCAGCACAGTGTATATAGTGCAGCAGTGTGGAGAATATAAGGTCCAGCACAGTGTACATGGTGCAGCAGTTTGGAAAATATAAGGTGCAGCACCGTTTAACATATTGGAACAGTGTGGAGCATATGCGATCCAGCACAATGTACATAGTGCAGCAGTGTGGAAAATAGAAGGTCCAGCACAGTGTATATAGTGGAGCAGTGTGGAGAATATAAATTCAGGCACAGTGTATATAGTGGAGCAGTGTGGAGAATATAAGGTCCAGCACAGTGTATATAGTGGAGCAGTGTGGAGAATATAAGGTCCAGCACAGTGTATATAGTGGAGCAGTGTGGAGAATATAAGGTCCAGCACAGTGTATATAGTGGAGCAGTGTGGAGAATATAAGGTCCAGCACAATGTATATAGTGGAGCAGTGTGGAGAATATAAGGTCCAGCACAGTGTATATAGTGGAGCAGTGTGGAGAATATAAATTCAGGCACAGTGTATATAGTGGAGCAGTGTGGAGAATATAAGGTCCAGCATAGTGTATATAGTGGAGCAGTGTGGAAAATATAAAGTCCAGCACAGTGTATATAGTGGAGCAGTGTGGAGAATTTAAGGTCCAGCACAGTGTATATAGTGGAGCAGTGTGGAGAATAGAAGGTCCAGCACAGTGTATATAGTGGAGCAGTGTGGAGAATATAAGGTCCAGCACAGCGTATATAGTGGAGCAGTGTGGAGAATATAAGGTCCAGCATAGTGTATATAGTGGAGCAGTGTGGAGAATATAAAGTCCAGCACAGTGTATATAGTGGAGCAGTGTGGAGAATATAAGGTCCAGCACAGTGTATATAGTGCAGCAGTGTGGCAAATAGAAGGTTCAGCACAGTGTATATAGTGGAGCAGTGTGGAAAATAGAAGGTCCAGCACAGTGTATATAGTGGAGCAGTGTGGAGAATAGAAGGTCCAGCACAGTGTATATAGTGGAGCAGTGTGGAAAATATAAGGTCCAGCACAGTGTATATAGTGGAGCAGTGTGGAGAATATAAGGTCCAGCACAGTGTATATAGTGGAGCAGTGTGGAGAATAGAAGGTCCAGCACAGTGTATATAGTGGAGCAGTGTGGAGAATAGAAGGTCCAGCACAGTGTATATAGTGGAGCAGTGTGGAGAATAGAAGGTCCAGCACAGTGTATATAGTGGAGCAGTGTGGAGAATAGAAGGTCCAGCACAGTGTATATAGTGGAGCAGTGTGGAGAATAGAAGGTCCAGCACAGTGTATATTGCAGTGTGGAGGATATAAACTGTAGCACAATGTGTAGGATGATGTGATTACTGTCCAATGAGCAGACAAATGTCACCCCGGATAGGCACAGTGTGCACCACCGGCCATTCTGTTCAGCATGAATGAGGATGTCAGATCCAGCAGAGCAGACAAGCCCACACACCATACAATATACAGCAGATGTGGGCGGGGCACATTCACAGACATCTATGATAATCAATAAGGAGGAGACATTTCCTGCCACTTACTTGAAAAGCCCAAGTCGGACAGCACAATGTACTTGCGGGTCTGGATGTTGCTGAGTGTCGGGAAGTAAGCGTCCAATCCCAGGAAGGTCAGCGCCCCGAAGAAGGCGATCACCCCGATCCCGACTCCGTAGTGACAGGCGTCATTGTTGTGATTGAAGATACAGTAGAGTTCCGGAGATTTCGGGACACTGATGTATCCGTCCGTCAGGATACAGCTGAAGACGATCAGCGCGAAGAACTGAAAAAAAAAAAAAAAAGAGGAACGTTTAACTTGCAGAAAACCGTCCAATCACAGCGCGGCACGCATGACATAACGCTACACACCATCCAATCACAGCACGGCACGCATGACATAGCGCTACACACCATCCAATCACAGCACGGCACACATGACATGACGCTACACACCGTCCAATCACAGCACGGCACGCATGACATAACGCTACACACCATCCAATCACAGCACGGCACACATGACATAACGCTACACACCATCCAATCACAGCACGGCACACATGACATGACGCTACACACCGTCCAATCACAGCAGGGCACACATGACATGACGCTACACACCGTCCAATCACAGCACGGCACGCATTACACAACGCTACACACCATCCAATCACAGCATGGCACGCATGACATGACGCTACACACCGTCCAATCACAGCATGACATGACGCTACACACCGTCCCATCACAGCACGGCACGCATGACATGCCGCTACACACCGTCCAATCACAGCACGGCGCATGACATGACGCTACACACCGTCCAATCACAGCACGGCACGCATGACATGGCGCTACACACCGTCCAATCACAGCACGGCACGCATGACATGACGCTACACACCGTCCAATCACAGCACGGCACGCATGACATGACGCTACACACCGTCCAATCACAGCACGGCACGCATGACATGACGCTACACACCGTCCAATCACAGCACGGCACGCATGACATGACGCTACACACCGTCCAATCACAGCACGGCACGCATGACATGACGCTACACACCGTCCAATCACAGCACGGCACGCATGACATGACGCTACACACCGTCCAATCACAGCACGGCACGCATGACATGACGCTACACACCGTCCAATCACAGCACGGCACGCATGACATGACGCTACACACCGTCCAATCACAGCACGGCACGCATGACATGACGCTACACACCGTCCAATCACAGCACGGCACGCATGACATGACGCTACACACCGTCCAATCACAGCACGCAGGGCCGTTTTTAAGGCAGGGCAAAAGGGGCAGCTGCCCTGGGCCCTGTCATTGTTGTGGGGCCCAAAGAAGCTGCCTCATACTTGGCCACTACCCCAGTTTAAATTCCCTTATCCCTTGAGGTTTTAGTCCTGTGCTGTGTCCTGGTATCTTGGTGTGAAGATGACTCACCTGTAGACCCTGTGTTTATATGTAAATACTGACATTGATATGTAAATAGTGACGGCATTCATATATATAAATAGCAGCAGACAGGCAGGATTCATATGTATATCATGCCCCCCTGGAGGTCATATCCACCATCACCTATATTGAATGCTGCTCACTGGGGAGATAAAGGGGCATAGGTAGCGAAGGAATTATAGTTTGGGGTGTACAGGTGAGCAAAGAGGGGATGTATAGAGGTAAGTAAGGTGGGTGCAAAGATGAGCAGAGGAGGCAGGTGGAGTTAAAGGGGAGTGGAGAGGATGGGGGAGGTTTGGGGTGCAGAGGTTAGCAGGGGTTTAAGGATGCAAAGGTGTACTGACAGGGTGGATAAAGATGTAGGTCTTGTGTAGAGCAGCCCATTCATTTCAATGGGCTGCTCTATGCGCTACAAATGCAGAAGAAACTCCCAAACCCTTTTCCAAAATCAGTGAGCAGTATTGATGTACAGTAATCTCTAGCAACCAATCAACAAGCAGAAAATGATGTGCTGTAACCTGTAGCAATCAGTCAGTGAGTGGTAATGAAACACTGTAACCTCTGGCAACCACTCTCACAATCGTTGTCTGATCTGATTCAGTAAGCTGATTTTGAGACTAGCTTGCTTTTATTGTATGTCTCAAAGCAGATGGAGAGCGAAACTGCATGGAGGGGGGGCCCAAAAATTTTTTTTGCCCAGGGTCCAATCAATATTAAAGACGGCCCTGACAGCACGGCACGCATTACATGACACTACACACCGTCCAATCGCAGCAGGGCACACATGACATGACGCTACACACCGTCCAATCGCAGCAGGGCACACATGACATGACGCTACACACCGTCCAATCACAGCAGGGCACGCATTACATGACGCTACACAGCGTCCAATCACAGCACGCATGACATGAGGCTACACACCGTCCAATCACAGCACAGCACGCATGACATGACGCTACACACCGTCCAATCACAGCACGGCACGCATGACATGAAGCTACACACCATCCAATCACAGCAGGGCACACATAACATGACGCTACACAGAGAGATTTTTTTTATATATAATATATATATATATATATATATATATATATATTATATATACACATACACATACATACATTTATATACATACATATACACACAACTGTCGTTTTTGGTTTTGGTTTGCGGCCAAGCACATTCGTGATTTTTCGGTACAAAAATTTCAATTAGGTGCACCTCTAGTGGTAATAAATAAATATTTAAAATTCATGATATTAAATAAAAAAAAAGTCAAACACAATACACATATATAAAAATAGATTATAAAAAAAATAATTAAATTTTTGGTTTCGGTTTTCGGCCAAGCGCATCCTGAATTTTTGGTACCAAAATTTCCATTAAGTGCATCTCTAGTTGTAACCTCCGCCCAATGTGCGCGGCGTGATTTTTTGCACGTAAACGCTAAATGCAGCCCAACGTCTCTCTAAGGTCTCCATTTCACATACACACACCAGGACCAGTTCGGACAGGAACCAATTACCCTGCCAGCACGTCTTTGGGGTGCGGAAGTCCCCAGACAGAGAGAACATGCAATCTCCATGCAGATAGTAGCCCAGCTGGGACTGCAGAGGTTCAGGCGTCCCCCCCCCCCCCCCCCCCCCCCCCCCCTCCCCCCCCCCCCCCCCCCCGTCAGGACGTATACAGAGCTCATGTCATTTCTGGAATCTGAATATCTCTCACGCATTGCACTCAGGTGTGACATTTCCACCCACCATGATAAACCACACCGGCGTGCCGTCACCACATTGCTGCTCCCCGGGGACGTGTGGTGAGTTCAGCGGCTGGTGAGGCACTGGCACGTATCAGAGGCAGAATATAGATAGCAACAGTCCTGGTTTTATTAAAACAAGTCCTTATGTTGGTTAAATTAGTAAACCAGGAGAACTAATGAAAGTGCCATATATATATATATATATATATATATATATATATATATATATATATATATATATATATAGATGGTTATATATATATATATATATATATATATAAATAAATAAAGGTGCCATATATAATCGTAGAATGGTTCAGGCTCTATTCTTTATATATATATATATATATATATATATAAGAATAGAGCCTGAACCATTCTACGATTATATATGGCACCTTCATTAGTTCTCCTAGTTTACTAATTTAACCAACTTAAGGACTTGTTGTTTTAGCAAATGTAAACGGCGTTCAAACCACAAACGTGAGGTGTCCCCGCGTGCGTCAGAGCGAAAGTAATAATTTTAGCACTAGACCTTCTCTGTAACTCTAATCAGGTAACCTGTAAAAATGTAAAATTATTATTTAAAAAGTGTCGCCTATGGAGATTTTTTAAGTACTGGAGTTTGGTGCCATTCCATGAGCGTGCGCAATTTTAAAGCGCGACGCGATCGGTATCGATTTACTCGGCGTAACATCATCTCTCACATTATATGAAAAAACAAAAACACACTTTAAAAAATTGCTGAACCAATACCGTGCGACATAAAAAGTTACAAAGACCGCCATTTTATTCCCTAGGGTGTCTGCTAAAAATGTATATATATATATATATATATATATATATATATTATATATATATATTATATTATAATTATATAATTAATTATATATATATATATATATATATATATATATATATATATATATATATATATTGTATATATATATATATATATATATATTATATATATTATATATATATATATATATCATATATATATATATATAAATGGACAAATTAATGAAGTCTGAAGTTATAACTTCCAACCAGTAATTTCAAAGTAAATAGAAAATAAAATTATTATGTTATAACATATAGCATAATAATAATATATGTATTAGCTAGATTTAAAAAAAAAAGTACCTTTTCAGCAGCAGATTCTCATTCTCCCTCTAAACTGTGTAAGAAAAACATGGGATTGTGGGTAAATCTTATACACATAAACCCATGTTTTTTCCTTGAAGAGGGCTGGGCTGGAAGGAAGCATTTGTGTTTTAGACACATCCCCCGTCTATGACAATGCAGTGAGAGGCGTGCCTCCACTGCAGCATTTTTATTGGACAGCTTGCACCAATGGTGCTTTACCATTGGTCCAAGGCTCCAAGCTGTCCATTGAGCTCAGTGCCTCTGACAAGAAGTGAGGTGAGGCACTGTGAGCTCAGCCTCTCAGTCTGCTGCAAACAGACTGTGCCAGCTTGTATCTAAGCTGGCCGCTCTGTATGTAGCTTCTGACAGGCTGTGCAAGAAGCCCCAAATCTCCGGAAACCATAGGCGCTAGAAGATATAACCATAATTCTGACTAGTGGTGAGGTAGGACTTTGGCTACCTACCACACAAATTTGGGATCTCTGCAACCCCAGGTCACCAAACAACGACCCTCGATCGTTTTTTATTGTTTTTTAGGTTTATGGCAGGTGAGGCTCTGCCTCACTTGCCTCCCCTGACTACACGTCCCTGCTGCTCACTCGCCCATGAGTGAAATTCTGCAGCACTAATCATTGAAGGAGCAGGTAAGTGGCCGCTATATTGCTGCTTGTGAAAACACACATCTGGGTTCATGTTCAGGGTGGTCCAGACCTCTAAAATTTTTAAAGCTCCTTTGGTTAGCTGTTGTATTTGTGATTTGTTAAAGGATACAATAAAGGTATCTGGGAGCAGACACGCTTGTGAAGGGTTCTGTGCAATAAGTTCACACTACATGAATACGGCAAAAGCTGAGCTGTCAGTTAGGTAATGGAACAACAACGGAAACCAAACCAGGAAAGAAGAGAAGAGAGCCAGAGAGACTTCATAAATATCCCCCAGAAGGGCAGAGACTTCCTGACACATGACAACACTTGTGTTGCAACATCTACTTTTGCCTAATAGCTGTAAAGTCACTGAGACCATCCACTGCGCCAACAGAGAGAGCCTGGGGGGGGGGGGGGGTGGGGAGGAGCAGGAGAACGTAAGAGCCTAGGGCAGTGATGGCGAACCTTGGCACCCTAGATGTTTTGGAACTACATTTCCCATGAAGCTCCACTACACTGCAGAGTGCCAGAGCATCATGGGAAATGTAGTTCCAAAACATCTGGAGTGCCCAGGTTCGCCATCACTGGCCTAAGAGGAACCTACAACATGCAACCCAAAAAGCACCAGGCCAACAGAGAGAACCTGGATAAATCCCACAGCATATGACCCAACATATTGAGCCAGCAGAGAGAACCTGGGGGAGCCCGAGAGTCTAGAGGGAGCCCACCCCATACAACTCAAAGTACCAGGCCAACAGAAAGAACCCGGAGAAAGCCCACACTATATAACCCAAACATATCGAGCCAACAGAAAGAACCTGGGGAAGCCTGAGAGTCTAGGCTCTAGGGGGAGCCCACACCACACAACCCCAAAGTACTAGGCCAACAGAGAGAGCCTGGAAGGGGAGCCTGCACCATACAACCCAACGTACCAAGCAAACAGAGAGAGCCTGGGGGTGGGGGGAGCAGGGGAAACAGTCTAGGGTTAGCCCACACCATACAATCCAAAGTACTGTACTGGGCCAACAAATAGAGCCTATGGGGAGGTGGGGAACCCGAAAGCCTGGGGGGGGGGGGGCTTTCATACAACTCAAACATATCAAGCCAGCAGAGAGCCTGGGGGGAGCCCGCACTATACAACCCAACATACCAAGCCAGCAGAAATAGCCTGGGGGAGCCCACACTATACAATCCAAAGTACCAGGGCAACAGAGAGGGCCGCCTAGGGGAAGCTCGCACCATAGAAACCAACATATCCAGCTAATAGAGTCTAGGGGGGCCCCTGCACCATACAACACAATGTATCAAGCCAACCGAGTCTAGGGAGGGGTCCACTCTATACAACCTAACGTATCAAGTCAACAGAGAGAGCCTGGGGGAAGCCCACATCATACAACCCAACGTATCGAGTGGACAGAGTCTAGGGGGGCCCCCGCACCATACAATCCAATGTATCGAGCCAACAGAGAGAACCTGGGGGTAGCCCACACCATACAACCCAACGTATCGAGTGGACAGAGAGAGCCTGGGGGTAGCCCACACCATACAACCCAACGTATCGAGTGGACAGAGAGAGCCTGGGGGAAGCCCACATCATACAACCCAACGTATCGAGTGGACAGAGTCTAGGGGGGCCCCTGCACCATACAATCCAATGTATCGAGCCAACAGAGAGAACCTGGGGGTAGCCCACACCATACAACCCAACGTATCGAGTGGACAGAGAGAGCCTGGGGGAAGCCCACACCATACAACCCAACGTATCGAGTGGACAGAGAGAGCCTGGGGGGAAGCCCACATCATACAACCCAACGTATCGAGTGGACAGAGAGAGCCTGGGGGAAGCCCACATCATACAACCCAACGTATCGAGTGGACAGAGAGAGCCTGGGGGAAGCCCACATCATACAACCCAACGTATCGAGTGGACAGAGTCTAGGGGGGCCCCCGCACCATACAATCCAATGTATCGAGCCAACAGAGAGAACCTGGGGGTAGCCCAAATCATACAACTCAAAAGTAGAGAGCCTGGAGGGAGTTGTGGAACCAAGAGCTTGAGGAGAAGTCCACACCAAAAAACCCAATATATCGAGCCAACAAAAAGTGACTAGGAGTAACTTGAGAGAATAAGGGGAACTGGGGAAGAGTTTGCACAATACAACACAACCCACGAGAAATCACCACATCGTGCAGCCAACAGATTTTGGGGGTCATAGAACACCCCTTCACACAGCCAACATTTTTAGGTGGTCAAAGAATGCTCCTCCATACAGCCAATGTCTTTCAGGGATCAGAAAACACACCTTCACACAGTGAACATATTTCAGGGGTCAGAGAATTCCCATTTACGTTGCCAACACGTTTTGGGAGGGTCAGACAATGCCCTTTTACTGAGTCAATATGGTTGGGCATCAAGGAACTGCCCTTCATCAGGGCTGTTTGTGAAGGATCATGTATGTTAGACTGAATATCTGGTATGCGGTGGTTAAACCGGGAGAGAGGCGAGGAGACGTTCGCTCCAGTTCCTGGTCCAGAGACATGAGAAACAAAACCCCGAAGTAAGGGGGGGGTGCGGCACAGCCGACTGTCCAGATCTGATCTGCACTCCCATTCATTCCTATGGAGAATTTGTACTCCACCACGGTATGTTCAGATTTTATCCGATTGGTCATGTAATGTGAATCTGAGAACGCACCGGGTGGGGGGGAGGGGGTATATAAGGCGCCCTCATCCAATTCTGAGATATCAGTTTTGGATGCAATCAGCGCCCCCTGAGTCAATACTTTGTAGAACCGCCTTTCTCTGCAAGTCTTTTTGGGGGTGTCTCTCTACCAGCTTGGCACATCTAGAGAGGGACATTTTTGCCCATTCTTCTTCTTTGCTCGATATCTCAAGCTCGGTCAGATGGGATGGAGAGCGTCTGAACAGCAATTTTCAGGTCTTGCCACAGATTCTCAATGTGATTTAGGTCTGGACTGTGACTGGGCCATTCTAACACATGAATATGCTTTGATCTAAACCATTCCATTGTAGCTCTGGCTGTATGTTTCGGGTCGTTGTCCTGCTGGAAGGTGACCCTCCCCCCCCAGTCTCAAGTCTTTTGCCGACTTGAACAGGTTTTCTTCTAAGATTGTCCTGTATTTGTCTCCATCCATCTTCCCATCAACTCTGACCAGCTTCCCTGTCCCTGCTGAAGAAAAGCATCCCCACCACATGATGCTGCCACCACCATGTTTCACGGTGAGGATGGTGTGTTCAGGGTGATGGCAGTGTTAGTTTTTCCCCCACACATAGTGTTTTGCTTTTAGGCCAAAAAAGTAGAATTTTGGTCTCATCTGAGCAGATCACCTTCTTCCACATGTTTGCTCCCCTCCCCCACATGGCTTCTCACAAACTACAAACAGGACTTCTTATGACTTTCTTTCTCCAATGTCTTTCTTCTTGCCGCTCTTCCATAAAGGGCAGATTTGTGGAGAACACGACTAATAGTTGTCCTGTGGACAGATTCTCCCACCTGAGCTGTGGATCTCTGCAGCTCCTCCAGAGTTACCATGGACCTCTTGGCTCTTCTCTGATGAATGCTCTCCTTGCCCGGCCCGGTCAGTTTAGGTGGACGGCCATGTCTTGGTAGGTTTGTAGTTGTGCCATACTCTTTCCATTTTTGGATGATGGATTGAACAGAGCTCCGCGAGATGGTCAAAGCTTGGGAGATTATTTTATAACCTAACCCTGCTTTATACTTCTCCACAACTTTATCCCTGACCTGTCTGGTGTGTTCCTTGGCCTTCATGATGGTGTTTGTTCACTAACAAACCTCTGAGGGCTTCACAGAACAGCTGTATTTATACTGAGATTAAATTACACACAGGTGGAGACTATTTACCAATTAGGTGACTTCTGAAGGCAATTGGTTCCACTAGATTTTAGTTAGGGGTATCAGAGTAATGGGGGCTGAATACAAATGTATCCCACACTTTTCATATATTTATTTGTATCATTTATCATTTTCCTTCCACTTCACAATTATGAGCCACTTTGTGTTGGTCTATCACATAAAATCCCAATAAGATACATTTTTACGTTTTTGGTTGTAACATAACAAAATGTGGAAAATTTCAAGGGGTATGACTATGAATAATTTTTCAAGGCACTGTATATTGTCCGAAGGAACAGGTTTTCAGGCTTTCAGATTGGTTTGTGTAGTTTTCCTGACGGTGGGAGCCGGGACGCCTCTATTTATGTAGGTTTCCCGGCTATTTGCGTCACTTCCCTGGCGGTGGGACCCGGGACGCCTGTATTCACGACGTTTTCCCAGTGGCGGGAGCTGGGCTGCCTGTATTTGCAATGTTTTCCCTGCTATTTGCATCGTTTTCCCGGCGGTGGGAGCCGGGACGCCTGTATTCGCATCATTTTCCCAACGGTGGGAGACAGGGACGCCTGTATTCGCATCGTTTTCCCAACGGTGGGAGACAGGGACACCTGTATTCGCATCGTTTTCCCGGTGGTGGGAGCCGGGACGCCTGTATTTCCGGCGGTGGGAGACGGGACGCCTGTATTCGCATCGTTTTCCCAACGGTGGGAGACAGGGACGCCTGTATTCGCATCGTTTTCCCAACGGTGGGAGACAGGGACGCCTGTATTCGCATCGTTTTCCCAACGGTGGGAGCCGGGACGCCTGTATTCGCATCGTTTTTTCCAATGGTGGGAGACGGGGATGCCTGTATTTCGCATTGTTTTCCCGGCAGTGGGAGACAGGGACGCCTGTATTTGCATCGTTTTCCCGGTGGTGGGAGCCGGGACGCCTGTATTTCCGGCGGTGGGAGCCGGGACGCCTGTATTCGCATCGTTTTCCCACCGGTGGGAGACAGGGACGCCTGTATTCGCATCGTTTTCCCAACGGTGGGAGCCGGGACGCCTGTATTTCGCATTGTTTTCCCGGCAGTGGGAGACAGGGATGCCTGTATTTCCGGCGGTGGGAGCCGGGACGCCTGTATTCGCATAGTTTTCCCACCGGTGGGAGACAGGGACGCCTGTATTCGCATCGTTTTCCAAATGGTGGGAGACAGGGACGCCTGTATTTGCATCGTTTTCCCAACGGTGGGAGACAGGGACGCCTGTATTCGCATCGTTTTCCTGTCGGTGGAAGCCGGGACGCCTGTATTCGCATCGTTTTCCCGGCGGTGGGAGCCGGGACGCCTGTATTCGCATCGTTTTCCTGGCGGTGGAAGCCGGGACGCCTGTATTCGCATCGTTTTCCTGGCGGTGGGAGCCGGGACGCCAGTATTCGCATCGTTTTCCCGGCGGTGGGAGCCGGGACGCCTGTATTCGCATTGTTTTCCCGGCGGTGGGAGCCGGGACGCCTGTATTCGCATCGTTTTCCCGGCGGTGGGAGCCGGGACGCCTGTATTCGCATCGTTTTCCCGGCGGTGGGAGCCGGGGCGCCTGTATTCACGTCAGTTTCACGGCTATTCGCGTTGTTTACCCGGTGGTGGGAGCCCTACTAACTCCTGGAATAGCTCTGGTGAAGAAAACAGCCTGTAGGAACACGTCAGCCTCCCTGGACAAGGCTGTGCAACCGGATCTGCAGCTGTCTCGCCGCGTCCCAGACAGGAAGGAGTTAACCCCCTCCCTCTCGGCCTAATCCGATCCCTTGTAAACAGACCCCACGTGCCCCGCGATCACATGACGTGTCCCGGCATGTGACTCCCGTGTAATCCATAAGCATATGACCCGGTGGGGGTTGGGGGGACAACCCCATGACCAGCACATGCAGGGTTAACTCAGCACAATGGAGGCAACAGCTCGTTACTTATTAACAATAAAGGGATACAATGACATCATTCACACACAGAGACACAACTGCAAGTCATGTGTATAAAAAAACAGGGGGCTCTTTGTATACCCAGTGGGGGGGATTCCACCTCTGTGTCCTGGTGTCACCAAGACAAGAAGTGATGGGATATCCAAAAAAATTGTATAGTAGTCACCAGAACAAGAAATAAAAGGTTTCCAATGGGGACACTCGCTCCGGTGACAACTAAGAGGGTATCCCTTTGGAGATATAACCTCCCACTTCCTATTGTGTCACCGAAACTGGAAGTGGGGGGGTGCAGAGTTCTTCCAATGGAGACACTTGCTCTGGTGACAACTAAGAGGGTACCTCTTGTCTTTCCACCCACCTTTACTCAGCAGTAGGGAGGAGGACAGAACTCCTGTTACAGATCCTTCACCTCTCTGTGTAGCTGCGACACCCCCCCCCCCCCCCCCCCCCCCCCCCCCCCCCCCCCCCCCCCCCCCCCCCCCCCCCCCCCGGTCTCGCAGCCACAGGAAGCCAAGGGAAATCTTCCAAAGGGGAAACCTGCTCTGGAAGAGAATATCACTTTCGGGGAGAGAGCCTCCCACTTCCTGTTGTGTCACCAGAACAGGAAGCGAGGAGGAATCTTACAATGGGGACAGTGACAACGAAAAACGTTTCCCTTTGGGAGAGCTATCCTCTCACTTCCTACTGTGTCGCCAGAGCAGGAAGTGAAGTAAATTCTTCCTAAAAGGGACACAGACAGTAGAAATAAACTGAGGGTGTTTAACCCCTTCCTACTCTGCCCAAAACTAAAAACAGACCTAATGGAAAGCGTGAAGAAACTCCTTGACAATGAACTTCGGGGCTCATTCAGACGCGGTTTGATTTCAGTTGGTCTCAGAGTCAGGGTTACCGACTCTTTAAAATAACCGTGGAAAGCTGCAAAGCTGATATAAGCCCCACCCAGCGTTCTCCGATTGGGTGACGCAGGTAGAAGAACACCACTCACACCATGTAAAAAAATAAAAAAAAATAAGTCAGTGGTATCCTTTATACCGTGGCTGATCTATGATTATGCAATTCACTCGCTATCAAAATCTCTACAGATCTAAAAATAAAATAAAAAGTATAAACAAATAAAAATAAATCCCAGCAAGCTCGTGACGAAACATGTTGGGAGGAGGGGGCCTGTGTATGGGAGGAGGGGCCTGTGTATGGGAGGAGGGGCCTGTGTATGGGAGGAGGGGCCTGTGTATGGGATGATCACTACTGGCTTTCAGAGAGTGGTGGAGGGTGAAGCTTGGTAAATACGAATTCGCATGAACATTTGTAAGAATTTTCATAAGAATTTTTTTTTTTAGAGAACATTTAATTGTCGTTGGAAAGTAGTTCGAGTTTTAGTTCGCTTTTAACATTCGATGTTGGAACGAATGGACTTTACCGAACGAAAACCACATACAATTCGTACATTTGAGAAACATTTTCCTTCACGCTCCTTTGAATCTTCCTGGAAATGAACGTTGATTTGACACCAATAATGATTGGAACGAACGATCGTTCTTATATTTCACTAGTGTATACCCAGCTTGAGACATCGGAGTCTGCGATTGGCTGGTGGGAGACGGTGGGTGCGGTTTGTGAACCCCAACACAATAGAAAGTGGCGCGGTCTGCGAGCGGCGTGCTTTTGGACCTCTGTGTGTGTGTGTGTGTATGAGGCGCAGTATATGTGAAAACAGTCAATGATAGGGCGGACGCATCGATCAGATAAATCGCATTACCGGAACATTGGCGAGGTCAGATTGGCGAGGTTCTGCCAGGATTGTCCAGCGAAAAATCACGCTGCAATCGCAGCAAACCACATCCCATGAAAGCTCGTCTTCTAAAAAAAAGTTCAGGAGCTTCTCTTGGCCGACTTGCTTCACACAATGCGGATTGCAGGGCGGTTTATCGCGGGACAATCGTGGCAGAACTGCACTGCGTTTTTAGGTGTCATTTAAATGAATGGCATCTGAAATGAAATGGGCGTTGTGAGATTTGTCATGCACACGTGGGCGTTTTGAAATTGCGGGCAGAATCGCAGCAAATATCGATTCAAAATGCCCAGGTGTGCATGCAGCCTCAAAGAAAACAGGAGGGTAAGATGAAGGGGAGAGGGTACTTATAAAAGGGCAGGGAAAGGGGCATATAGGGGACAAGGGGGGGGGGGTGTTGGGTGGGGGTGGCACGGGGCACTTACAGGGAGCGGGGGGGGGGCAATTATAGGTGAGAGCGGGGAGAAGGGATCACTTGGAGAGGTGGAAACTTATAAGGGGGAGGTGAGAACTTATGGGGGGCACACTTATAGGGATCAGATGGGACACTTAAAGGGGTAAGAGGGACACTTACAGTTTGCAGGGGGGCAATTATAGGTGAGAGTGGGGAGAAGGAGGGGGAAACTTATAAGGGGAAGGAGGGAACTTATTGGAGGGGGGGGGGTCGCAGACTTATAGGGGTCAGATGGCACTTAATAGGGGGAAAGGTGGCACAGG
This sequence comes from Lithobates sylvaticus, assembly GCA_028564925.1. NCBI lineage: Eukaryota > Metazoa > Chordata > Amphibia > Anura > Ranidae > Lithobates > Lithobates sylvaticus. Next base: position 193,010,252 of record CM053037.1, on the reverse strand, counting down.
GGAGAGGGACACTTATAGGGGGGAGAGGGCAATTATAGGTGAGAGTGGGGAGAAGGGAGCACATATAGTGGAGGGGGAAACTTATAAGGGGGAGGAGGGAACTTATGGGGGCACACTTATAGGGATCAGATGGCACTTATTAGGGTGTAGGGTGGCACAGGGGAGAGGGACACTTATAGGGGTAAGGGGGACACTTACAGTTTGCAGGGGGGCAATTATAGGTGAGAGTTGGGAGAAGGAGGGGGAAACTTATAAGGGGAAGGAGGGAACTTATTGGAGGGGGGGGGGTCGCAGACTTATAGGGGTCAGATGGCCCAGGGGAGAGGGGGGAAACTTATATGGGGGTCAAATGGCACTTATTGGAAAGGTGGCACAGGAGGGAGAGGAACACTTATGGGGGGGGGGGGGACACTTATAGGGGTCAGGTGGCACAGGGGAGAGGTTCCACTGATAGGGGTCAGATGGCACTTATTGGGGGGGGGGTGACACAGGGGGGGGCGCTTCTAGGGGTCAGATGGCACAGGGGAGAGGGGGCACTTATTGGGGTCAGATGGCACTTATTAGGGGAAAGGGTGGCACAGGGGAGAAAGGGCACTTATAGGGGGGGGGGGGGACGACACTTATAGGAGTCAAATGGCACCCATTAGGGGGTAGGGTGGCACAGGGGAGAGGGAGAAACTTATAGGGAGAGGGGGGGACACATAGGGGTTAGGTGGCACTTATATGGGACAGGGGGGGGAAGGGTGGCAAGGGGGAGAGGAGGACACTTATAGGGGACAGGTGGTATCTATAGGGGAGGGGGCACCTGTAGAGGAAGGCAGGGGCTTTTATGGGAGGAGGGAGCACCTGTAGAGGAAGGTGGGGGGCATTTATGGGTGGAAGGGGCACCTGTAGAGGAAGGTGGGGGGCATTTATGGGTGGAGGGGGCACCTGTAGAGGAAGGTGGGGGGCATTTATGGGTGGAGGGGGCACCTGTAGAGGAAGGTGGGGGGCATTTATGGGTGGAGGGGGCACCTGTAGAGGAAGGTGGGGTGTCACCAGATCCCCCGGTACTCACAGCGCTCAAGATCCTCAGGATGGTCTCCGGTCTCCTCAGAAACTCCCCCAGGTTGAAGCTCCCCCCGGCATTGCTCGCCCCGTACGCTCCGCTCTGCATGCTGACGATCCGACTTCCTAGTCCCGGCCCGGCACTCCCCCAACTCACCGAGCCGGGGCGCCACCACCACGCCCAGCCCCGAGTCACCAGAGAGGAAGAGCTCCGCCACTCCCCCTGCTGGAAGAACCGGATCCTGCACCTCCCCCTCCCTGATCCCTCCACTGATACAAAATAATAGAAATATAAAAAGTGAAAGAAGGCGGAAGGGATCAATAAAAGATTATTGGGCTCAGAGAACAAAGTAATGGCGGGTCGATGGATTGTATGTTTAGCTATTAACTATAATATCTCTGAGATAAAACTGTTTTTGTTTTATTTACTTCTGTCTGCTTTGATGTTATTATTATTTATTTGTATTATTATTATTATTATTATTATTATTATTATTATAAAATGTTATTATGTTGCAAAGCTTCTGCTCTGTTGTCCTTATTACATGATAAATAAACATTTCCGGATGAGATGTGGTCGCCCCCTGTATTGCTGATGATCACCTTTTACTATTTCTTTTTCTTTACTACAAAGTAACAGAATCAGAGCAAGGAAACATCGACCGACCAACTCCACCAGATATTTCCATATGGTCAGAGAGGGGTCAGTATGACGTAGTTGGTCAGAGAGGGGTCAGTATGACGTAGTTGGTCAGAGAGGGGTCAGTATGACGTAGTTGGTCAGAGAGGGATCAGTATGACATAGTTGGTCAGAGACGGATCAGTATGATGTAGTTGGTCAGAAAGAGATCAGTATGATGTAGTTGGTCACATAGGGATCAGTATAACACAGTAAGTCAGAGAGGGATCAGTATGATGTAGTTGGTCAGAGAGGGATCAGTATGACGTAGTTGGTCAGAGAGGGATCAGTATGATGTAGTTGGTCAGAGAGGGATCAGTATGATGTAGTTGGTCAGAGAGGGATCAGTATGACGTAGTTGGTCAGAGACGGATCAGTATGACATAGTTGGTTAGAGAAGGATCAGTATGACGTAGTTGGTCAGAGAGGGATCAGTATGACACATTAAGTCAGAGAGGGATCAGTATGACATAGTTGGTCGGAGACGGATCAGTATGACGTAGTTGGTCAGAGAAGGATCAGTATGACGTAGTTGGTCAGAGAGGGATCAGTATGACGTAGTTGGTCAGAGAGGGATCAGTATGATGTAGTTGGTCAGAGAGGGATCAGCATGATGTAGTTGGTCAGAGAGGTATCAGTATGACATAGTTGGTCAGAGACGGATCAGTATGACATAGTTGGTCAGAGACGGATCAGTATGATGGCACAGGGGAGAGGAGGCACTTATTGGGGTCAGATGGCACTTATTAGGGGAAAGGGTGGCACAGGGGAGAAAGGTCACTTATAGGGGGGGAGGACGACACTTATAGGAGTCAAATGGCACCCATTAGGGGGTAGGGTGGCACAGGGGAGAGGGGGGACACATAGGGGTTAGGTGGCACTTATATGGGACAGGGGGAAGGGTGGCACGGGGAGAGGAGGACACTTATAGGGGACAGGTGGTATCTATAGGGTAGGGGGCACCTGTAGAGGAAGGCAGGGGGCTTTTATGGGAGGAGGGAGCTAGAAAGCTATTTAAAATCACTCGCGGCTAATGTTAATTGTCGGCTCCCGTAACACAGAGAACAGTCATTCATTGAAAGTCATTCATAAAAAAAAAGTCATTGATAAAAAATAAAAAAAATTAAAAAAAAAAAGCGTGGGGGTCCCCCCAAATTCAATAACCAGTCCCTTCAGGTCTGGGATGGATATTAAGGGGGACCCCAGTCAAAAAAAAAAAAAAATGGCATAGGGTCCCCCTCAAAATCCATACCAGACCCTTGAGGTCTGGGATGGATTTTAAGGGGAACCCAGCCAAAAAAATGGCGTGGGGTTCCCCCTTAAAAATCCATACCAGACCCTTATCCGAGCACGCAACCTGGCAGGCCGCAGGAAAAGAGGGGGGGACGAGAGCGGCCCCACCTCCCGCCTGAACCGTACCAGGCCACATGCCCTCAACATTGGGAGGATGCTTTGGGGGTCTAAGACCCCCAAAGCACCTTGTCCCCATGTTGATGAGGACAAGGGCCTCACCCCCACAACCGTGCCCGGTGGTTGTGGGGGTCTGCGGGCAGGGGGCTTATCGGAATCTGGAAGCCCCCTTTAACAAGGGGACCCCCAGATCCCACCCCCCCCCCCCCCTGTGTGAAATGGTAAGGGGGTACAAAAGTACCCCTACCATTTCACCAAAAAGTGTCAAAAATTGTAAAAATGACAGGAGACGGTCTTTGACAATTCCTTTATTAAAATCTTCTTTCTTCATCTTCTCCTTCCGTCATCTTCTTCCATCTTCTTCTTCCTCCGATCCGCTTCTTCTTGCGCTGGTCTTCTCGTCCGGAATCTTCTTCCATGGCGTCGGCATCTGTTCTTCTGTCGGGCCGCTCCTCGCAATGGGAGGCTCCCGCTGTGTGAGGCTTCGCTCCGTCTGACAGGTCTTTTATAACGGAGGGCACCTGGTGACCCCGCCCCCCTCTGACGTCATGGGGAAAGCCATAGGGAATTCCCCATGACGTCCCCGTGCGTCAGAGGGGGCGGGGTCAACAGGTGCCCTCCATTAAAAAAGACCTGTCAGATGCAGCGAAGCCTCACACAGCGGGAGCCTCCCATTGCGAGGAGTGGCCCAAGAAGAGACACCGACGCCAACGCCATGGAAGAAGATGCCGGACGAGAAGGACGAGAAGACCAGCGCAAGAAGAAGCGGATCGGAGGAAGAAGAAAATGGAAGAAGAAGATGGAAGAAGATGACGGAAGGAGAAGATGAAGAAACCGAAGGCTGAAGAAAGAAGAAAGATTTTAATAAAGGAATTGTCAAAGACCGTCTCCTGTCATTTTTACAATTTTTTACACTTTTTTGGTGAAATGGTAGGGGTACTTTTGTACCCCCTTACCATTTCACACAGGGGGGGGGGCGGGATCTGGGGTTCCCCTTTTTAAAGGGGGCTTCCAGAATCCAATAAGCCCCCCGCCCGCAGACCCCCACAACCGTGCCCGGGCACGGTTGTGGGGATGAGGCCCTTGTCTTCATCAACATGGGGACAAGGTGCTTTGGGGGTTTTAGACCCCCAAAGCATCCTCCCAATGTTGAGGGCATGTGGCCTGGTACGGTTCAGGCGGGAGGGGGGGGCGCTCTCGTCCCCCCTCTTTTCCTGCGGCCTGCCAGGTTGCGTGCTCGGATAAGGGTCTGGTATGGATTTTGAGGGGGGACCCCACGCCATTTTTTTGGGCTGGGGTACCCCTTAAAATCCATCCCAGACCTCAAGGGTCTGGAATGGATTTTGAGGGGGACCCTACGCCATTTTTTTTTTTTTTGGCTGGGGTCCCCCTTAATATTAAATTAAGGGGGGACCCCCACGCTTTTTTTTTTGTTTTTTTATCAATGAATGACAGTTCTCTGTGTTACGGGAGCCATCAATTCATTAGCCGCGAGTGATTTTAAATAGCTTTTTTCCTGCAGAAAATTACACTTTTTGCAGGGACAGTTCTAAGCACAGGAAACCTGCCCCCTTCACAGGCCACCTATAGACACCCCCCAGATGTGATACTGCAATGCTGTACTGACAGCACGCACACACAAATCCCCAGAAAAAAAAGCACATATTGTCAGCAGTCAGCAGCACACTGACACGCTGACACTGAAACACAATATGCGAGGCCGCCGCCGCCGCGGCGGCCTCTTATACCGTAGGGCGTGTACTAAAGCCCCTGAGCCAATTATGCCCCATCCTGCCTGTAGCCATTTATTAAGCCCCATCCTGCCTGTAGCCAATTATTGCTCTCCTCGCTGCCGGCGCTGTGATTGGCCAAGCATGCGGGGTCACAGTGCATGCTTGGCCAATCATCAGCCAGCATTGCACTGCGACTGGCGCAATGCATTGCGGGCCGCTCACATCACACGAATTTGATGCGAGCGGCCCAAATAGTTCTGGGCTCGCCGAACGGGCGAACGCCCGATGTTCGATTTGAACATGGGTTCGAATCGAACACCGGGCCCATCCCTAATACTGACATGTCTGACATTCTGGGGTTTATATGTCACCTTTCTCTCGGGAAGTCGGACATGTTTGGTCGGGGAAGTACACGTCCATCTTCTCACTCTCTCCGTCTCCATATTGGATATTCAGCGCAGGGTGCGTCACCCCCCGGGCCATCCATGTACCTGCCGGACACATTGTATAATCAGAGGGGATAGGAGGAGAGGACTGGAAGATATCCTGACATACACCCCACATACATCTCACATACACCTCACATACACCTCACATACATCTCACATACACCTCACATACACTACATATACATCTCACATACATCTCACATACACCCCACATACATCTCACATACACCCATCTCACATACACTACATATACATCTCACATACACCCCACATACACCTCACATACACCTCACATACACCTCACATACACCTCACATACATACACCCCACATACATCACACATACACCCCACAGGTGAGATGTATGTGGGGTGTATGTGAAATGTATGCGAGATGTATGTGAGGTGTATGTGAGGTGTATGTGTGATGTATGTGGGGTGTATGTGAGATGTATGTTTGTATGTATGTGAGGTGTATGTGGGGTGTATGTGGGGTGTATGTGAGATGTATGTGAGGTGTATGTGAGGTGTATGTGGGGTGTATGTGAGATGTATGTGAGGTGTATGTGAGATGTATGTGAGATGTATGTGAGATGTATGTGGGGTGTATGTGAGATGTATGTGAGGTGTATGTGAGATGTATGTGAGGTGTATGTGAGGTGTATGTGAGATGTATGTGAGATGTATGTGAGATGTATGTGGGGTGTATGTGAGATGTATGTGGGGTGTATGTGGGGTGTATGTGAGGTGTATGTGAGGTGTATGTGGGGTGTATGTGGGGTGTATGTGGGGTGTATGTGGGGTGTATGTGAGGTGTATGTGGGGTGTATGTGGGGTGTATGTGAGATGTATGTGTGATGTATGTGGGGTGTATGTGAGTTGTATGTAAGATGTATGTGAGGTGTATGTGAGATGTATGTGGGGTGTATGTTTGTATGTGGGGTGTATGTGAGATGTATGTGTGATGTATGTGGGGTGTATGTGAGATGTATGTGTTCTGTATGTATATGTGCAGGGTAAGTGTGGTGTATGTGTATGTTCGGTGTATGTGTTAGATGGAGATGTGTTATCTCTGTGTTTTGGGGCCCCATTCAAAAAACCTCATTCATTACTCCATGACGGCTTCCTCGGGTCGGTAACACGGGTGTCAGTATGTTGCGATAACATTCGCACTATAAAGCAATGCAGCTCCAGCGCAGCACACACTACACACCCTGCGTTGTACACACCCTGCGTTGTGGTGCGTTGTACACACCCTGCGTTGTGGTGCGTTGTACACACCCTGCGTTGTGGTGCGTTGTACACACCCTGCGTTGTACACACCCTACGTTGTACACACCCTGCGTTGTGGTGCGTTGTACACACCCTGCGTTGTACACACCCTGCGTTGTGGTGCGTTGTGGTGCGTTGTACACACCCTGCGTTGTGGTGCGTTGTACACACCCTGCGTTGTACACACCCTGCGTTGTGGTGCATTGTACACACCCTGCGTTGTACACACCCTGCGTTGTGGTGCGTTGTACACACCCTGCGTTATACACACCCTGCGTTGTGGTGCGTTGTACACACCCTGCGTTGTACACACCCTGCGTTGTGGTGCATTGTACACACCCTGCGTTGTACACACCCTGCGTTGTGGTGCGTTGCTAACAATGATGCATTTCCTTTATTCCACCATTTTGGTGCTTTGCCAGTCCAGTCATTTGAAATGAACGGCTTGAACACAACACATGAGGACGCCGCGCACCGCTTGGCCTTCACTTGCTCTGCCCCTCCCCCGGAGGTAATGTACACCTGGGGTAAAGGTTGGAAATGACCAGTTCCACCAGTATCAGGAATTATCAGTTCTCACTGGGAGGACGGGTGTCAGAAGGCGGAGCTGCATTGTGTGTAATGGCTGAGATGTTATCTGATTTACTATGAGCCCAAAAGAGGGCGAAGCATCCAATAGAAACTCTTTATTTGGTTTTGGATAAAGGAGGGGGGTGGGGTAAGATCATCAGATTTCTATCCCGGCCTGTGTCCCCTTTAGGGAGATTGTTCTTTATTTCCTGTGAGGACAGGAAGTCATTGGAACTTCTGACAATGTTTTTTTTTGCTTATCATTCCTTCCTGTCCCCATGACAGGTGTCACTAGAACAGGAAGAGAGGGGAAATCTTTTCAGTGGGGGTCACCGACAGAAATAAGAGAAATGGAACTCTTCATCACAATATCTAAACCTGAAACCATGTATGTGGGGGGATGGGGGTATCGGGGTGCCCCTCACCCTCTGCGGTCTCCCGGACGTGCGCCTCTATCACGGCATCCTTGTCCATGCGGTGGGACCAGTGACTGGGGGAATACTGGTGGTCCAGCTCCTGAAGACACAAAGACCGGGGCGGTTAAAGTGGAACTCCGGACAGATAGAAAAAAAAAAGACACAAATAATGCAACTTTGTATTTATTAAAACATCAATAAATGTAAAATCGAAAATACAAGCAGCGCAAGCTTCTCATTGTGACCTGGTATCAGCCTCGTGTAGTCCCTCTACAGCAGGGATGGAGTGTGAAAGAAAGAAGCAGCACAAGGAGCCAATCAGTTCATGCTGATAGGAGGAGAGAGCAGAGGGATGAGCTTATCACTGCTCTGCTTCTCCTTTCACTGCTGGCCATGAACTGAGGCCGCCCGCCCCAAACAACATCCTTTGTGATAACCTGGGCAGTGACAGGTTCTCTTTATGGAGAGATGATGGGTTTATTAGACCCCTGATCCCTCCTTTGCCCCCCCCAAGGCAGCTAATCAGAGATATCTTTGGCTGCTTCCCTGGCTGCCAGGGCAAGGGGTGGGAGGGAGAGCTGCCCTTGGCACTGTGGTATCATGTGAGGTGGAAGGCGCCACAAGGAGGTTGGGGGGAGGGGATTTGTGTTGGAAGGGGAAATTTGGGGTTCAGCAGAGGAAATTGGGGGGTGGGGGAAGAACATTTGTGCTGGGAGGGAGGGATTTAAAGTGGGGGGAGGGAGATATGTTCTAGTAAGGGACATTTTAGGAGTAGAGGATTTGTGCTAGGAGGCGTGATTTTTTTGGGGGGGGGAGGGGGGCAGAGTACTGCCCCGAGCCCACCCAGTTGTGTGACGATATCAAATTATTATTCGCTAATGTCTTCCTGTTTCTCCTCCTGGCCAATCAGGAAGTGGGTACTGAGACCCCATTGGCTGGAAGTCCTAAGACCCCATTGGTTGGTGTCCAAAGACCCGACGGCCAGGACATGGAGGAGACAGAGGGGGGGGCGCAGCCGTGACCTGCATGGGGTAAGTGTGGGGCTGATGGGGGACTGGTGGGGTGAAGGCGAGCGAGCCGGCGACTGGGGAGGGGTGTGGGTATGGTGGGCTGGAGCGACGGGGAGGGGGAGGGGTTTAGTATGGGGTGGGGGGCTGGAGCGACAGGGATAGTCTGTGATCAGGACTGTCTGCCCCCCCCCCCCGGACCGATGGAGCACCAGCCGCCACTGTGGGCTGCTCAGATGTGATGGGGAGGAAATGCTCAGCATAGAAACTCACTAAAAACTGAGCATGTGCGGAGCTGCCAACACGGCTCTGCAAAATCCCCAACTGCAGTGGGGACATGGACAGAAGGGGGCGATAGAAAGCAGCAGGATCAACTAGGATTTTTTGCAGAACACAATCAGAAAGCGGGTCCTGAGACCCCATTGGCCGGAAGTCCTAAGACCCCATTGGCTGGGAGTCCTAAGACCCGATTGGCCAGGGGGGAGAGGAGAAGGGGGGGGGGGGAGCCGTAGCCATGACCTGTGTGGGGCTGATGGGAGTCTGGTGGGCCAGAGGGTGAGCGAGTGAGCTGGCGACTGGGGAGGGGTGTGGGTATGGTGTGCACATGGTGGGCTCGAGCGACGGGGGAGAGGGTTAGTGTGTGGTGGGGGGCTGGAGCAACGAGGGGGTGTCTGTGATCAGGTCTGTCTGCCCCCCCCCCCCCCCCCCCTCCCGACCGATGGAGCACCAGCCGCCACTGTGGGCTGCTCAGATGTGATGGGGAGGAAATACTCAGCATAGAAACTCACTGAAAACTGAGCATGTGCGGAGCTGCCAACACTGCTCTGCAAAATCCCCAACTGCAGTGGGGACATGGACAGAAGGGGGCGATAGAGAGCAGCAGGATCAACCAGGATTTCTTGCAGAACACAGGAAAGGAATGTCATAGTGATGACCAGCATGGAATAAACCATTTATTGGTCGTTCTTTATGATGTGCGTTTAAAGTAAAACTTGTGTGAAAATGTAACCCCCCCCCATCTGCTATATAAAAGCACTAAATTAAAGCAATTAAAAAATAAAATCTGTCCGCTTCCAGTCTTTAGGGACGTCCCGGTGGAAGCGGTTATACCAGCACCATGGCTGGATCAAACCTTGCAGCCAGCAATCGGCTTTACTGTAAGGCCCCTTCCTTTCACACGTGTCCTGCGACTTGGGACAGCAAAGTCGCATGACAAGTCACACCCCCATGATATCCAATGATATCTTTTCATATCTGTGCGACTTCAAGTCAGTCCCTGCACAACTTTGATGCGACTTGAAGGCATCCATAGGCCTCAAGATTACACAGGCATTGCTTCAAGTCGTGCGACTTTCAGGATGTGCAAGGGGGGGGGGCTAAGGGAAAATCTGCACCCGCTTCAGGCTGAGTTCACACTGATGCGTCGCATCGCATGCGATTCTGTGCCTGCACCTTTTTTTTTTTTTCGTGTGGTGCGATTTGAGCCACTACAAAGTGATTGGCTCAAAAAAAAAAATCGCACAAAAAAGGTGCAGGTCCTTGTTTTTTGCGGCACTGGAATTGGATCGCATTGGGCGTTTGCTGCGAGGGTGCAAAATTCGAAACGAAAAATTCTTAGGATTTGCAAAAGAAAATTGATTTGGGTTTGGACCCAGGTATGTCCAGCTTTACACAGACCGCCCTCCCTCCGGGCACTGGGGGCTCGTGGGTCCAGTCCTCCATTTATGGTGACGTTGTCTGTTGTCACCTCCAATCGTGTGAGCGGAGGCTGTAGTCGTTGGTGTCACCGATTGATCCAGGTGTGTCGGATGGTTGGGTCTCTCCAGCTTTGCCCCTCCATGCCGTCTTCAGGAGGACTCTGACCCCCTCATCGCAGGGCCGCCCCCCCTCCTGTACAATCAATGACACCGCCTATGTACATAGCATGACACCCTCCACCACCGACAACCCCCCCCCCCCCCCCCCCCCCCCCCGCCCCCCCCACACCCCCCCCCCCCACCCCCCCCCCACCCCCCCCCCCCCCCCCCCCCCCCCCCCCCCCCCCCCCCCCCCAGCCATGAAGAATGATTAACCAAAGTCTGAGGAAATCCTATTGCTGTATGTTTGGGCGAGTCTAGACCTGTGTGTGGACAATGTGCCAGCAAACCAATCCTCCGCTCACGTCTACAGCGCCCCCTACTGCCGGATGGACTTCTGCCCCTCGCAGGTCCCAAAATCATTTCCATATCACAGGCTTCCGCTTGTATGATATTACTTTCACACTGGGGGGGCTTTTCTAAAAATAGCGCCTGAATATCGCCTCTCAAGTTAGAGTGAGAGCCCGCGTGCTTCCACACCGGGGCGGTGCGCTGGCAGGATGGGAAAAATAGTCCTACAAGCCGCATCTTTGGGGAAGGGGGTGCGGGAGCGCTGTATACAACCACTCCTAAACCCCCCCTGCCCATTGAAATCAATGGGCAGCCATGCCCAAGCGGCTGCAAATCGATTTGGCTTTTTGAGGCCCTTTTAACCCTTTGTTCGGCCGTTAGCGGGGGTTAAAAATGCCCTGCTAGCGGCCGAAAAGCGCCAGTAAAACGACAACGCCGCACCACCCCACCGCCCCACCGCCCCAGAGTGAAAGTACCTTGGAGCGGTGTGAACAGCGAGCTTTTACAAATTGTCTGCAGAGATTTCAGCCGGCTTTGTTGAAGGTTTCCCCCGGGTTCGTGCTGTAGCGGCTTTGCGGGTCGCATTTGCATGGCACGGCTGTCCACTCATTTGAATGGGGGGTGTGTCTGTGTGTCTGTGTCTGTGTCTGTGTTCCATGCAGGAAAAAGATAACAAATTGAAACCAAACTCCAGATCACACTTTATACGCAGTTACAGTATCATATTGCATCATACCGCGCAATACTGATCCCTCTCTGACCAACTATGTCATAGTGATCCCTCTCTGACTTAATGTGTCATACTGATCCCTCTCTGACCTACTACGTCATACTGATCCCTCTCTGACCAACTACGTCATACTGATCCCTCTCTGACCAACTACGTCATACTGATCCCTCTCTGATCTACTGTGTCATACTGATCCCTCTCTGACCAACTATGTCATACTGATCCGTCTCTGACCAACTACATCATGCTTATCCTTCACTGACCAACTATGTCATACTGATCCGTCTCCGACCAACTATGTCATACTGATCCCTAACTGACCAACTACATAATACTGATCCCTCTCTGACCTACTATGTCATACTGATCTGTCTCTGACCAACTACGCCATACTGATCCCTCTCTGACCAACTACATCATACTGATCCCTCTCTGACCAACTACATAATACTGATTCCCTCTCTGACCTACTATGTCATACTGATCCCTCTCTGACCAACTACATCATGCTTATCCTTCACTGACCAACTATGTCATACTGATCCGTCTCCGACCAACTATGTCATACTGATCCCTAACTGACCAACTATGTCATATTGATCCCTCTCTGACTTAATGTGTCATACTGATCCCTCTCTGACCAACTACGTCATACTGATCCGTCTCTGACCATCTATGTCATACTGATCCCTCTCTGACCAACTACATCATACTGATCCCTCTCTGACCAACTAGATAATACTGATCCCTCTCTAACCTACTATGTCATAGTGATCCGTCTCTGACCAACTATGTCATACTGATCCTTCTCTACATCATACTGATCCCTCTATGACCAACTACATCATACTGACCCCTCTCTGACCAACTAAGTCATACTGATCCCTCTCTGACCAACTACGTCATACTGATCCTTCTCTGACCAACTATGTCATACTGATCCCTCTCTGACCAACTATGTCATACTGATCCCTCTCTGACTTAATGTGTCATACTGTTCCCTCTCTGACCAACTACATCATACTGATCCGTCTCTGACTATCTATGTCATACTGATCCGTCTCTGACCAACTATGTCATACTGATCCCTCTCTGACCAACTATGTCATACTGATCCTTCTCTGACCAACTATGTTACACTGATCCCTCTCTGATCAACTATGTCATACCGATCCCTCTCTGACCAACTATGTCATAGACATGGGAACCGTCAAAAAATTTGTTTTGTTTCGTTCCGTTTCCTATAAAAAAAAAATCCTAATTCGTAATTCGTGTACGAAATTCCATTCCAATTCGTACGAAATACGAATTTCGTATGAATCGTTAAAAAAAATTCGAATCGTTACGAATCGTTAATAAAGTTACCAATCGTTAATAATCACTCGCGGCTAATGAATTGCCGGTTCCCGTAACACAGAGAACAATTCGAATCCAACTACAAATATCAAATTTCAACTAATACGAAAGAAAGAATTATAGCGGATATAACGAATGCTTCGAATGAATTCGAGATTCAGTACATGTAATATCGAGAACTGTTCCTGCACAAAGTGTCATTTTTGCAGGAAAAAAAAAATCTATTTAAAATCACTCGCGGCTAATGAATTGTCGGCTCTGTAACACAGAGAACAGTCATTCGTTGATTAAAAAAAAAAAAAAGCGCGGGGGTCCCCCCAAATTCAATAACCAGGCCCTTCAGGTCTGCTATGGATATTAAGGGGAACCCCACTTCAAATTTAAAAATGACGTGGGGTCCCCTCAAAATATCCATACCAAATCCTTCAGGTCTGGGATGGATTTTAAGGGGAACCCCAGCCAAAAAAATAAATAAATGGCATAGGGCCCCCCTCAAAATCCATTCCAGACCCTTTATCCGAGCACGCAACCTGGCAGGCCGCAGGAAAAGAGGGGGGGGGACGAGAGCACCCCCCCCTCCTGAACCATACCAGGCCACATGCCCTCAACATTGAGAGGGTGCTTTGGGGGTCTGTGACCCCCCCCAAAGCACCTTGTCCCCATGTTGATGAGGACAAGGGCCTCGTCCCCACAACCCTGGCCATTGGTTGTGGGGGTCTGCGGGTGGGGGGGCTTATCGAAATCTGGAAGCCCCCTTTAACCACTTCCCGACCGGCCACTGCATATATACGTCAGCAGAATGGCACGGGCAGGCAAAATCACGTACCTGTACGTGATCGTGCATGTGCCTGCCTGTGGGTCGCGCGCTCGCGACCCGGTCGGGAGCTCCGTGACCCCGGCCGCGGGACCAGCGGACCCGAACGTCGCTGGTGTCCCGCGATCGGGTTACGGAGCTGAAGAATGGGGAGAGGTTTGTGTAAACAAACCTCTCCCCGCGCTTCCTACACTGACTGTCAGTGATCGGCGGTTCCCTGTCATCGGGAACGCCGATCAATGATGTCACACGTACAGCCACGCCCCCCTACAGTAAAATAAACACAACACGTCACACTGACTCCTCCCCGCCCCCTAGTGGTTAACCCCCTAACTACAACTGTCATTTACATAGGAATCAGTGCTATTTAAATAGCAGTGATTGCTATATAAATGACAAATGTCCCAAAAATGTGTCAAAAATGTCCGATGTGTCCGCCAAAATGTCGCAGTCACAATAAAAATCGCTGATCGCCGCCATTACTAATAAAAAAAAAAAAATATTAATAAAAATGCTATAAAACTATCCCCTATTTTGTAAACGCTATAACTTTTGCGCAAACTAATCAATAATCGCTAATTGCGATTTTTTTTACCAAATATATGTAGAAGAATACGTATCGGCCTAAACTGAGGAAAAAAAAAAAGTTTTTTTATATATTTTTTGGGGATATTTATTATAGCAAAAAGTAAAAAATATTGCATTTTTTTCAAAATTGTCGCTCTATTTTTGTTTATAGCGCAAAAAATAAAAACCGCAGGGGCGATCAAATACCACCAAAAGAAAGCTCTATTTGTGGGAAAAAAAAGGACGCCAATTTTGTTTTAGAGCCACGTCGCATGACCGCGCAATTGTTAGTTAAAGCGACGCAGTGCCGAATTGCAAAAAGGGGCTTGGTCCTTTGGCTGCCAATTGGTCCGGGGCTGAAGTGGTTAACAAAGGGGACCCCCAGATCCCGGCCCCCCCTGTGTGAAATGGTAAGGGGTACCCCTACCATTTCACCAAAAAAGGTGACAAAAATGGTAAAAATGACAGGAGACGGTCTTTGACAATTCCTTTATTAAAATCTTCTTTCTTCTGGTCTTCCTTCTTCCTTTCTTCATCCTTCAGTTTCTTCAACTTCTCCTTCCGGCATCTTCTTCCATCTTCTTCTTCCATCTTCTTCCTCCGATCCGCTTCTTCTTGCTCTGGTCTTGTCGACGGCATCTTCTTCCATGGCGTCGACGTCTTTTCTTCTGTGTCGGGCCGCTCCTCGCAATGTGAGGCTCCCGCTGTGTGAGGCTTGGCTGCGTCTGACAGGTCTTTTATAATGGAGGGCGGGGCCACCTGGTGACCCCGCCCCTCTGACGCACGGGGACGTCATGAGGTTATAAAAGACCTGTCAGACGCAGCGAAGCCTCACACAGCGGGAGCCTCCCATTGCGAGGAGTGGCCCGAGAAGAGAAGCCAACGCCATAGAAGAAGCCGCAGGACGAGAAGACCAGAGCAAGAAGAAGCGGATCGGAGGAAGAAGATGTATGTATGGATGGATGGGATGGATGGGTAGGATGGATGGATGGAATTGATGGGATGGATGGAATGAATGGATGTATGGGATATATGGATGGATGGAATGGATGGGTGGGATTGATGGGATGGATGAATGGATGGGTGGGATTGATGGGATGGATGGATGGGATGCATGAATGGATGGATGGGATAGATGGGATTGATGAATGGATGGGATGGGTGGATGGATGGAGGGATGGAGGGGGTGGATGGATGGGATGGATATATGGTTGGGATGTATGGGATGGATATATGGTTGGGATGTATGGATGGATTGATGGGATGTATGGATGGATGGGATGGATGGGATGGATGGATGGGATGGAGGGGAATGGATGAATGGGATGGATGGTGTGGATCAATGGGATGGATGGATGGATGGAATTGATGGATGGTGTGGATGGATGGATGGGATAAATGGATGGGATGGATGGATGAATGGAATGGATGGGAAGGATGGATGGATGGGATTGATGGGATAGATGGGTGGATAGAGGGGATGGATATATGGTTGGGATGTATGGATGAATGGTGTGGATGGATTGGATGGATGGATGGATTGGATGGGATGGGTGGATGCATGGGTGGATGCATGGGTGGATGGATGGATGGGATGGATTGATGGGATGAATGGATGGGATGAATGGATGGGATGAATGGATGGGATGAATGGATGGATGGGATTGATGGGATGGATAGGATGAGTGGGATTGATGGGATGGATGGATGATATGGATGGGATGGATAGATAGGATGGATGGATGGATGGGATGGATAGATGGAAAAGAAGGGATGAATGGATGGGATGGATGGGTAGGATGGATGGATGATATGGATGGAATGAATGGATGGATGGATAGGTGGGATGGATGGATGCATGGGATGGATGGATGGGATGGAAGGATTGGGATGGGATGGATGGGTGAGTGGGATTTATGGGATGGATGGATGGGATGCATGGGATAGAATGGATGGGATGGATGAATGCATGGGATGGATGGATGGAGGGGATGGATGGGATGTTTGGAATGGATGAGATGGATGGATGGGAAGGATGGGATGAATGGATGGGTAGGATGGATGAGTGGGATGGATAGAGGGGATGGATGAGTGGGATTTATGGGATGGATGGGATGCATAGGATGGATGGATGGATGGGTGGATGGATGGGATAAATGGATGGGATGGATGGATGCATGGGATGGATGGATGGATGAATGGGATGGGATGGATTGGATAGAATGGATGGGATGATGGGATGTATGGAATGGATGTATGGTGTGAATGGATGCATGGGATGGATGTATGGTGTGAATGGATGCATGGAGGGGATGGATGAATGGATGGTGTGAATGGGTGCATGGAGGGGGTGGATGAATGGGGTGGATGGGATGGATAGGTGGATGGGATTGATGGATGGCGTGGATGGAATGGATGGATGGGTAGGATGAATGGGATGGATGTTATGGATGAGATTGATAAATGGATGGTGGGGATGGATGGATGAGATGGATGGATGCATGGGATGAATGGATAGATGGATGGGATGGATGCATGCATAGGATGGATGGGATGGGATGGAATGAATGGATGGGTGGGTGGAGGGATGGGAGGGATGGATGGGATGGATGTTATGGATGAGATTGATAAATGGATGGTATGGATGGAGGGGATGGATGGATGCATGGGATGAATGGATAGATGGATGGGATGGATGCATGCATAGGATGGATGGGATGAATGGATGGGATGGAATGAATGGATGGGTGGGTGGAGGGGTGGGAGGGATGGAAGGATTGGATGGGATGGGTAGGTGGGATTGATGGGATGACTGAATGGGATGGCTGGGATGGATGAGATAGATGGATGGACAGAGAGATGAATGGGATGGATGCATGGGATAGATGGATGGGATGGATGAGATGGATGGATGGATGGGATGGATAGGATATGATGGGATGGATGGGTGGGATTGATAAATGGATGGATGGTGTGGATGGAATGGATAGATGGAATGGATGAGATGGATGGGATGGGTAGGATGAATGTCTAGATGGATGGGTAGGATGAATGGCTAGATGGATGGGATGGATGGCATGTATGGATGGATGGGATGGATGGAATATGATGGGATGGATGGAATATGATGAGATGGATGGGTGGGATTGATGGGATGGATGAAATGGATGGATGGTGTGGATGGAATTAATGAGATGGATGGATGGAATGGATGGGATGGATAGAAGGGATGATGGAATGGATGAGATGGATGGGATGAATGAGATGAATGGGTGGGATGGCATGAATGGATGGGAAGGATGGATGGAATGAATGGATGGATGGGATAGGATGGGATGGATGAATGGTGTGGATGGGTAGGATGGATGGATGGATGGATGGGATTGATAGGATGGGATGGATAAATGGGATGTATGGATGGGATGGAAGGATTGGATAGGATGAGATGGATGAATGGTGTGGATGAGATGGATAAATTGGATGTATGGATGGGATGGAAGGATTGGATGGGATGGATGGATGAATGGGATGGATGGCATAGGATGGGATGGGTGGAATGGATGCATGGGATAAATGGGATGGATATATGGGTAGGATGTATGTATGTATGTATGTATGTATGTATGTATGTATGGGATAGAAGGATTGGATAGGATGAATTGGATGGATGGGTGGGATTTATGGATGGGATGGATGGTGTGGATGGGATGGATAGATTGATTGATAAATGGGATGGATGAAAGTGATGGATTGGATGGATGCATGGGATGGTATGGTATGGATAGATGGTGTGGATGGATGGCTAGATGAATGGATGGATGGTGTGGATGGATGCATGGGATAGGATGGATGGTGTGGATGGGAGCGCTCCAGTCTCGGGGGGGGGGGATGGGGGTTGACCCTGGGCTGGGGCTCAAGTACATCCAGGAGTGAAAAGATCCTGGCAGGAGAGGCACATAAGAGCAAGGAGAGGACAGTGGGATTGAGCACTGCTAAGAGACTTCAGGGAGGACAACTAGTCACAGGCAGGCGGGCTGGTGAGTGGCGCACAGTCGGGAGGACTGAGGAGGCATGCCTGAGAGAACTGGGACATTGTATTTTGAGATGGGTGCAGAACCAGAAGAGTGGACTGTGGGAAAGGCAGGGGAACGCAGTCAATGCAGCCAGGCTGGGCCTTGAGAGCCTTCTGGGATTGTCAGCTGAGCAGAGGACAGGTCACACGTGAACTATTTCAACACCACAGGGGCCCCGAGGTCCCTGCCCACAAAACGCAACTCACTAAGACCTAGTTAGTGTCAGGCCTAACCACGCGGTGCTATGTAGTCTGGAGGAGTAACAGTCTGCACCAAGTGACGTGCTGGAGGAGTGAGGGATAAGAGGTCTTAAAGCAAGGGAGTGTACGTACTAGTCGCAAGTTGCACTGAATATTCCTGGGCATCCCATTTCCCATCCAAGTTAAATTCCCCTCAAAAAAATAAATAAAAAGCTTACAGACTGTTATGTCTGAGAGGGATGCCCTCTCGATGAAGGGATGGATTTGATGTATGAATGGATGGGATGAAAGTATAGATGGAGGGAGGGATTGGATGGATAGAAGGTTTTTTTCCCCCCCATCAGGTCTTCTGAGCAGGTGCAGGTTGGCGCACTGAGGCATCTTTGGCACATGCTCAGTTGGCACAGATTACCTCTTGCAGCAACACGCCATTGGTAAATGCATAGTAAGCTCTGGACTTTTACAGCCACTCTTTGAAGTATTAAACTTCCAAGTTTATTTTCCAAATGGAACTATTAATGGAAAACTGAGCTTTTTTCCCTATACCCCACACGACGCCCCTTAAAATCTCCCAAACAGACTGAAGGGTGTTTCACCTTTGAGCAGTGTGGATACCTCATGGGCCTTCCTTGTTACTCCCTTTTTCTTTCTCACCTTCTCTACTTTTTTATATTTAATTCTTATTAACTCCTCAGAGCATTCCAGAATCTATGCTAGATGTCCTATCAACCTACATTAGATCTCATTGTGAACCCTCACTTTACTTATAATCTTACATATTTCCTTGATATTTATGTATCATTTTATAGTAAGTTCAATAGCGCAAGCACAATATCTATAACAGACTTAATGGCACGAACTTGTGATGTTAACGTATACTAATAATTGTCTCTGGGTTTTCCTCATTGGTGTTTTGCTTCTTTGTACTGTCAACCTTTAATAAAACCATTAAAACGGGGAAAAAAAAAGACTTTATTGAAGAGGTTTTGGTGAAGAACTATGGAGCATGTGGACACATGGGGCATGGCTACACAAGTGCAAACAAAGCAATCTAGATTAAAAACACAAAGCAAAGCTGGCAAGACATTTAGGTTTAATAACCAAGTCAACCTTTATTTTTTTTATTTTTTAAGTTATGTATAATAATTCCATATTATAAATAGTAGAGGACAGTCCTTAAAGTGAGCTTTATCTTCCTTCTTAATTTCACATTTGTGATGTACATTAAGTCCAGTAAATCGATGAAGACGACATCTTTGGGTTGATTGCCATTCATCTCGACCTTGCTGGCACAACAACACTGCTACAAGTCCAATTGAGCAAACTCATTGGAACATAGGCAGGCGCTATAAAAAAGGAGTGATAAAGGGTTAGCGATCAGACATAGATAAGCAATCCTTACAGCATATTTCCACATTGGCAGCCAAATTGGGATACCACATGCATTATTTCTTACATGCTCCCATTAACATGGCATAAAACGTAAAATTTTTGGAGAGGCGCTGTGGAGCCCCAGCTTTTTGAGAACATTAAGGAAGCGGCGGTACACATTTTCCCCCGCAGCCTCAATTGCAGCGCTAACCAAGTTTTCCAGCGTGACAGGGTACTGGAGTGGAACCGTAGCGGCCATTTATTAACATAGAACCAATAAAACACATTCCTTGAACGCAGGGGGGAGGCAACCTTGGGCGCTCCAGCTGTTGCCGAACTACAAGTCCCATCATGCCTCTGGGAGTAATTGTAAGTGCCAGCAATGCCTTATGGGAAATGTAGTTCTAGAAACATAAGTCACAATGATACATAATGACCCAGGCCGCAGATCTTTGAAGGCACCGATGTCCCCAAATTAGCTATTGCAGCTTTGTGGCTGGGAAGGGGTTAAACATCAGACGCAAGCAAAAAAAAAAAAAAAAAGGTTAACCGTGTGCCTAGCCAGTGTTTGTGTACTGCATGCGCTGCTTTTACTAGGGGAGTCCCTGTATTGCAGAAATCAGATATGCATATATAGAGCTGGTTACTAAGGAGCTGTCAGCGGGGTTTTGGTATGGACCTGGGAGGACCCCCACACTTTACACAATTTTTTTGCAGGCAATTTTTCTACCTTCAGCTGTCAGTGGGGGAATCCCGCTGACAGCCGAGGACTAATCTGTTAGCACAGCGGCTGGCTTCCCAGCTATATAAAGTGTTTAAACAAAAACCTGCAAAACACATGCCCATATATCCTACTTCTGGGTGACACACACATCATATTATTACTTTTACTGTTTCACAGTATAAATGATTTCTGCTCTTTGTACTATGAATTATTTTTTTTATTTTGCAAGAGGTAATCCGTGCAAACTGAGCATGTGCCAAAGATGCCTCAGTGCGCCAACCAGCTCCTGCTCAGAAGACCTGATGGGGAGAAAACCCATCCCATCCAATCCATCCATCTTATCCATCCGCACCATGCATCCATGCCTTCCATCCATCGATCCAATCCATCTCTTTCATCCATCCCATTCATTCTTCCATCCAATCGATCTATCCATCCCATTTATTCATCCAATCCGTCCCTTCAATCCAACCACACCATCCATTCCATTTATTCCATCCCATCATCCACACCATCCCTTTCTTCCATCCCATTTATCTATCCATCCCTTTCATCTATCCATTTCATCCATTCACTCCATCCATAAATCCCATTCATCCATCTATCAATCCCATCCATCCACACTATCCATCCGTCCATTTATCCATCCCACCCATCCCACACATCCATTCCAATCATCCCATCCATCCATCAAACCATCCATCCATCCCATCAATCCATTAATCCCATCCAACCCATCCATCCAATCAATCCACACCATTCACCTCACCAATTCATCCCATCTATCTATCCCATCCATTTCATCCATCCCATTCATCTATCCATTCCATCCACCCATCCCATCAATCCCATCCATCCATTAAATGCATCCATACATCCCATCCATCCTATCCATCTATCCCATTTATCCATCCCTTCATCCCATCCCATCCATCAATTCCATCCATCTTTTCTTTCATCCCATCCATCCATTCTTACATCCATCCCATCCACTCCATTCCATCTATCCATCCCATCCATCTACCCCATCCATCCCATTAATCCATCCATCCATCACATCAATCCGCATCATCCATCCATCCAATCCATCCCATCCATCCATCCATCCCATCTATTCATTCATCCATCAAATCCATCCCATTCATCCATCCATCCCATCCCATCCATCCCATCCATCCATCTCATCGATTTATCAATCCCATCCATCCACTCCATCCATCTATCCCATCCATCCCATCACATTCATCCATCCCATCCATCCCATGCATCCATCTATCCCATCTATCCATCCCATCCATCCATACATTCCATCCATCCCATGCATCCATCCCCTCCATCCAACCATCCACCCATCACATCCATCCCATTCATCTATCCATTTCATCTATCCATTCCATCCATCAATCCCATCCATCCTGTCCATCCCATCCCATCCAATCCCACCATCCATCCCTCCATCCATCCAATATCCCATTCATCTATCACAACCATCCATCACATCCATCCGCACCATCCATCCATCCAATCCATCAATTCATCCCATCCATATATCCCATTCATCCATCGATCCAATCCATCCATCCCATCCCATCTATCCATCCCATCCAATCCATCCCATTAATCTATCCATCCCATCCATTCCATCCATCTATCCATTCATCCTACCCATAAAACCCATACATCCATCCATCCCACCCATCCTATCCATTCCATCCATCCTACCCATCCATCCCATACATCCATCCATCCTTCCCATCTATCCATCCCATCCATTAATGCCATCCATCCATCACATCCATCCGCACCATCCAATCCATCCATCCCATCTATCCATCCAATCCATCTCTTTCACCCATCCCATTAATCTATCCATCCCATCCATCCATACATCCCATCCATTCCATCCATCTATCCATTCATCCTACCCATCCAACCCATACATCCATCCCATGAATCCCACCCATCCATCCCATCCCATCCTTCCATCCCATCCATCCATTCCATCCATCCTACCCATCCATCCCATACATCCATCCTTCCCATCTATCCATCCCATCCATTAATGCCATCCATCCATCCCATCCCATCCTATCCAATCCTTCCATCCCACCCATCCATCTCATCCATCCATCAATCCCATCCATTCCATCCATCCATTCATTTAATCCATCCCATCCATTCCATCCATCCCATTCATCCATTCCATCCATCCATCCCACCCATCAATCCCATCCATTCATGCCATCCATCCATCTCATCCATCCATCCATCTCATCAATCCCATCCATCCCATTCATCCATCCATCCCATCCATCTCATCTATTCCATCCATCCCCTCCATCCATCCCACCCATTCATCCATCCCATCCATCCATCTATACATCCCATCCATCCATCCCCTCCATCCATCAATCCATCTCATCCCATCCATCCCATCAATCCCACCCATCCATCCATCCCACCCATCAATCCCATCCATTCATGCCATCCATCCATCTCATCCATCCATCCATCTCATCAATCCCATCCATCCCATTCATCCATCCATCCCATCCATCTCATCTATTCCATCCATCCCCTCCATCCATCCCACCCATTCATCCATCCCATCCATCCATACATCCCATCCATCCATCCCCTCCATCCATCCGCACCATCCATCAATCCATCTCATCCCATCCATCCCATCAATCCCACCCATCCATCCATCCCATCATATCCTATCCATCCCATCCATCCATCCCATCCATACATACATCCCATCTATCCATTCATCCTATCCATCCATCCCATACATCCATCCCATCAATCCAATCCATCAATCCATCCCTTCCTCCCATCCCATGCATCCATCTATCCCATCTATCCATCCCATCCATCCATCCATCCATCGCTGGTGTCCCGCGATCGGGTTACGGAGCTGAAGAACGGGGAGAGGTTTGTGTAAACAAACCTCTCCCCGCGCTTCCTACACTGACTGTCAGTGATCGGCGGTTCCCTGTCATCGGGAACGCCGATCAATGATGTCACACGTACAGCCACGCCCCCCTACAGTAAAATAAACACAACACGTCACGTCACACTGACTCCTCCCCGCCCCCTAGTGGTTAACCCCCTAACTACAACTGTCATTTACATAGGAATCAGTGCTATTTAAATAGCAGTGATTGCTGTATAAATGACAAATGTCCCAAAAATGTGTCAAAAATGTCTGATGTGTCCGCCAAAATGTCGCAGTCACAATAAAAAATCGCTGATCGCCGCCATTACTAATAAAAAAAAAAATATTTAATAAAATGCTATAAAACTATCCCCTATTTTGTAAACGTTATAACTTTTGCGCAAACTAATCAATAATCGCTAATTGCGATTTTCTTTACCAAAAATATGTAGAAGAATACGTATCGGCCTAAACTGAGGAAAAAAAATGTTTTTTTATATATTTTTTGGGGATATTTATTATAGCAAAAAGTAAAAAATATTGCATTTTTTTCAAAATTGTCGCTCTATTTTTGTTTATAGCGCAAAAAAATAAAAACCGCAGGGGCGATCAAATACCACCAAAAGAAAGCTCTATTTGTGGGAAAAAAAGGACGCCAATTTTGTTTTGGAGCCACGTCGCATGACCGCGCAATTGTTAGTTAAAGCGACGCAGTGCCGAATTGCAAAAAGGGGCCTGGTCCTTTGGCTGCCAATTGGTCCGGGGCTGAAGTGGTTAACAAAGGGGACCCCCAGATCCCGGCCCCCCCTGTGTGAAATGGTAAGGGGTACCCCTACCATTTCACCAAAAAAGGTGACAAAAATGGTAAAAATGACAGGAGACGGTCTTTGACAATTCCTTTATTAAAATCTTCTTTCTTCTGGTCTTCCTTCTTCCTTTCTTCATCCTTCAGTTTCTTCAACTTCTCCTTCCGGCATCTTCTTCCATCTTCTTCTTCCATCTTCTTCCTCCGATCCGCTTCTTCTTGCTCTGGTCTTGTCGACGGCATCTTCTTCCATGGCGTCGGCGTCTTTTCTTGTGTGTCGGGCCGCTCCTCGCAATGTGAGGCTCCCGCTGTGTGAGGCTTGGCTGCGTCTGACAGGTCTTTTATAATGGAGGGCGGGGCCACCTGGTGACCCCGCCCCCTCTGACGCACGGGGACATCATGAGGTTATAAAAGACCTGTCAGACGCAGCGAAGCCTCACACAGCGGGAGCCTCCCATTGCGAGGAGTGGCCCGAGAAGAGAAGCCAACGCCATAGAAGAAGCCGCAGGACGAGAAGACCAGAGCAAGAAGAAGCGGATCGGAGGAAGAAGATGTATGGATGGATGGATGGGTAGGATTGATGGGATGGATGGGATGGATGAATGGGATGGATGGTATGGATGGATGGGATGCATGAATGGATGGATGGGATGGATGGGATAGATGGGATTGATGAATGGATGGGATTGATGAATGGATGGGATGGGTGGATGGGTGGATGGATGGATGGATGGAGGGGGTGGATGGATGGATGGAGGAGATGGATGGGATGGATATATGGTTGGGATGTATGGATGGATTGATGGGATGTATGGATGGATGGGATGGATGCATGGGATGGATGGATGGGAATGGATGAATGGGAATGGATGGTGTGGATCAATGGGATGGATGGATGGGATGGGTGGATGGAATTGATGGATGGTGTGGATGGATGGATGAGATGGATGGATGGGATAAATGGATGGGATGGATGGATGAATGGAATGGATGGGAAGGATGGATGGGATGGATGGATGAATGGAATGGATGGGAAGGATGGATGGATAGAGGGGATGGATATATGGTTGGGATGTATGGATGAATGGTGTGGATGAGATTGATGCATGGATGGGATGGATGGATGGATGAGATGGATTGGATGGGTGGATGCATAGGATGGATGGATGCATGCATAGGATGGATGGGATGGATGGGATGAATGGATGGGATGGATGGATGGGATGGATGGGATTGATGGGATGGATAGGATGAGTGGGATTGATGGGATGGATAAATGGGATGGATGGATGGGATGGATGGATGGATGGATGGATGGATGATATGGATGGGATGGATAGATAGGATGGATGGATGGATGGGATGGAAAGGATGGGATGGATGTATGGGATGGATGGGTAGGATGGATGGAATGAATGGATGGATGGGATGGATAGGTGGGATGGATGGATGCATGGGATGAATGGATGGGATGGAAGGATTGGATGGGATGGATGGGTGAGTGGGATTTATGGGATGGATGGATGGGATGGATGGGATGCATGGGATAGAATGGATGGGATGGATGAATGCATGGGATGGATGGATGGATGGGATGTTTGGAATGGATGAGATGGATGGATGGGAAGGATGGGATGAATGGATGGGTAGGATGGATGAGTGGGATGGATAGAGGGGATGGATGAGTGGGATTTATGGGATGGATGGGATGCATAGGATGGATGGATGGGATAAATGGATGGGATGGATGCATGGGATGAATGGGATGGGATGGGTGGATGAATGGGATGGGATGGATTGGATGGATGGGATGATGGGATGTATGGATGGATGCATGGTGTGAATGGATGCATGGAGGGGATGGATGAATGGATGGTGTGAATGGGTGCATGGAGGGGGTGGATGGGATGGATAGGTGGATGGGATTGATGGATGGCGTGGATGGATGGATGGAATGGATGGGTAGGATGAATGGCTGGATGGATGGGATGGATGTTATGGATGAGATTGATAAATGGATGGTATGGATGGAGGGGATGGATGGATGAGATGGATGGATGCATGGGATGAATGGATAGATGGATGGGATGGATGCATGCATAGGATGGATGGGATGAATGGATGGGATGGGATGGAATGAATGGGTGGGTGGAGGGGTGGAGGGATGGGAGGGATGGATGGTATGGATGGGATGGATGTTATGGATGTTATGGATGAGATTGATAAATGGATGGTATGGATGGAGGGGATGGATGGATGCATGGGATGAATGGATAGATGGATGGGATGGATGCATGCATAGGATGGATGGGATGAATGGATGGGATGGAATGAATGGATGGGTGGGTGGAGGGGTGGAGGGGTGGAGGGATGGGAGGGGTGGAGGGATGGGAGGGATGGATGGTATGGATGGAGGGGATGGAAGGATTGGATGGGATGGGTAGGTGGGATTGATGGGATGACTGAATGGGATGGCTGGGATGCATGAATGGGATGGATGAATGGGATGGATGGACAGAGAGATGAATGGGATGGATGCATGGGATAGATGGATGGATGCGATAGATGGATGGAATGGATGGGATGGATGAGATGGGATGGATGGGATGGATGAGATGATGGGATGGATGGATGGGATGATGGAATGGATGAGATGGATGGGATGGATGGACGAATGCATGGGATGGGTGGATGGATTGAATGGATGGATGGGATGGATGGGTAGGATGGATGAATGGCTAGATGGATGGAAAGGATGGGATGGATGGCATGTATGGATGGATGGGATGGATGGATAGAATATGATGAGATGGATGGGTGGGATTGATGGGATGGATGAAATGGATGGAATTAATGAGATGGATGGATGGAATGGATGGGATGGATGGGATGAATGGGTGGGATGGATGAATGGGTGGGATGGATGAATGGGATGGCATGAATGGATGGGATGGATGGAATGAATAGATGGATGGGTGGGATGGATGGGATAGGATGGATGAATGGTGTGTGGATGGGTAGGATGGATGGATGGATGGGATTGATAGGATGGGATGGGATGGAAGGATTGGATAGGATAGGATGAGATGGATGAATGGTGTGGATGAGATGGATGGGGTGGATGAATGGTGTGGATGAGATGGATGGGATGGATAAATTGGATTGGATGGATGCATGGGAGAATGGATGGGATGGTATGGATAGATGGTGTGGATGGATGGATGGGATGGATAGATGGTGTGGATGGATGCATGGGATAGGATGGATGGTGTGGATGGGAGCGCTCCAGTCTCGGGGGGGGGGGGGATGGGGGTTGACCCTGGGCCGGGGCTCAAGTACATCCAGGAGTGAAAAGATCCTGGCAGGAGAGGCACATAAGAGCAAGGAGAGGACAGTGGGATTGAGCACTGCTAAGAGACTTCAGGGAGGACAACTGGTCGCAGGCAGGCGGGCTGGTGAATGGCGCACAGTCGGGAGGACTGAGGAGGCATGCCTGAGAGAACTGGGACATTGTATTTTGAGATGGGTGCAGAACCAGAAGAGTGGATTGTGGGAAAGGCAGGGGAACGCAGTCATTGCAGCCAGGCTGGGCCTTGAGAGCCATCTGGGATTGGCAGCTGAGCAGAGGACAGGTCACACGTGAACTATTTCAACACCACAGGGGCCCCTGCCCACAAAAGGCAACTCACTAAGACCTAGTTAGTGTCAGGCCTAACCACGCGGTGCTATGTAGTCTGGAGGAGTAACAGTCTGCACCAAGTGAAGTGCTGGAGGAGTGAGGGATAAGAGGTCTTAAAGCAAGGGAGTGTACGTACTAGTCGAAAGTTGCACTGAATATTCCTGGGCATCCCATTTCCCATCCAAGTTAATTCCCCTCAAAAAAAATAAATAAAAAGCTTAGAATGTTATGTCTGAGAGGGATGCCCTCTCGATGAAGGGAGGGATGGATTTGATGTATGAATGGATGGGATGAAGGTATAGATGGATGGAGGAAGGGATTGGATGGATAGAAGGTTTTTTTTTTCCCCATCAGGTCTTCTGAGCAGGTGCGGGTTGGCGCACCGAGGCATCTTTGGCACATGCTCAGTTGGCACGGATTACCTCTTGCAGCAACACGCCATTGGTAAATGCGTAGTAAGCCCTGGACTTTTACAGCCACTCTTTGAAGTATTAAACTTCCAAGTTTATTTTCCAAATAGAACTATTAAAGCGGCAGTAAACCCTCAAACTTTCTGAACCAACACCATATCTCTAATTGTCAGTTAATTTAAAATCGATTGATCGCTATAGTCTTATTTAAATATCTATTCTTACTGTATACAATTGCAAATTTGTAGAGCATTCCGTTTCTTCTCGATCCGCGCCATCTCCGTTGTGGGCTTCCTGGTTGTAAGTTGTTCTAGCTTCCGCCCACAGTTCCTTCTGGGCTTCGTAATCCCACGCGTGCGCATTAGGTCACGTGATACGTCCAGGTCACTTGATGATTCTCTTGGGGTAAAAGCTCGCGGGATGTCCGGGCTGACGTCTACAGGAGGAAATGACGCAGCCCCGACATAAACAAAGAATTTAGCCGGCAGAGGCTCTGCCTGCCGGAATGAACGGGGACCGGGCGCATGCGCTGTTGAGATGTTCCCTAAGAAAAACACCTGTAACTCCTAAATTATTCAGGTCAGAAAAATGTTTTGATTATCAATCGATTGCAAATTGCGATGGGCACATTTAAATGTAAAGTGACTTTTTTGACTTTATTTCCGCTTTAATGGAAAACTGAGCTTTTTTTTTTCCTATACCCACACGACGCCCCTTAAAATCTCCCAGACTGAAGGGTGTTACACCTTTGAGCAGTGTGGATACCTCGTGGGCCTTCCTTGTTACTCCCTTTTTCTCTCACCTTCTTTACTTTTTTATATTTAATTCTTATTAACTCCTCAGAGCATTCCAGAAACTATGCTACATGTCCTATCAACCTACATTAGATCTCATTGTGAACCCTCACTTTACTTATAATCTTACATATTTCCTTGATATTTATGTATCATTTTATAGTTCAATAGCGCAAGCACAACATCTGTAACATACTTAATGGCACGAACTTGTGATGTGAACGTATACTAATAATTGTCTCTGGGTTTTCCTCATTGGTGTTTTGCTTCTTTGTACTGTCAACCTTTAATAAAACCATTAAAACGGGGGAAAAAAAATAAAAGAGACTTTATTGAAGAGGTTTTGGTGAAGAACTATGGAGCGTGTGGACACATGGGGCATGGCTCCACAAGTGCAAACAAAGCAGTCTAGATGAAAAACACAAAGCAAAGCTGGCAAGACATTTAGGTTTAATAACCAAGTCAACCTTTATTTTTTTATTTTTTTTAGTTATGTATAATAATTCCATATTATAAATAGTAGAGGACAGTCCTTAAAGTGAGCTCCATCTTCCTTCTTAATTTCACATTTGTGATGTACATGAAGTCCAGTAAATCGATGAAGACGACATCTTTGGGTTGATTGCCATTCATCTCGACCTTGCTGGCACAACAACAATGCTACAAGTCCAATTGAGCAAACTCATTGGAACATAGGCAGGAGCTATAAAAAAGGAGTGATAAAGGGTTAGAGATCAGACATAGATAAGCAATCCTTACAGCATATTTCCACTTTGGCAGCCAAATTGGGATACCACATACATTATTTCCTACATGCTCCCATTAACATGGCATAAAACGTAAACATTTTGGAGAGGCACTGTGGAGCCCCAGCTTTTTGAGAACATTAAGGAAGCGGCAGTCAACATTTTCCCCCGCAGCCTCAATTGCAGCGCTAACCAAGTTTTCCAGCGTGACAGGGTACTGGAGTGGAACCGTAGCGGCCATTTATTAACATAGAACCAATAAAACACATTCCTTGAACGCAGGGGGGAGGCAACCCTGGGCGCTCCAGCTGTTGCCGAACTACAAGTCCCATCATGCCTCTGGGAGTAATTGTAAGTGCCAGCAATGCCTTATGGGAAATGTAGTTCTAGAAACATAAGTCACAATGATACATAATGACCCAGGCCGCAGATCTTTGAAGGCACCGATGTCCCCAAATTAGCTATTGCAGCTTTGTGGCTGGGAAGGGGTTAAACATCAGACGCAAGCAAAAAAAAAAAAAAAAAAAAAAAAAAGGTTAACCGTGTGCCTAGCCAGTGTTTGTGTACTGCATGCGCTGCTTTTACTAGGGGAGTCCCTGTATTGCAGAAATCAGATATGCATATATAGAGCTGGTTACTAAGGAGCTGTCAGCAGGGTTTTGGTATGGACCTGGGAGGACCCCCACACTTTTCACAATTTTTTTGCAGGCAATTTTTCTACCTTCAGCTGTCAGTGGGGGAATCCCGCTGACAGCCGAGGACTAATCTGTTAGCACAGCGGCCGGCTTCCCAGCTATATAAAGTGTTTAAACAAAAACCTGCAAAACACATGCCCATATATCCTACTTCTGGGTGACACACACATCATATTATTACTTTTACTGTTTTACAGTATAAATGAACATATTTTATGTAGCTATTTTCTGCTCTTTGTACTATGAATTTTTTTTTTTTTTTTTTTTTTTAAAACCCATGTGATACGAAAGAAAAAGAAAGAAACATGCTGCTGCTACAAAAGGTCTTTGGCCTGGTTCACACTGATGCTTTTTTGCAGAAACGCACTACAGTTCATGCAAAATAGCTTCCTATGGGACACGTTCACATAATAGCCAATTAATCGAAACAATATATCGGCCAACTAATCAATGAAAAGAATAGTTAGTTGCAGCCCTACTAAAAACACCTAAATGGTTTATAGTCCGGCTGACTGCTCAGTATACATCGGGGTTTGGAAACAAGAAAACGGTCCTATAGGAAAGTGCAATAACGAGAGAAGCCAATCAGCAACTGACTCCACCCCCCATGCGGTTTTACAGCAGTCATTTGATTGTTTGCTATAAGGACATTGTATTGTATATTAAATAAGCCCCAGTGGGCCAGTAGTCATGCTTGCCATCGATCACCAGTGGCATACCAAAATTGGGATACCACATACATTTCTTACATGCTCCCATTAACATAGCATAAAACTTAAAAATGTGAAAATTGCGGGTTAACTGCTTTGTGTTATTTAGGAGGGGCACTGTGGAGCCCGAGCTTTTTGAAACCATTAAGGAAGCAGTGGTCAACTTTTGTTTGGCACCGGGGGCCTCAAGTGCAGCCCACCCCCAAACGGAAAATAAATGCACATACAAGCCTAAGTTTAGCTTTGAGAAGAGAAAAAAAAAAAAAAAAAAAAAAAAAAACACTTCAAAATACACATATTTTTGCAGGAAAAAATAAAAAGTATTCCCCTTCCCTTACATCCCATGATCCTCCCAAGTTGCCTGGAAATCTCAAAACAAAGGTTCAATATTCTAGCAACTATATAGGATGCTTACCAATTTACCAAACTTTAACTCCAACAGCAATGTCTAGCCAGAGCCCAACCATCCCGCTCATTCTGATGATCTGCAATGAGATATAGGTAACATTAACACAAGGTGGATGATCTGGGGCTTTTGCATTTCATATAATGAAGACTGCTCCAGAGAGCAACCAACCACTATATGTATTGCCTATAAACTCTGCTCTGTTGGGACCACAAAGCCTGCAATGGGAAATCATTTGCAACCACATTCTACACTGCTTTAAGATAGGCATTAAATTAGATTATTCCCTGTCCACATTATTGAACAACTAGCTTTCTGAATGAATGATTTGTATAGCGCTGCAAATGCGAACTGAATCGCCTCAAGGCGCTTGGGTCTGTACTTTGTTGTCTTGCTTTATTAGAAGAGGTGGGTCGAGTTATTTTCTCAAGGCCCGATGGTTATCTTCTAAGCCGATGTTTGGAGAGCGTTCCATAGCCGAGGTCCTTGTACTGCGAATCTTCGCTCTTTTTTAGATTGTAGACGGTTTTGGTTTGTTGATCAAAGGCAGCGATTATGTAGCCTGACACCAATACATCCGGTGTGAACTCGCAGACTTATTCCAATAAATTAAATTCGGGAAGATTAAACCTATTAGTGTGGGAACGACATGTGTCATACCTTTTCCCCTTAAGGGGATAAGGCATCCTGACTCCATATCTTAAGCCTGACCCAAGAATAGGGAGCATTGATTTTGGCCTGGCCGAAGTGTTTGTTGACTGCAATATGGTGCCCTCATACTCCAACCAAGAAAAACTAAGAACCATTCCAAGATCAACACTCCGTATTCCCAGGAAGAAAGGATGAACAATTACAAGAGAATCCGCCATTCCCACTGTAAGCCAGTTAAACTTCTACACTGAGTGCCAGGGTGCCCTGGAGCAGCGGGCAAGGAGACTGAATCAGATCTAGCCCACCTTCTCAAAGGAGGGGGCACTCCTCCCCAATCCAGCAGACTGAGATTGACCCAGTCCCCAAGCCCACTAGTACAGAACAGCCTGGCAACCAGTCCAGAGACCCAACTACAACTCACAATGAGAATGTAAGACCGTCTTGCAACAGCTGACCCTTTACTTCCAGAGAGCGGGGGCTCCCTGTAGACTTATCCCAAGAGGGATCAGAGTGACATCCCTGCTCAGTACTGCAGAAACAAACTCCTGGAAACCGGTGACCTTCAGGGTAAGCCCAATATAAGTTAATGAGGCAGAGACTCTGGTGGAGGCAGTGTTGCAATGCCCTGCTCCATCAAAGCTCCTTATTGCCACAATAACCCACAACCAAGGAGCAAGAGACTTTAGACTGAACAGGAACCTCTGAGCCCAAAACTTAAGAGCTATGACAAAAGTCATAACTCCGACAGATCTTGCTGCATCTTGCTTTGAGTATTCATGGTCTTGGGACCTGGGTGGAAGCAGTGTTGCAGAAAAACTCCTTGATCGCGCAACATGCCATTTGCATTTCACAGGCAAGGGGCCATCATGCGTGCCAACTCGCAAGGCTAAAAAATGGAGTTACTTACCGGTAACATCCTTTTCCAGGAGTCTTTCAGGACAGCACCATAGAGAGACCTTGGCTCCTCCCATCTCAGGAAACACCGCCCTTCATCAAGATTTAAACTCCACCGTCGCCTTGAGGCGATTCAGTTCGCAGTTCTTCCTCAGCTCCTCCCATCTCACGAGTACCTCCGGCCAGCTGGGGAGACACAAGAACACGTCATACTAACCTTTATCTTACCTGACGGTCTCATGCGAGGAGTTCTTCCGTAGTATCCAACAATTTGGGTGGGTATCTGTGCTGTCCTGAAAGACTCCTGGAAAAGGATGTTACCGGTAAGTAACTCCATTTTTCCCCTACCGTCTTTCAGGACAGCACCATAGAGAGGATAAGCGAGCACTTTACCTTAGGGGGGGACTACTGCTTGCAGAACTTTGCGCCCAAAGGCCTGATCTTTTGCCGACAGCAGGTCCAATCTGTAATGCCTTACAAACGTTTCAAAACTTGACCACGTTGCCGCTTTACAGATCTGCTCTGGAGAAGCACCAGCCCACTCTGCCTGGGAAGTCGCCATTGCTCTGGTAGAGTGTGCCCTAATACCCTCCGGGGGCTCTGATCCCCTGACAACATAAGCCTGGATAATGGCTAACCTAATCCATCTGGCTATTGTACGCCTAGAGGCTTTGGATCCCTTCCTAGGCCCTGAAAATAATACAAAAAAGGAATCTGAATTCCTAAACTGTTTTGTACTACTCAAGTACTGAAGAACGCACCTTCTAACATCTAAATTATGAAATTTATATTCCTGTTCCCTCACAGGATCCGAACAAAAAGTGGGCAAGATTATTTCTTGACCTCTATGAAATTTAGAGGAAACCTTTGGCAAAAATGCCGGATCTGTTTTAAAAAATCACACGATCCGGGAAAACCTGAAAAAAAGGTGCCCTGATTGAGAGGGCTTCGAGTTCGCTCACTCTCCTAGCTGTCGTGATCGCCACCAAAAACACCGTTTTGAGGGTGATCATTTTCAACGTACAGGACTTCAATGGTTCAAATGGTTCACCCGTAAGAGCCTGTAAAACTAACGAAAGGTCCCACACTGGGAAGGAGGAGACTCTCACTGGTCTCTGTCTGTTTAAGGCTTTGAAAAATCTGGCTATCCACGGATCTACCGCTAGCTGCCTTTCCAAAAAGACGCTCAAAGCCGACACTTGTCCTTTCAGTGTACTAAGCGATAACCCCTTATCTGCCCCTGACTGTAGAAACTCCAATACCGCTACCGAGCTGTGCACCTCAAAGGAACTCTCTGTGCACCAGATATTAAAACGTTTCCACACCTTCAGGTAGATGGCCTGCGTTTCTTTCTTCCTACAGTTTAACAGGGTTTTCACTAAACGATCCGAAAACCCCTTGTCCCTCAGCAGTTCCTCCTCAGTAACCAGGCTGCGAGGTTCCACCTCTCCACCTGAGGACACCCGACTGGCCCTTGCGACAGAAGATCCTTCCGCACTGGTAGAATCCAAGGAGGCTCTACCGCTAGACCCTTTAAGACTGAGAACCAGGGTCTCCTGGGCCAATAGGGTGCAATCAGAACGAGAGTAGTGTTCTCCGCCTGAAATTTCCTCAGAACTGCTGGAATCAACACAGGGGGGGGGGGGGGGGAAGGCATAGCACCTGGAGAATGCCCAGCTCTGAGCCAGAGCGTCCACTCCCAGTGCCCCGTCCCATTTGCTCAGGGAGAAGAACTGATGGGTCTTCCTGTTTTCTCTCGAAGCGAAGAGGTCTATACATGGCATCCCCCACTTCCGAGTAATTGCCATGAATACCTCCTGGTTCAAAACCCAGTCGCCTTCTCTCAGCGTTCTCCTGCTGAGAAAATCCGCCACTTGGTTTTGATCCCCCTTCAGATGTACTGCTGAAAGACCGAATGTTTGCCTCGGCCCACCTGAGAACAGTCTCCGCCAGGACCCAGAGGGATCTGCTCCTGGTACCCCCCTGCCTGTTTATGTAGGCTACTGCTGAGGAGTTGTCGGACCTGACCCTCACATGCTGTCCTTGGAGTTCTATCTGAAAGGCTATGAGTGCCAACGCTATCGCCCTCAGTTCCCTCCAGTTCGAGGACTTTCTTGCATCCCTCCTCAGCCAAACACCCTGGACCATCCTGGAGTCTAGATACGCTCCCCAACCTGTGCCGCTCGCATCCGTTGTGACCGTCTTGTTTACTGGTAGGACCCAGTTCAGCCCCTGACACAGATTGGCCCCCTTTCTCCACCACCAGAGAGACCTCTTGACCTGTCCTGGAACCGTTATCAGGCAGTCCAAAGACCCCTGACTGCGGTCCCAGATTCCCAGAATGAAAAGTTGTAAGGCCCGAAAGTGAAGTCCTGCCCACTGAACTGCTGGTAGAGAGGATGTCAACAGGCCTAGAGCTGACATGGCTTTCCTTACCGTGAGCTGCTGATTGCTTTGTAGCAACAGCATAGCCCTGTCTATTTTCTGGATTTTCTCTACTGGCAGGAAAACTTTTTGACTTCGTGAATCCAACCTGTAACCCAGAAAGATGATCTCCTGTGACGGAACCAAGCTGGATTTCTCTAGATTCAAGAGCCATCCTAGATTCTCCAGGATCTCTCTTGTCACCTGTAGATCCCGAGTCAATTCTTCCGGAGACGAGGCAAACAGGAGTAGATCGTCCAAATATGCGATTACTGCTATGCCTCTGAGTCTCAGGAAGGCTAAAACCTCCACCATGACCTTGGTGAAGATCCGGGGGAAGAGGATAGCCCGAAGGGGAGGGCCTTGAACTGTAGGTGAAATATCCCTTCCGTGGTATTTACCGCCAACCTGAGGAACTTCTGGTAACCCTCCGCAATGGGAATGTGCAGATAGGCATCTTTCAAGTCCACCGATGCCATGTAGCAGTTCGGGGGAAGAAGAGCTTTTACCGAATAAATTGAATCCATACGGAACCTCTTGTATGTGATCGAGACATTCAGGGGCTTCAGGATGAGCCTGAACTTTCCTGATGGTTTGCGGATCACGAAAACGTGTGAATAGAAGCCCCTGCCTGTCTCTTCCGTAGGTACTCGCACCATCACCTCCTGTTCCTCCAACTCCTGCAAGGAGGAAAGAAGGGCTGAGGCTTTTTCTGCACATTTCGGCATCTCGGTTACCAGAAACCTGAGTGGGGGAGGGGATGAGAACTCCAACCTGTACCCTCTTCTTATGATTCCTAAGACGAACTGGTTGGAGGTTATCATCTCCCACTGTGGGAGGAAGGACCCCAATCTCCCTCCCACTGTGGTTCCGTCATTTATCCTTTTTGGGCTGTTCAGGAGGGCGAAAAATAGCCCCCCCACGCCCTTTGCCTTTTTGTCCCCAAACTTTCTTTTGATGCTCAGTTTTTGAGGGTTCAGGCTTCCTTCTAGGACGAGATTTCCTTCTAGTCTCTGTAAATTTCCTCTTAATAGGAAAAGCCTTCTTCTTGTCAGCCGTCCTATCTAAGACGGCTTCCAAGCCAGGACCAAAAAGCAAATCTCCTGTGAGGGGGATCCCGCAGAGTTTAACTTTAGACGCGCTATCTCCCTGCCACGTCTTAAGCCATAAGGCCCTTCTAGCTGAATTTGACAAGGCTGCCGACCTCGCAGACATACGCTGAGGCGTCAGCCAAGTAAGCCACCCCTTTCAAGAGCATGGGAAAAGAAGCCAGAATTGTTTCTTTATCAGTTCCTGCTTCTATGTGCGCTTTTATTTGTGTCAGCCAATATTCCATGTTCCGTGCCACCACTGTGGACGCCATGGCGGGCTTGAGGTTACCCAAGGATGAATCCCAAGATTTTTTCAAGAGAGAGTCCATCCTCTTATCCATGGGGTCCGGGAGCGCCCCCATGTCTTCAAAGGCCAGGTCAGTGTGCCTGGAGACCTGCGAAAAAGCTGCGTCTAATTTTGGAGTTTTATTCCAAACCAACGCTTCTTCCTCTGCAAAGGGAAACCTTCTTTTCAAAGTTTTTGAAAAGAAAGGTTTCCTTTCGGGGTCTTGCCACTCTTTATTAATGGCATTGACCAAGACGTCATGGACCGGGAACACTCTTTTTATGTTCCCCAAGACCCTTATACATCTGGTCATGGAGTGACAGCTTCTTCCTTTCCTCTTGGATACCCAAAGTTGTATGGATAGCTCCCAAGAGCTCCTCCACTTCTTCCAGGGAAAGTTTATAGCGAGAGGCCCTAGCAGACTCCCCGTCTACCTCCTCTCCCTCCGATTCCCCTTGGGAATCTGAAGATGCACTATCAAGCTCCTCCTCGATTTCTTCTCTGGGGCCCCCTGGATTCTCTCCACTCACCGAGGGAGTATCCACTATCTGCTGTGCTGGCGGAGGGTTTACCTGGGGTTGTGGTAACTGGAAAGTAGAAAAAATCGCTTTAAACGACTGCACGGTACTAGAGAGTTCCTTAACGGATGCTGCTAGATCCGAGCATTGTGCTGCTGACTGTTCCCGAACTAACCCCTCTATGCACTCTCTACAGAGGGCCTTAGACCAAGCCTCCCCCATCGTAGTCCTGCACGAAGGGCATTTTTTCTTCGAATTATGGGGCGACTTGACTTTCTCCGTAGGTTTGCTCTGAAAACCCAAAAAAAACAAGGGAGAGTAGTCAGAAAAAAACCTCCATAGCTACCAGCACAAACACAGAGGGCCACCAGGGGTGCTCTTGCTAGGACAACCACCACCAGGGTCCTATAGCATCCACCCCTCCCCCCCTACCACCACCAGGGGAGGATAAAACACCCGTGGAGCTTACGGGAAACAGGTAAGGGAACACCACCCCAGGGTTCCACTTACCTTTGAGTGGCTGGTGCTGGATTCTCCAGGAGTAGCTCTCGAAGCCTCTGCTTCTGACATCTCCCGCCGAGGAATGGTGGATCTCCTTCCTCTCTGAACGTTGTCCCCACAACAGAAAGAGGCCGCACCAGCCCGTCGCACGGCCCGCTTTTCAAATCCCGCGGCCGGAACCGGAAGCCGCGGGTCAGGCGGAAGCGCTGACCCCCGCCGGAACTGACGTCACCCGTCATCCGACCCAGCGCTCTGAGCTCCACGCTGATGCTATTGCAGGGCGCCACCGCACTTCCGCCTAATGCCACCGCCGGACATGAAGGAAAGCGGGCCCCTCCTGCCTTGCTCTTCCCCAAGAGAGACTGGAGGCGCGGAAAACGATCGGCAGTCTTTTTAAGGTACCCAGCTCCCTAGCCTCTTAGACTGCCTCTTCAAGAAAGAGGTCGGAAGATAGAGAGACCTCGGTCCCCCCTTCCCCTCAGAAAACAAATGGCCTCAGCCTCCCTAGCTGTTCGGCCCCTGGCCCCTTAGCAGTGTCTCCCCTCCGGAGGAAACACCAGAACTGAGGGGCCGGCGGGACGGTGGAGTTTAAATCTTGATGAAGGGCGGTGTTTCCTGAGATGGGAGGAGCCAAGGTCTCTCTATGGTGCTGTCCTGAAAGACGGTAGGGGAAAGCAAGCCAACTCACAGGGGCTAGGATGCGTGCCACTCGCAGAGACTAGTATGCTTGCGGACTCACAGAGGCCAGCCTAGGGGAAGCTCTCCGTAGACTTCCCCAAGTGGGATCAGAGTGAAATCCACTGCCTGCATCTCTTCACAGAGAAAGAGCTCCTAGAAACCGGTAACAGCAGCAAGTTGGGATGAAAGCTCATAACTCTGCAATAAACCATCCCCTTCCTAACAAAGTAGCATGTTAATTTTTGGGTCCACAAACAATGGAGTGGTTAAACCCAAGCAATGAGTTATGATGAAACTCATAACTCAGACAGATGAATGAGCTATAGATTCTCTCTCTCTACTCCCTAATCCTGCGTAACCAAGTACATTTGATTTTGGGTCCACAAAATTGTGTGGCTAACCCAAGCCATGTTACCCACCATATGTTAATACTGCAGGAGCAGAAAAGGGATCCCATCTTGCCTTGAGGGTTCGTGGCCTTCCCATCTTGCCTTGAGGGTTCATGGCCTTCCCATCTTGCCTTGAGGGTTCGTGGCCTTCCCATCTTGCCTTGAGGGTTCGTGGCCTTCCCATCTTGCCTTGAGGGTTCGTGGCCTTCCCATCTTGCCTTGAGGGTTCGTGGCCTTCCCATCTTGCCTTGAGGGTTCGTGGCCTTCCCATCTTGCCTTGAGGGTTCGTGGCCTTCCCATCTTGCCTTGAGGGTTCGTGGCCTTCCCATCTTGCCTTGAGGGTTCGTGGCCTTCCCATCTTGCCTTGAGGGTTCGTGGCCTTCCCATCTTGCCTTGAGGGTTCGTGGCCTTCCCATCTTGCCTTGAGGGTTCGTGGCCTTCCCATCTTGCCTTGAGGGTTCGTGGCCTTCCCATCTTGCCTTGAGGGTTCGTGGCCTTCCCATCTTGCCTTGAGGGTTCGTGGCCTTCCCATCTTGCCTTGAGGGTTCGTGGCCTTCCCATCTTGCCTTGAGGGTTCGTGGCCTTCCCATCTTGCCTTGAGGGTTCGTGGCCTTCCCATCTTGCCTTGAGGGTTCGTGGCCTTCCCATCTTGCCTTGAGGGTTCGTGGCCTTCCCATCTTGCCTTGAGGGTTCGTGGCCTTCCCATCTTGCCTTGAGGGTTCGTGGCCTTCCCATCTTGCCTTGAGGGTTCGTGGCCTTCCCATCTTGCCTTGAGGGTTCGTGGCCTTCCCATCTTGCCTTGAGGGTTCGTGGCCTTCCCATCTTGCCTTGAGGGTTCGTGGCCTTCCCATCTTGCCTTGAGGGTTCGTGGCCTTCCCATCTTGCCTTGAGGGTTCGTGGCCTTCCCATCTTGCCTTGAGGGTTCGTGGCCTTCCCATCTTGCCTTGAGGGTTCGTGGCCTTCCCATCTTGCCTTGAGGGTTCGTGGCCTTCCCATCTTGCCTTGAGGGTTCGTGGCCTTCCCATCTTGCCTTGAGGGTTCGTGGCCTTCCCATCTTGCCTTGAGGGTTCGTGGCCTTCCCATCTTGCCTTGAGGGTTCGTGGCCTTCCCATCTTGCCTTGAGGGTTCGTGGCCTTCCCATCTTGCCTTGAGGGTTCGTGGCCTTCCCATCTTGCCTTGAGGGTTCGTGGCCTTCCCATCTTGCCTTGAGGGTTCGTGGCCTTCCCATCTTGCCTTGAGGGTTCGTGGCCTTCCCATCTTGCCTTGAGGGTTCGTGGCCTTCCCATCTTGCCTTGAGGGTTCGTGGCCTTCCCATCTTGCCTTGAGGGTTCGTGGCCTTCCCATCTTGCCTTGAGGGTTCGTGGCCTTCCCATCTTGCCTTGAGGGTTCGTGGCCTTCCCATCTTGCCTTGAGGGTTCGTGGCCTTCCCATCTTGCCTTGAGGGTTCGTGGCCTTCCCATCTTGCCTTGAGGGTTCGTGGCCTTCCCATCTTGCCTTGAGGGTTCGTGGCCTTCCCATCTTGCCTTGAGGGTTCGTGGCCTTCCCATCTTGCCTTGAGGGTTCGTGGCCTTCCCATCTTGCCTTGAGGGTTCGTGGCCTTCCCATCTTGCCTTGAGGGTTCGTGGCCTTCCCATCTTGCCTTGAGGGTTCGTGGCCTTCCCATCTTGCCTTGAGGGTTCGTGGCCTTCCCATCTTGCCTTGAGGGTTCGTGGCCTTCCCATCTTGCCTTGAGGGTTCGTGGCCTTCCCATCTTGCCTTGAGGGTTCGTGGCCTTCCCATCTTGCCTTGAGGGTTCGTGGCCTTCCCATCTTGCCTTGAGGGTTCGTGGCCTTCCCATCTTGCCTTGAGGGTTCATGGCCTCCTTCCCATCTTGCTTTGAGGGTTCATGGTCTTCCAGCTAGTCATGGAAAATAAATTTACAATGGAGTCATGCCTATGTATATAAAGATAATAAAATCTGAGGTCCAATCTAAACCATGTCATGTAATACAGACTTTCACTGTGAATCTAAAATGCTTGCTGTATGGTTAAACCTGGCTTCAATGTGTTCCAGGGTCACTTACCCCTGAATCTCTAAAGCAGTCAATGCATGAGTCAGTTTACATTTAACTAGTGGGTTAAATGAAAAGAAAAAAAACAGATTCCTCCATCCACACCTTATGTGGACACGGGAAGCCTCCCCGCTCATTTTATTTTGCTGCATGGTTGTTCTGGATAAACCTGGCTTCAATGTGTTCCAGGGTCACTTACCCCTGAATCTTTAAAGATGTCCATGCACAAGTCAACTTTTATGTTCAACCAGCGGGTTAAATAGGGGGAAAAAATAAAATCTGATTCTCCATCCCACACTTTGTGGATGAGGAAAGCCTCCCCGCTTCATCTTATTTGAAATAGAGCAAATTACACCCCTAAGCGTTTGTTTAAGTTTGGGAAAAGACTTGATAGTTGCCCTAGGTGCCGGGGATCTGGGGATCTCCTACACATTGTGTGGAGGTGCCCCAAACTGTTCCGTTATTGGGAAGGAGTGATTAAGATTTTGAATCTAAGATTTACAACTAGGCTGAATAAAGAGGTGGTGGTATGTTTTCTGGGATATAGGCAGGAGGGTAGGGAGGGGAAGAGTACTACGGTAGCCATCTTGAGGAGCAAGTTTCAAGCTAGGAAGCCGATTGCTTTGAAATGGCAATCAAACACAGCACCGACGGTAGGAAACTGGATAGATGCAGTAAATGAAACCCTTCCTAAAGAGAGGGCAGCTTACGTGAAGAGACGCAACTTGATAGAATTTTAAAAGAATGTGGAGACCCTGGATGGAAGGAAAATAAGACCCGTTATTGGTAGAGGAGGGGGGATGGGGAGGAGTTAACAGAAGTAAAGGAGGGGTATAGGGGGGACAAGGGGAGTAAGTTGGGACGGAGTATTGAATTCATGTAACTCCGTTGCGTCTCTTCACTGAGCTCCCTAAGCTGTTTTATGTGAGGCCCGCTGATGCTCTTAAGATAAATGCAGTTTAATGAGTGAACGGGATCATTAAATGTTTGTAAAGTTATGAACAAGATTAGGGTTAAAAAAAATATTGTATGTATAGTCACTGTTGTAATAATTTGGAAGAAAAATTTTATAAGAAAAAACTTAAAAAACGATAAAAGCTCATTAACTCGTCCTGTGTTTATAAAACTTACCATTTGCTGAAGCTGCAGGGCCACCAAAGGAAATTCCATATTGCTTTAAGCTTTTTTTCCTCCCACTAGAAAAATCAAAGATCAAAAATGAATACAGTAAGATTGATCGCGCAACATGCCATTTGCATTTCACAGACCAGAGGCCATCATGCGTCCCGACTCGCAGGCTAAAATGCGAGCCAACTCACAGGGGACTTGGATGGGTGCCGAATCGCAGCTAGCATGCGTCCCAGCCCGCACATCCTAGTATGATCGCGGACCCGCTGAGAATAGTCTGCTTGCGGACTCGCAGAGGCCAGCCTGGGGGAAGCTCTCCGTAGGCTTCCCCAAGTGGGATCAGAGTGAAATCCGCTGCGTGCATCTCTTCACAGAGAAGGAGCTCCTAGGAACCGGTTACCTTGACGCCGAAGACTGATGTGGATGAGAGCCAACCAAGTTCTCTGGCGTGGACAGGGCAGGGCATGACACTGCAGACGCCGAAAAACAGGGAAGGCACCGCCCAACTCATCCACACCCCTAGGGGCTCAATCCATGCCAGACGCTTCTAACCGAAACCATAACATTTCACTCTTGGACCCCCAGACCTGGTCACCGCCACCTGTGATTTTGTATCTTACCATTTGCTGAAGCTGCAGGGCCACCGAGGAAATTCCACATTGCTTTGAGCTTTTTTTTCTCTCCCACTAGAAATAGAAAAAGAT
This sequence comes from Lithobates sylvaticus, assembly GCA_028564925.1. Lineage (NCBI taxonomy): Eukaryota > Metazoa > Chordata > Amphibia > Anura > Ranidae > Lithobates > Lithobates sylvaticus. The sequence goes on along the minus strand of CM053037.1, from coordinate 192,967,188 downwards.
CAAAAAATGAACGATGGGGTCAATTCCACTGAAATCTAATAAACCAAAATACCATAACCCTACAAAGAAAATCTGGAATCTAACATTACCGACCTACTGAAAGTGCTTACTAAATCACCTAGCCCCCCAGAAAAGTATCCATATTTTGGGGAACGCCTGAACGTTGGGCACTATGTATAGGAGAGGAGTGTGGAGGGTATGACGTTGGGCACTATGTATAGGAGAGAAGTGTGGAGGGTATGACGTTGGGCACTATGTATAGGAGAGAAGTGTGGAGGGTATGACATTGGGCACTATGTATAGGAGAGAAGTGTGAAGGGTATGACGTTGGGCACTATGTATAGGAGAGGAGTGTGGAGGGTATGACGTTGGGCACTATGTATAGGAGAGGAGTGTGGAGGGTATGACGATGGGCACTATGTATAGGAGAGAAGTGTGGAGGGTATGACGTTGGGCACTATGTATAGGAGAGAAGTGTGGAGGGTATGACGTTGGGCACTATGTATAGGAGAGGAGTGTGGAGGGTATGACGTTGGGCACTATGTATAGGAGAGGAGTGTGGAGGGTATGACGTTGGGCACTATGTATAGGAGAGGAGTGTGGAGGGTATGACAGTGAGCAGCATGTACAGGAGAGAAGTGTGTAGGATATGACAGTGGGCACTATGTATAGGAGAGGAGGATGAAGTAATCTGGGAAGTAAAAATGTAAAGGTTTGTGGAAGGATGTTTAGGGACTGTGTAGTGGTAAAGATTGAAATTACACCAATTAAGCAGAGACCAGCCATAGTCGATCTATGTATGGGCCACCTGGTTTTACACAAATCAACCTATTACTGACTTGAGTACAACCAGCCTGTCAGGTTTTCCCCAAAACTATCAGTGCTGCCAGCTATAGTTAGCAAAACTAATCATTGTATTCACTGGCAGAACACAACAACACTGCGGGAGTGATTCCCCCATCCACAGGTCAGCAGGTGAGGGTGTGTGGGGACAGGTTGGGGAGAGATACTGGTCAATGGCTGGGTAGGCACTGGTTAGTATCAGAGCCAGATACACACAGGTTACATACGCCACGATCGTTCAAGCGAGAGCAATAATTCTAGCACTAGACCTCCTCTAACTCTAAACATGTAACCTGTAAAAATAGTGGTGGGGATGGTGGGGGCAGTAGGAGAGGAGTGCGGAGGGGATGGTGGGGGCAGTAGGAGAGGAGTGCGGAGGGGATGGTGGGGGCAGTAGGAGAGGAGTGCGGAGGGGATGATGCCAGCTGGATATATGAAGTGGTCTGGGGGGGGGGGGGGGGGGGCTGAGAAATAGTGATGTATATAAAAACAAAGGCTATTGTACTCATCCACTAATATTTACAACAATGAACACTAGATGTCGTTTTTAATTAATCGGCATCAGCCGATTGTGCTGATAAAAAAGGCCGATTATAACTTCAGCCGTGACTTGCAAAAGACTTCTGTAATAGAAGTCAATACAAGTTGCCTGAGTCTTCCCCTGGAGCACTTATCTCCTCTCTGGTCTGCCAAGAAAAGACCAAAGAGATACAATGTTTAATGTTTACACTTAGGCCCCTTTCACACGGACGGACAGTCTATCCGTTTTTCTTCTATCCGTCGACAGACTACAATGCATTCCTATGGGCAGACGGATGAACATCCGTCACCATCAGTTAACCTCCGCTTCCGTTTTTATCCGTTTTTTTAAACGTACAAGGCTACGTTCAGATCTGTCAAAACGGATATTAACAGATGTTGACGGACATCGTCCGTCAACGTCCGATCCGTTAAGATCCATTTTGTGTTTATCTGTGAACTCAACCTCTTAAAGGCACAGGCACACATAAAAACGGAACAAAACGTATACAAAAACGGATGAAAAAACGGACGTAAACGTGTGCATTTACGGATGTAAGCGGACAAAAAACGGATGAAAACGGACATTAACGGAACGGATGACGGATGAAAACGGATGAGACAACGGATAAGAACTGTTACGTTTTTGACGTGTGCCTAAACTGACTGCGTCCGTGTGAAAGGGGCCTTATCAATGAACTTAACTCTGTGGAGAAGTTCTCAGTTTAACCATTTAAAGACTAAATCTTTTCTGACACTTGTTGCTTTACAAGTAAAAATCCTGTATTTTCTGCTAGAAAATCACTTAGAACCCCCAAAAATTTTATATATATTTTTTTTTAACAGAGACCCTAAGGAATAAAAAAGCGGTTGTTGCAATATTTTATGTCACACGGTATTTGCGCAGCGGTCTTTCAAACGCAATTTTTTTGGGGAAAAAAATAGACTAATGATTTTAAAACTAAAACAGTAAAGTTAGCCGATTTTTTTTCTTTTTTTCGTCCAAAAGTTATGATTACCTATTTTTGTGTATTTAATATATAGTTTTTTTTTATATCTAAATTATACATACAAATGAACTGATTGGAGGTTTGTTTTGTTTAATAAATGTTTAAATGTAGGAAATTTTCTGCATCACTTATTACTTAAGGCTGCTTTCACATTAGAGCGGGCAGGCGTGGACGGTAAAACGCTGCTAGTTTTAGTGACGCTTTACTGTCATTTTAGCGACGCCATTCGGCTGCTAGTGGGGCACTTATAACCCAGCTAGTGGTCGAGGAAGGGGTTAAATACGCCCGTGAATCGCCGCTGCCAAATAACATTGCAGGCGCTTCGGCAGCAGTGCCCATTCATTTCAATGGGCAGGAGTGGTGGAGGAGAAGTTAACGCCGCTCCAAAGATGCTGCTTGCAGGACTTTTTTTTTTAACGTCCTGTCAGCGCATCGCCTGTGTGTAAAAGCACTTGGGGCTTTCACACAGACTGCAGGGGAGCCGTTTTGCAGGCAGTTTACAGGCACTATTTTGAGCCCAAAAGCGCCTGAAAAACGCCCCAGTGTGAAAGGTGTCTGTTAGATTTTATGAGATGAAGGGAAAAAAAAATAAAAAATCGGCCTAACATATCGGCTTAAAAAAAAAATCGGCATCCTATATCGGCCATCGGCCACGTGATTTCTAAATATCGGCAACGGCCAGAGAAAAACCCATATCGGTCGACCTTTAGTTCACACTGCCATAAGCGAACTGCTGGGGAGTGTCATACAATGTTACCGACGCCCCCATTTCAGCTCGCATATCGCACCGAGTGACAGTTAGGACATGAATCGGATTGCATAGGTGTTAACACCCATGCGATTCTGGTGCGGACCAAAAAAGGGTCCTGTGCGATTTTTGTCTGAATGCGGTGCAATATTGCACTGCACGGACATTGCATGCGATTTGCACTGCAGTGCGGTGGGAATCACATGAGATATCCCACAGCACACTGGTGTAAATCAGCCCCAAGATAATTCAGCCTTACTGGGTGCAACTATAAAAGTTGAGAAATCCACCCCTCCGCCCACATAACAAATCATGGAGACGGGAAGGAATGCCATCTGATCAGGTGACCTCAGACACACACACTGCACTATAACAATCATCAGATCACTGCATGTTCTACTCTGCCCACCTATGACTACATACATGTCCCCTAAATCACTTGTCTGTCTATAGTCTGCTGACTGTTCACCGCATCCCATGATGAAAAAACGTCCAGTCAAAACACAGTAACGGCCAATCCTGGGAGAGCTGGAGGGGAGGGGGATGTGAATTGTTAACTTTTTATAAGGCTCCATGTACACTGAAGCTCATAAACTGCCGTTTATTGGAGTTTGGGCGTTTTTTTAAAAGCCCATAAACTCCACTCTATGTTAGCCTATGTGTCCATGCACACATGGGAGTTTTTTTAGCTTTAATGAGCAGTGGAGTTTATGGGCTTTTTTCTGAATGCCAGAAATTTGCGTTCAAAGTGCCGTTTTTCACCGCCAAAAAAATCCAAACGATGATAAAGGCTCATGAACGCGCCTTAATTAGCGTTCGGCGTTCTATTTTTTTCAATGCATTGGGGGAGTTTGGAATGCAGTGTGGGATTTTTGGAGTGTCATCTGTATTTTTAATAAGAACGCCCATAAACGCTAACGCTATAAAACGCTCGAACAAAAATGCTGTTAAAAGCACATTTTTCAACCAGCTTTTTCTGCCAGCAATCTGGCGTCCAGAAACAGCTTTTTTGAGCTTCAGCGTGCATGGAGCCTCAAAGTGCCGTTTTTCACCGCCAAAAAAAAGCCAAACGCTCATAAATGCCGATAGCGCGCATTAATTAGTGTTTGGCGTTCTATTTTTTCAATGCATTCGGGGAGTTTGGAATGCATTGTGGGATTTTTGGAGGGTCCTCTGTGTATTTTCATTAAAAACGGCCATTAACGCTAACACTAATAAACGCTCATAAACGCTAGTACAAAACGCTGTAAGGCTCCATGCACACTGAAGCTCATAAACTGCAGTTTATTGGAGTTTGGGCGTTTTTTTTAAAAGCCCATAAACTCCACTCTATGTTAGCCTATGTGTCCATCCACACATGGACGTTTTTTTAGCTTTAATGAGCCGTGGAGTTTATGGGCTTTTTTCTGAACGCCAGAAATTTGCATTCAAAGTCCCGTTTTTCACCCCAAAAAAAGCCTAATTAGCGTTGGGTGTTTTATTTTTTTTTTTTTTTCAATGCATTGTGGGAGTTTGGAATACATTGTGGAATTTTTGGAGTGTCCTCTGTATTTTTATTGTATTTTATTTTTATTTTAAACGCTCATAAACGCTAGTACAAAACGCTGTAAAAAGCACGTTATTCAACCAGCGTTTTCTGCCAGCAATCTGGTGTCTAGAAAAAGCTTATTTGAGCTTCAGTGTGCATGGAGCCTTACACAGCATGTGCCTGTCTCTTAGATTAGTGCATGAGATATGTAAATCACCCGTCACTCACAGCAAGGGGGCGTTTGACAAATCTGTCAAGACTTTGTCAAGATTTCTCTAACTAAACAATAAAGGATTGCTCAGGCCTCAAATACTGGGCAAGACTGGGCTCAAATGAAAGGAAATCTTATTCTATACATTATGACATAAAAAAATTTGGGAGTTAACATTTACTTTAAGGCCAGCCCCAGCAGAACACAATTCATGGGAAATCTTATTAGATTAGAACATTTGTTATAGTTAAATTGCAGAAAATAATAAGTGTAACCCAGAGCTTCTAAACCAACATATCATCACTTCCCAAACCAGCATGGTGGCAGCAAGCCATGTGCTCCCATCTGTAGGCCAACAGAGCAAACTGCTCCACAAGGGGGGGTATTTATATAAAAAGACTTTTCCCTCAGACTTTATTTGTGACATAACCAGTATATTTCAGCATGGATTCCCCTGGGGTGGATCTCTGTAGCTTCGTGTTCAGGCTTTTATCTGTACACGAAAGCATTAAGGCCGGCCCCAGCAGAACACAATTCACAGGCAATCTAAGAAGATTAGAACATTTATTAGATTTATTTTTCCTGCATTTTGCTTAAAATGTAACTGGGAGCTTCTAAACCAACATATCAAACATCACTTCGCAAACCAGCATGGCGGCAGCAAGTCTTGTGCCCCCATCTGTAGGCCAACAGAGCCTACAGATAAATACACCCCCCTTAGTGCTACACAAAGTGGGTGCATTTATATAAAAATACTTTTTTTCTCAAACTTTATTTATGACAGGACCAACCTGACAAATAAACCCTCAAAAAAAGTTCAAACAACTCCATTGATCAGCAGTAGATTTCAGCATGGATTCCCCTGGGGTGGATCTCTGTAGCTTTGTGCTCAGGCTTGTCTGTACACAAAAGCATTAAGGCCGGCCCCAGCAGAGCACAATTCATAGGAAATCTTAGAAGATTCACAATATAAATGAACTTCAACAAAGTGCAGGAACAATAACTGGGAGCTTCTAACCCAACATGGCAAACAAACATCATAAAACATCACTTACCCAAACCAGCATAGCAGCAGCAAGCCATGTGCTCTCACCTCTAGGCAGACAGAAAGCAGACTGCTCCACAAGTGGGTGTATTTATAGGGAAGGCAGACGTTTTTTTTTTTTTTCATAAAACTTTATTTGTGACAGGACCAACCTGACAAAGCTAACAAACTCTCCAAAAAAGTTCAAATAACTCTTATTTTCTTCTGCAATCAGAGTTGGGAGGTGTTGCAGTTCCCGGACAGCTGCAGATAAGAGGAAATAAAGTAAAAATGATAAAAAACAAACAAACAAACGGCAAACTGTATGGAGGACTAAGAAATGTCAGCTGACACAGCCACTCCCTCTTCAACTTTAACCCCTGATTGGTCAGATTCAGTGTTGCTTTTCCCTCTTGCCTAAAGAAAAAAAAAAAAGATTTGTCACTTTTATTCAGTAAAAATTCAGCAACCAAATTAGACAAATCGGTTTGTAGAATAATGCAGAGCGCATTGAGGGGGCCGTTCCCATCTGTGTGCTGTGAGACGCACATTGTTGCCTTTTTAGAGCTTTTTTTAATGTTTTGTTTTAAAATTCAAACGCAACGCATAATGCTTTCTTCAGGCCTTTTTTCTCCATGGACCCCGAGGGGGGGACATGTGATTTAAAAAGCGCCCTAATAAAAAAAGTGTATTGCTTTTTTCGTGCCCATTATGAGGGGTTCCCACCATCCCTGTGCTGAGTCCCCGGGTCTGTACACCTGCTGTGCCAATTACCAGGGGATGGTGGGAACCCCTCATAATGGGCACAGCAGGTGTACAGACCCGGGAACTCGGAATGGTGGGAACCCCTCATAATGGGCACAGCAGGTGTACAGATTTGGGAACTCAGCACAGGGATGGTGGGAACCCCTTATAAAGGGCACAGTAGGTGTACAGACCCAGGAACTCGGCACAGGGATGGTGGGAACCCCTCATAAAGGGCACAGTAGGTGTACAGACCCAGGAACTCGGCACAGGGATGGTGGTAACCCCTCATAATGGGCACAGTGGGTGTGCAGACCTGGCAACTCAGCACAGGGATGGTGGGAACCCCTCATAATGGGCACAGCAGGTGTACAGACCTGGCAACTCAGCACAGGGATGGTGGGAACCCCTCATAATGGGCACAACAGATGTACAGACCCGGGAACTCTGCACAGGGATGTTGGGAACCCCTCATAATGGGCACAGCAGGTGTACAGACCGGGAACTCGGCACAGGGATGGTGGGAACCCCTCATAATGGGCACAGCAGGTGTACAGACCAAGGAACTCAGCACAGGGATGGTGGGAACCCCTCATAATGGGCACAGCAGGTGTACAGACCCGGGGACTCAGCACAGGGATGGTGGGAACCCCTCATAATGGGCACAGCAGGTGTACAGACCCGGGAACTCAGCACAGGGATGGTGGAAACCCCTCATAATGGGCACAGCAGGTGTACAGACCCGGGAACTCAGCACAGGGATGGTGGGAACCCCTCATAATGGGCACAGCAGGTGTACAGACCCGGGAACTCAGCACAGGGATGGTGGGAACCCCTCATAATGGGCACAGCAGGTGTACAGAGACCCGGGAACTCGGCACAGGGATGGTGGGAACCCCTCATAATGGGCACAGCGGGTGTACAGACCCAGGAACTCGGCACAGGGATGGTGGAACCCCTCATAATGGGCACAGCAGGTGTACAGACCCAGGAACTCAGCACAGGGATGTTGGGAACCCCTCATAATGGGCACAGCAGGTGTGTACAGACCCGGGAACTCGGCACAGGGATGGTGGGAACCCCTCATAATGGGCACAGCAGGTGTACAGACCAGGGAACTCAGCACAGGGATGGTGGGAACCCCTCATAATGGGCACAGCAGGGTGTACAGACCCGGGAACTCAGCACAGGGATGGGGAAACCCCTCATAATGGGCACAACAGGTGTACAGACCCGGGAACTCGGCACAGGGATGTTGGGAACCCCTCATAATGGGCACAGCAGGTGTACAGACCCGGGAACTCGGCACAGGGATGGTGGGAACCCCTCATAATGGGCACAGCAGGTGTACAGACCCGGGAACTCAGCACAGGGATGGTGGGAACCCCTCATAATGGGCACAGCAGGTGTACAGACCCGGGGAACTCAGCACAGGGATGGTGGGGAACCCCTCATAATGGGCACAGCAGGTGTACAGACCCGGGAACTCAGCACAGGGATGGTGGGAACCCCTCATAATGGGCACAGCAGGTGTACAGACCCGGGAACTCAGCACAGGGATGGTGGAAACCCCTCATAATGGGCACAGCAGGTGTACAGACCCGGGAACTCAGCACAGGGATGGTGGGAACCCCTCATAATGGGCACAGCAGGTGTACAGACCCGGGAACTCAGCACAGGGATGGTGGGAACCCCTCATAATGGGCACAGCAGGTGTACAGACCCGGGAACTCAGCACAGGGATGGTGGGAACCCCTCATAATGGGCACAGCAGGTGTACAGACCCGGAACTCAGCACAGGGATGGTGGGAACCCCTCATAATGGGCACAGCAGGTGTACAGACCCGGGAACTCAGCACATGGTGGGAACCCCTCATAATGGGCACAGCAGGTGTACAGACCGGGAACTCAGCACAGGGATGGTGGGAACCCCTCATAATGGGCACAGCAGGTGTACAGACCCGGGAACTCAGCACAGGGATGGTGGGAACCCTCATAATGGGCACAGCAGGTGTACAGACCCGGGAACTCAGCACATGGTGGGAACCCCTCATAATGGGACAGCAGGTGTACAGACCCGGGGACTCGGCACAGGGATGGTGGGAACCCTCATAAAGGGCACAGCAGGTGTACAGACCTGGGAACTCAACACAGGGATGGTGGGAACCCCTCATAAAGGGCACAGCAGGTGTACAGACCCGGGAACTCGGCACAGGGATGGTGGGAACCCCTCATAATGGGCACAGCAGGTGTACAGACCCGGGAACTCTGCACAGGGATGGTGGGAACCCCTCATAATGGGCACAGCAGGTGTACAGACCCGGGAACTCAGCACAGGGATGGTGGGGAACCCCTCATAATGGGCACAGCAGGTGTACAGACCGGGAACTCAGCACAGGGATGGTGGGAACCCCTCATAATGGGCACAGCGGGTGTACAGACCCGGAACTCGGCACAGGGATGGTGGGAACCCCTCATAAAGGGCACAGCAGGTGTACAGACCCGGGAACTCTGCACAGGGATGGTGGGAACCCCTCATAATGGGCACAGCAGGTGTACAGACCCGGGAACTCAGCACAGGGATGGTGGGAACCCCTCATAATGGGCACAGCAGGTGTACAGACCTGGCAACTCAGCACAGGGATGGTGGGAACCCCACATAATGGGCACAGTGTGTGTACAGACCCGGAACTCAGCACAGGGATGGTGGGAACCCCTCATAATGGGCACAGCGGGTGTACAGACCCGGAACTCGGCACAGGGATGGTGGGAACCCCTCATAAAGGGCACAGCGGGTGTACAGACCCGGGAACTCAGCACAGGGATGGTGGGAACCCCTCATAATGGGCACAGCGGGTGTACAGACCCGGGAACTCAGCACAGGGATGGTGGGAACCCCTCATAATGGGCACAGCGGGTGTACAGACCCGGGAACTCAGCACAGGGATGGTGGGAACCCCTCATAATGGGCACAGCAGGTGTACAGACCCGGGAACTCAGCACAGGGATGGTGGGAACCCCTCATAATGGGCACAGCAGGTGTACAGACCCGGAAACTCAGCACAGGGATGGTGGGAACCCCTCATAATGGGCACAGCGGGTGTACAGACCCGGGAACTCGGCACAGGGATGGTGGGAACCCCTCATAAAGGGCACAGCGGGTGTACAGACCCGGGAACTCAGCACAGGGATGGTGGGAACCCCTCATAATGGGCACAGCAGGTGTACAGACCCGGGAACTCGCACAGGGATGGTGGGAACCCTCATAATGGGCACAGCAGGTGTACAGACCCGGGAACTCAGCACAGGGATGGTGGGAACCCCTCATAATGGGCACAGCGGGTGTACAGACCCAGGAACTCAGCACAGGGATGGTGGGAACCCCTCATAATGGGCACAGCAGGTGTACAGACCCGGGAACTCGGCACAGGGATGGTGGGAACCCCTCATAATGGGCACAGCAGGTGTACAGACCCGGGAACTCAGCACAGGGATGGTGGGAACCCCTCATAATGGGCACAGCAGGTGTACAGACCCTGGAACTCAGCACAGGGATGGTGGGAACCCCTCATAATGGGCACAGCAGGTGTACAGACCCGGGAACTCAGCACAGGGATGGTGGGAACCCCTCATAATGGGCACAGCGGGTGTACAGACCCGGGAACTCAGCACAGGGATGGTGGGAACCCCTCATAATGGGCACAGCAGGTGTACAGACCCGGGAACTCGGCACAGGGATGGTGGGAACCCCTCATAATGGGCACAGCAGGTGTACAGACCGGGAACTCAGCACAGGGATGGTGGGAACCCCTCATAATGGGCACAGCAGGTGTACAGACCCGGGAACTCAGCACAGGGATGGTGGGAACCCCTCATAATGGGCACAGCAGGTGTACAGACCCGGGAACTCGGCACAGGGATGGTGGGAACCCCTCATAATGGGCACAGCAGGTGTACAGACCCGGGAACTCGGCACAGGGATGTTGGGAACCCCTCATAATGGGCACAGCAGGTGTACAGACCCGGGAACTCGGCACAGGGATGGTGGGAACCCCTCATAATGGGCACAGCAGGTGTACAGACCCCGGGAACTCAGCACAGGGATGGTGGGAACCCTCATAATGGGCACAGCAGGTGTACAGACCCGGGAACTCAGCACAGGGATGGTGGGAACCCTCATAATGGGCACAGCGGGTGTACAGACCCGGGAACTCAGCACAGGGATGGTGGGAACCCCTCATAATGGGCACAGCAGGTGTACAGACCCGGGGACTCAGCACAGGGATGGTGGGAACCCCTCATAATGGGCACAGCGGTGTACCGACCCGGGAACTCAGCACAGGGATGGTGGGCACAGCGGGTGTACAGACCCGGAACTCGGCACAGGGATGGTGGGAAACCCCTCATAATGGGCACAGCGGGGTGTACAGACCCGGGAACTCAGCACAGGGATGGTGGGAACCCTCATAATGGGCACAGCAGGTGTACAGACCAAGGAACTCAGCACAGGGATGGTGGGAACCCCTCATAATGGGCACAGCAGGTGTACAGACCCGGGAACTCGGCACAGGGATGGTGGAAACCCCTCATAATGGGCACAACAGGTGTACAGACCCGGGAACTCGGCACAGGGATGTTGGGAACCCCTCATAATGGGCACAGCAGGTGTACAGACCCGGGAACTCGGCACAGGGATGGTGGGAACCCCTCATAATGGGCACAGCAGGTGTACAGACCTGGGACCTCAGCACAGGGATGGTGGGAACCCCTCATAATGGGCACAGCAGGTGTACAGACCCGGGGGACTCAGCACAGGGATGGTGGGAACCCTCATAATGGGCACAGCAGGTGTACAGACCCGGGAACTCAGCACAGGGTATGGTGGGAACCCCTCATAATGGGCACAGCAGGTGTACAGACCCGGGAACTCAGCACAGGGATGGTGGGAACCCCTCATAATGGGCACAGCAGGTGTACAGACCCGGGAACTCAGCACAGGGATGGTGGGAACCCCTCATAATGGGCACAGCAGGTGTACAGACCCGGGAACTCAGCACAGGGATGGTGGAAACCCCTCATAATGGGCACAGCGGGTGTACAGACCCAGGAACTCAGCACAGGGATGGTGGGAACCCTCATAATGGGCACAGCAGGTGTACAGACCCGGGAACTCGGCACAGGGATGGTGGGAACCCCTCATAATGGGCACAGCAGGTGTACAGACCCGGGAACTCGGCACAGGGATGGTGGGAACCCCTCATAATGGGCACAGCAGGTGTACAGACCCGGGAAACTCAGCACAGGGATGGTGGGAACCCCTCATAATGGGCACAACAGGTGTACAGACCCGGGAACTCGGCACAGGGATGGTGGAAACCCCTCATAATGGGCACAGCAGGTGTACAGACCCGGGAACTCGCACAGGGATGGTGGGAACCCCTCATAATGGGCACAGCAGGGTGTACAGACCCGGGAACTCGGCACAGGGATGGTGGGAACCCCTCATAATGGGCACAGCAGGTGTACAGACCAGGGAACTCGGCACAGGGATGGTGGGAACCCCTCATAATGGGCACAGCAGGTGTACAGACCCGGGAACTCAGCACAGGGATGGTGGGAACCCCTCATAATGGGCACAGCAGGTGTACAGACCCGGGAACTCAGCACAGGGATGGTGGGAACCCCTCATAATGGGCACAGCAGGTGTACAGACCCTGGGAACTCAGCACAGGGATGGTGGGAACCCCTCATAATGGGCACAGCAGGTGTACAGACCCGGGAACTCAGCACAGGGATGGTGGGGGAACCCCTCATAATGGGCACAGCAGGTGTACAGACCCGGGCACTCAGCACAGGGATGGTGGAAACCCCTCATAATGGGCACAGCAGGTGTACAGACCGGGAACTCGGCACAGGGATGGTGGGAACCCCTCATAATGGGCACAGCAGGTGTACAGACCCGGGAACTCAGCACAGGGATGGTGGGAACCCCTCATAATGGGCACAGCAGGTGTACAGACCCGGGAACTCGGCACAGGGATGGTGGGAACCCCTCATAATGGGCACAGCGGGTGTACAGACCCCGGGAACTCGGCACAGGGATGGTGGGAACCCCTCATAATGGGCACAGCAGGTGTACAGACCAGGGGAACTCAGCACAGGGATGGTGGGAACCCCTCATAATGGGCACAGCAGGTGTACAGACCCGGGAACTCGGCACAGGGATGGTGGGAACCCCTCATAATGGGCACAGCAGGTGTACAGACCCGGGAACTCGGCACAGGGATGGTGGGAACCCCTCATAATGGGCACAGCAGGTGTACAGACCCGGAACTCGGCACAGGGATGGTGGGAACCCCTCATAATGGGCACAGCAGGTGTACAGACCGGGGAACTCGGCACAGGGATGGTGGGAACCCCTCATAATGGGCACAGCAGGTGTACAGACCCGGGAACCCCTCATAATGGGCACAGGACAGGGGTGGTGGGAACCCTCATAATGGGCACAGGTGTACAGACCCGGGAACAGCACAGGGATGGTGGGAACCCTCATAATGGCACAACAGGTGTACAGACCCGGGAACTCGGCACAGGGATGGTGGGAACCCCTCATAATGGGCACAGCGGGTGTACAGACCCGGGAACTCGGCACAGGGATGGTGGGAACCCCTCATAATGGGCACAGCAGGTGTACAGACCCGGGGAACTCAGCACAGGGATGGTGGGAACCCCTCATAATGGGCACAGCGGGTGTACAGACCCGGGGGACTCAGGCACAGGGATGGTGGGAACCCCTCATAATGGGCACAGCAGGTGTACAGACCCGGGAACTCAGCTCAGCACAGGGATGGTGGGAACCCCTCATAATGGGCACAGCAGGTGTACAGACCCGGACTCAGCACAGGGATGGTGGGAACCCCTCATAATGGGCACAGCAGGTGTACAGAGACCCGGGAACTCAGCACAGGGATGGTGGGAACCCCTCATGGGCACAGCAGGTGTACAGACCCAGGAACTCAGCACAGGGATGGTGGGAACCCCTCATAATGGGCAGCAGGTGTACAGACCCGGAACTCAGCACAGGGATGGTGGGAACCCCTCATAATGGGCACAGCGGGTGTACAGACCCGGGAACTCGGCACAGGGATGGTGGGAACCCCTCATAAGGGGCACAGCAGGTGTACAGACCCGGGAACTCAGCACAGGGATGGTGGGAACCCCTCATAATGGGCACAGCAGGTGTACAGACCCGGGGACTCGGCACAGGGATGGTGGGAACCCCTCATAATGGGCACAGCGGGTGTACAGACCCTGGGAACTCGGCACAGGGATGGTGGAACCCCTCATAATGGGCACAGCAGGTGTACAGACCACAGGGAACTCAGGCACAGGGATGGTGGGAACCCCTCATGGGCACAGCAGGTGTACAGACCAGGGAACTCAGCACAGGGATGGTGGAAACCCCTCATAATGGGCACAGAGCAGGTGTACAGACCCGGGAACTCAGCACAGGGATGGTGGGAACCCTCATAATGGGCACAGCAGGTGTACAGACCCGGGAACTCAGCACAGGGATGGTGGGCACAGCAGGTGTACAGACCAGGGAACTCACAGGGATGGTGGGAACCCCTCATAATGGGCACAGCAGGTGTACAGACCCAGCACAGGGATGGTGGAAACCCCTCATAATGGGCACAGCAGGTGTACAGACCCGGGCACAGGGATGGTGGGAACCCTCATAATGGGCACAGCAGGTGTACAGAACGGGAACTCAGCACAGGGATGGTGGGAACCCCTCATAATGGGCACAGCGGGTGTACAGACCCGGGAATCAGCACAGGGATGGTGGGAACCCCTCATAATGGGCACAGGTGTACAGACCCGGGAACTGGGCACAGGGATGGTGGGAGACCCTCATAATGGGCACAGCAGGTGTACAGACCCGGGAACTCGGCACAGGGATGGTGGGAACCCCTCATAATGGGCACAGCAGGTGTACAGACCCAGGAACTCAGCACAGGGATGTGGGAACCCCTCATAATGGGCACAGCACACCCCCACACACCACCGCACACCCCACCCCAGGGAACTCAGCACAGGGATGTGGGAACCCCTCATAATGGGCACAGCGGGTGTACACAGACCCGGGAACTCAGCACAGGGATGGTGGGAACCCCTCATAATGGGAACAGCAGGTGTACAGACACAGGAACTCAGCACAGGGATGGTGGGAACCCCTCATAATGGGCACAGCAGGTGTACAGACCCGGGAACTCGGCACAGGGATGGTGGGAACCCCTCATAATGGGCACAGCAGGTGTACAGACCCGGGAACTCGGCACAGGGATGGTGGGAACCCCTCATAATGGGCACAGCAGGTGTACAGACCCGTGAACTCAGCACAGGGATGGTGGGAACCCCTCATAATGGGCACAGCAGGTGTACAGACCCGGGAACTCGGCACAGGGATGGTGGGAAACCCCTCATAATGGGCACAGCAGGTGTACAGACCCGGGAACTCGCACAGGGATGGTGGGAACCCCTCATAATAGGGCACAGCAGGTGTACAGACCCGGGAACTCGGCACAGGGATGGTGGGAACCCCTCATAATGGGCACAGCAGGTGTACAGACCAGGGAACTCAGCACAGGGATGGTGGGAACCCCTTCATAATGGGCACAGCAGGTGTACAGACCCGGGAACTCGCACAGGGATGGTGGGAACCCCTCATAATGGGCACAGCAGGTGTACAGACCCAGGAACTCGGCACAGGATGGTGGGAACCCCTCATAATGGGCACAGCAGGTGTACAGACCCGGGAACTCAGCACAGGGATGGTGGGAACCCCTCATAATGGGCACAGCAGGTGTACAGACCCGGGAACTCGGCACAGGGATGGTGGGAACCCCTCATAATGGGCACAGCAGGTGTACAGACCCGGAACTCAGCACAGGGATGGTGGGAACCCCTCATAAAGGGCACAGCAGGTGTACAGACCCGGGAACTCAGCACAGGGATGGTGGGAACCCTCATAATGGGCACAGCAGGTGTACAGACCCGGGAACTCAGCACAGGGATGGTGGTAACCCCTCATAATGGGCACAGCAGGTGTACAGACCCGGGAACTCGGCACAGGGATGGTGGGAACCCCTTCATAATGGGCACAGCAGGGTGTACAGACCCGGGAACTCAGCACAGGGATGGTGGGAACCCCTCATAAATGGGCACAGCAGGTGTACAGACCCGGGAACTCAGCACAGGGATGGTGGGAACCCCTCATAATGGGCACAGCCCGGGAACTCGGCACAGGGATGGTGGGAACCCCTCATAAAGGGCACAGCAGGTGTACAGACCCGGGACTCAGCACAGGGATGGTGGGAACCCCTCATAATGGGCACAGGGTGTACAGACCGGGAACTCGGCACAGGGATGGTGGGAACCCTCATAATGGGCACAGCGGGTGTACAGACCCAGGAACTCAGCACAGGGATGGTGGGAACCCCTCATAATGGGCACAGCAGGTGTACAGACCCGGGAACTCAGCACAGGGATGGTGGGAACCCCTCATAATGGGCACAGCAGGTGTACAGACCCGGGAACTCAGCACAGGGGATGGTGGGAACCCCTCATAATGGGCACAGCAGGTGTACAGACCCAGGAACTCAGCACATGGATGGTGGGGACCGCTCATAATGGGCACAGCGGGTGTACAGACCAGATAACTCGGCACAGGGATGGTGGGAAACCCCTCATAATGGGCACAGCAGGTGTACAGACCCGGGAACTCGGCACAGGGATGGTGGGAACCCCTCATAATGGGCACAGCAGGTGTACAGACCCGGGAACTCGGCACAGGGATGGTGGGAAACCCCTCATAATGGGCACAGCAGGTGTACAGACCCAAGAACTCGGCACAGGGATGGTGGGAACCCCTCATACATGGGCACAGCAGGTGTACAGACCAGGGAACTCAGGCACAGGGATGGTGGGAACCCCTCATAATGGGCACAGCGGGTGTACAGACCCGGGAACTCAGCACAGGGATGGTGGGAACCCCTCATAATGGCACAGCGGGTGTACAGACCCGGGCAACTCAGCACAGGGATGGTGGGAACCCCTCATAATGGGCACAGCAGGTGTGTACAGACCCGGGAACTCAGCACAGGGATGGTGGGAACCCCTCATAATGGGCACAGCAGGTGTACAGACCCGGGAACTCAGGCACAGGGATGGTGGGAACCCCTCATAATGGGCACAGCGGGTGTACAGACCCGGGAACTCAGCACAGGGATGGTGGGAACCCCTCATAATGGGCACAGCAGGTGTACAGACCCTGGGACTCAGCACAGGGATGGTGGGAACCCCTCATAATGGGCACAGCAGGTGTACAGACCCGGGAACTCGGCACAGGGATGGTGGGAAACCCTCATAATGGGCACAACAGGTGTACAGACCCGGGAACTCGGCACAGGGATGTTGGGAACCCCTCATAATGGGCACAGCAGGTGTACAGACCCGGGAACTCGGCACAGGGATGGTGGGAACCCCTCATAATGGGCACAGCAGGTGTACAGACCAGGGAACTCAGCACAGGGATGGTGGGAACCCCTCATAATGGGCACAGCAGGTGTACAGACCCGGGAACTCAGGCACAGGGATGGTGGGAACCCCTCATAATGGGCACAGCAGGTGTACAGACCCGGGAACTCAGCACAGGGATGGTGGAACCCCTCATAATGGGCACAGCAGGTGTACAGACCCGGGAACTCAGCACAGGGATGGTGGGAAACCCCTCATAATGGGCACAGCAGGTGTACAGACCCGGGAACTCAGCACAGGGATGGTGGGAACCCCTCATAATGGGCACAGCAGGTGTGTACAGACCCGGGAACTCGGCACAGGGATGGTGGGAACCCCTCATAATGGGCACAGCGGGTGTACAGACCCAGGAACTCAGCACAGGGATGGTGGGGAACCCCTCATAATGGGCACAGCAGGTGTACAGACCCAGGAACTCAGCACAGGGATGGTGGGAACCCCTCATAATGGGCACAGCAGGTGTACAGACCCGGGAACTCGGCACAGGGATGGTGGGAACCCCTCATAATGGGCACAGCAGGTGTACAGACCGAGGAACTCAGCACAGGGATGGTGGGAACCCCTCATAATGGGCACAGCAGGTGTACAGACCCGGGAACTCGGCACAGGGATGGTGGGAACCCCTCATAATGGGCACAGCAGGTGTACAGACCCGGGAACTCGGCACAGGGATGTTGGGAACCCCTCATAATGGGCACAGCAGGTGTACAGACCCGGGAACTCGGCACAGGGATGGTGGGAACCCCTCATAATGGGCACAGCAGGTGTACAGACCAAGGAACTCAGCACAGGGATGGTGGGAACCCCTCATAATGGGCACAGCAGGTGTACAGACCCGGGAACTCAGCACAGGGATGGTGGGAACCCCTCATAATGGGCACAGCAGGTGTACAGACCCGGGAACTCAGCACAGGGATGGTGGGAACCCCTCATAATGGGCACAGCAGGTGTACAGACCCGGGAACTCAGCACAGGGATGGTGGAACCCCTCATAATGGGCACAGCAGGTGTACAGACCCGGGAAAACTCAGCACAGGGATGGTGGGAACCCTCATAATGGGCACAGCAGGTGTACAGACCCGGAGACTCAGCACAGGGATGGTGGGAAACCCCTCATAATGGGCACAGCAGGTGTACAGACCCGGGAACTCGGCACAGGGATGGTGGGAACCCCTCATAATGGGCACAGCAGGTGTACAGACCCGGAGACTCAGCACAGGGATGGTGGGAACCCCTCATAATGGGCACAGCAGGTGTACAGACCCGGGAACTCAGCACAGGATGGTGGGAACCCCTCATAATGGGCACAGAGCAGGTGTACAGACCCGGATACTGGGCACAGCAGGTGAGAACCCCTCAAAATGGGCACAGCAGGTGTACAGACCCGGGAACTCAGCACAGGGATGGTGGGAAAACCCCTCATAATGGGCACAGCAGGTGTACAGACCCGGGAACTCAGCACAGGATGGTGGGAACCCCTCAGAATGGGCACAGCGGCTGTACAGACCCGGGAACTCGGCACAGGGATGGTGGGAACCCCTCATATTGGGCACAGCAGGTGTACAGACCCGGGAACTCAGCACAGGGATGGTGGGAACCCCTCATAATGGGCACAGCAGGTGTACAGACCGGGAACTCGGCACAGGGATGGTGGGATCCCCTCATAATGGGCACAGCAGGTGTACAGATCCGGGAACTCGGCACAGGGATGGTGGGAACCCCTCATAAAGGGCACAGCAGGTGTACAGATCCGGGAACTCGGCACAGGGATGGTGGGAACCCCTCATAAAGGGCACAGCAGGTGTACAGATCCGGGAACTCGGCACAGGGATGGTGGGAACCCTCATAATGGGCACAGCAGGTGTACAGACCCGGAAACTCAGCACAGGGATGGTGGGAACCCCTCATAATGGGCACAGCAGGTGTACAGATCCGGGAACGGGGCACAGGGATGGTGGGAACCCCTCATAATGGGCACAGCGGGTGTACAGACCCAGGAACTCGGCACAGGGATGGTGGGAACCCCTCATAAAGGGCACAGTAGGTGTACAGACCCGGGAACTCAGCACAGGGATGGTGGGAACCCCTCATAATGGGCAAAGCGGGTGTACAGACCCGGGAACTCAGCACAGGGATGGTGGGAACCCCTCATAATGGGCACAGCGGGTGTACAGACCCGGAAACTCAGCACAGGGATGGTGGGAACCCCTCATAATGGGCACAGCGGGTGTACAGACCCGGGAACTCAGCACAGGGATGGTGGGAACCCCTCAATAATGGGCACAGCAGGTGTACAGACCCGGAAACTCAGCACAGGGATGGTGGTAACCCCTCATAATGGGCACAGCGGGTGTACAGACCCAGGAACTCGGCACAGGGATGGTGGGAACCCCTCATAAAGGGCACAGCAGGTGTACAGACCATGGAACTCAGCACAGGGATGGTGGGAACCCCTCATAATGGGCACAGCGGGTGTACAGACCTGGGGACTGAGCACAGGGATGGTGGGAACCCCTCATAATGGGCACAGCGGGTGTACAGACCCAGGAACTCAGCACAGGGATGGTGGGAACCCCTCATAATGGGCACAGCAGGTGTACAGACCCAGGAACTCGGCACAGGGATGGTGGGAACCCCTCATAATGGGCACAGCGGGTGTACAGACCCGGGAACTCAGCACAGGGATGGTGGGAACCTCTCATAATGGGCACAGCAGGTGTACAGACCCTGGGACTCAGCACAGGGATGGTGGGAACCCCTCATAATGGGCACAGCAGGTGTACAGACCGGGAACTCGGCACAGGGATGGTGGGAACCCCTCATAATGGGCACAGCGGGTGTACAGACCCAGGAACTCAGCACAGGGATGGTGGGAACCCCTTCATAATGGGCACAGCAGGTGTACAGACCCGGGAACTCGGCACAGGGATGGTGGGAACCCCTGGTAATGGGCACAGCAGGTGTACAGACCCGGGAACTCGGCACAGGGATGGTGGGAACCCCTCATAATGGGCACAGCAGGTGTACAGACCAAGGAACTCAGCACAGGGATGGTGGGAACCCCTCATAATGGGCACAACAGGTGTACAGACCCGGGAACTCGGCACAGGGATGGTGGAAACCCCTCATAATGGGCACAGCAGGTGTGTACAGACCCGGGAACTCGGCACAGGGATGTTGGGAACCCCTCATAATGGGCACAGCAGGTGTACAGACCCGGGAACTCGGCACAGGGATGGTGGGAACCCCTCATAATGGGCACAGCAGGTGTACAGACCAAGGAACTCAGCACAGGGATGGTGGGAATCCCTCATAATGGGCACAGCGGGTGTACAGACCCGGGAACTCAGCACAGGGATGGTGGGAACCCCTCATAATAGGCACAGCGGGTGTACAGACCCGGGAACTCAGCACAGGGATGGTGGGAACCCCTCATAATGGGCACAGCAGGTGTACAGACCCGGGAACTCAGCACAGGGATGGTGGGAACCCCTCATAATGGGCACAGCAGGTGTACAGACCCGGGAACTCGGCACAGGGATGGTGGGAACCCCTCATAATGGGCACAGCGGGTGTACAGACCCGGGAACTCAGCACAGGGATGGTGGGAACCCCTCATAATGGGCACAGCAGGTGTACACACCCTGGGACTCAGCACAGGGATGGTGGGAACCCCTCATAATGGGCACAGCAGGTGTACAGACCCAGGAACTCGGCACAGGGATGGTGGGAACCCCTCATAATGGGCACAGCGGGTGTACAGACCCGGGAACTCAGCACAGGGATGGTGGGAACCTCTCATAATGGGCACAGCGGGTGTACAGACCCAGGAACTCGGCACAGGGATGGTGGAAACCCCTCATAATGGGCACAGCAGGTGTACAGACCCAGGAACTCGGCACAGGGATGGTGGGAACCCCTCATAATGGGCACAGCGGGTGTACAGACCCGGGAACTCGGCACAGGGATGGTGGAAACCCCTCATAATGGGCACAGCAGGTGTACAGACCCAGGAACTCAGCACAGGGATGTTGGGAACCCCTCATAATGGGCACAGCAGGTGTACAGACCCGGGAACTCGGCACAGGGATGGTGGGAACCCCTCATAATGGGCACAGCAGGTGTACAGACCCGGAACTCGGCACAGGGATGTTGGGAACCCCTCATAATGGGCACAGCAGGTGTACAGACCCGGGAACTCGGCACAGGGATGTTGGGAACCCCTCATAATGGGCACAGCAGGTGTACAGACCCGGGAACTCGGCACAGGGATGGTGGGAACCCCTCATAATGGGCACAGCAGGTGTACAGACCAAGGAACTCAGCACAGGGATGGTGGGAACCCCTCATAATGGGCACAGCGGGTGTACAGACCCGGGAACTCGGAATGGTGGGAACCCCTCATAAAGGGCACACAGCAGGTGTACAGACCCGGGAACTCAGCACAGGGATGGTGGGATCCCCTCATAATGGACACAGCAGGTGTACAGATTTGGGAACTCAGCACAGGGATGGTGGGAACCCCTCATAATGGGCACAGCAGGTGTATAGACTCAGGAACTCGGCACAGGGATGGTGGGAACCCCTCATAAAGGGCACAGCAGGTGTACAGACCCGGGAACTCGGCACAGGGATGGTGGAAACCCCTCATAATGGGCACAGCAGGTGTACAGACCCGGGAACTCGGCACAGGGATGGTGGGAACCCCTCATAATGGGCACAGCGGGTGTACAGACCCGGGAACTCGGCACAGGGATGGTGGAAACCCCTCATAATAGGCACAGCGGGTGTACAGACCCGGGAACTCAGCACAGGGATGGTGGGAACCCCTCATAATGGGCACAGCAGGTGTACAGACCCGGGGACTCAGCACAGGGATGGTGGGAACCCCTCATAATGGGCACAGCAGGTGTACAGACCCGGGAACTCGGCACAGGGATGGTGGGAACCCCTCATAATGGGCACAGCGGGTGTACAGACCCAGGAACTCAGCACAGGGATGGTGGGAACCCCTTCATAATGGGCACAGCAGGTGTACAGACCTGGGGACTCAGCACAGGGATGGTGGGAACCCCTTCATAATGGGCACAGCAGGTGTACAGACCAAGGAACTCAGCACAGGGATGGTGGGAACCCCTCATAATGGGCACAGCGAGTGTACAGACCCGGGAACTCGGCACAGGGATGGTGGGAACCCCTCATAAAGGGCACAGCAGGTGTACAGACCCAGGAACTCAGCACAGGGATGGTGGGAACCCCTCATAATGGGCACAGCAGGTGTACAGACCCGGGAACTCGCACAGGGATGGTGGGAACCCCTCATAATGGGCACAGCAGGTGTACAGACCCGGGGACTCAGCACAGGGATGGTGGGAACCCCTGGTAATTGGCACAGCAGGTGTACAGACCCGGGAACTCAGCACAGGGATGGTGGGAACCCCTCATAATGGGCACAGCGGGTGTACAGACCCGGGAACTCAGCACAGGGATGGTGGGAACCCCTCATAATGGGCACAGCAGGTGTACAGACCCGGGAACTCGGCACAGGGATGGTGGGAACCCTCATAATGGGCACAGCAGGTGTACAGACCCGGGAACTCAGCACAGGGATGGTGAGAACCCCTCATAATGGGCACAGCGGGTGTACAGACCCGGGAACTTGGCACAGGGATGGTGGGAACCCCTCATAATGGGCACAGCGGGTGTACAGACCCGGGAACTCAGCACAGGGATGGTGGGAACCCCTCATAATGGGCACAGCGGGTGTACAGACCCGGGAACTCAGCACAGGGATGGTGGGAACCCCTCATAATGGGCACAGCGGGTGTGTACAGACCTGGGAACTCAGCACAGGGATGGTGGGAACCCCTCATAATGGGCACAGCGGGTGTACAGACCCGGAACTCGGCACAGGGATGGTGGGAACCCCTCATAATGGGCACAGCGGGTGTACAGACCCGGGAACTTGGCACAGGGATGGTGGGAACCCCTCATAATGGGCACAGCGGGTGTACAGACCCGGGAACTCAGCACAGGGATGGTGGAACCCCTCATAATGGGCACAGCGGGTGTACAGACCCGGGAACTCGGCACAGGGATGGTGGGAACCCCTCATAATGGGCACAGCGGGTGTACAGACCCGGGAACTCAGCACAGGGATGGTGGGAACCCCTCATAAAGGGCACGAAAAAAGCAGCACACTTTTTTTTTTAGTGCGCTTTTTAAATCACATGTATACCCCCTCGGGGTCCATGGAGAAAGAAGGCCTGAAGAAAGCATTGTGCGTTGCGTTTGAATTTTGAAAAACAAAACATTTAAAAAAGCACTAAAAAGGCAACACAACACACAGATGGGAACGGCCCCTCAATGCGCTCTGCATTATTCTACAAACCGATTTGTCTAATTTGGTTGCTGAATTTTTACTGAATAAAAGTGACAAATCTTCTTTTTTTTTTTTTTTTTCTTTAGGCAAGAGGGAAAAGCAACACTGAATCTGACCAATCAGAGGTTAAAGTTGAAGGGGGAGTGGCTGTGTCAGCTGACATTTCTTAGTCCTCCATACAGTTTGCAGTTTGTTTGTTTGTTTTTTATCATTTTAACTTTATTTCCTCTTATCTGCAGCTGTCCAGGAACTGCAACACCTCCCAACTCTGATTGCAGAAGAAAATAAGAGTTATTTGATCTTTTTTGGAGAGTTTGTAAGCTTTGTCAGGTTGGTCCTGTCACAAATAAAGTTTTATGAAGAAAAAAAAAAAAACGTCTGCCTTCCCTATAAATACGCCCACTTGTGGAGCAGTCTGCTTTCTGTCTGCCTAGAGGTGAGAGCACATGGCTTGCTGCTGCTATGTTGGTTTGGGTAAGTGATGTTTTAGGATGTTTGTTTGCCATGTTGGGTTAGAAGCTCCCAGTTATTGTTCCTGCACTTTGTTTAAGTTCATTTATACTGTGAATCTTCTAAGATTTCCTATGAATTGTGTTCTGCTGGGGCCGGCCTTAATGCTTTTGTGTTTAGACAAGCCTGAGCACAATGCTACAGATCCACCCCAGGGGAATCCATGCTAAAATCTACTGCTGATCAATGGAGTTATTTGAACTTTTTTTGTGAGTTTATTTGTCAGGTTGGTTCTGTCATAAAGTCTGAGGGACAGTCTGCTTTTTATATAAATGCACCCCCTTTGTGTAGCACTAAGGGTGGTGTATTTATCTGTAGGCTCTGTTGGCCTACAGATGGGAGCACATGGCTTGCTGCCACCATGCTGGTTTGCTAAGTGATGTTTGGTATGTTGGTTTAGAAGCTCCCAGTTACGTTTTAAACAAAATGCAGGAAATAAAAGTTCTAATCTTCTAAGATTTCCTATGAATTGTGTTCTGCTGGGGCCGGCCTTAATGCTTTCGTGTACAGATAAAAGCCTGAACACAAAGCTACAGAGATCCACCCCAGGGGAATCCATTCTGAAATATACTGGTTATGTCACAAATAAAGTTTGAGGGGGGGGGAATAAAGTTTGCTTTTTATATAAATACACCAACTTTGTGGAGCAGTTTGCTCTGTCGGCCTACAGATGGCAGCACATGGCTTGCTGCCACCATGCTGGTTTGGTAAGTGGTGATGTTGGTTTAGAAGCTCTGGGTTACATTTATTTTTTTCTGCACTTTGTTTAACTATAACAAATGTTCTAATCTAATAAGATTTCCTATGAATTGTGTTCTGCTGGGGTTGGCCTTAAAGTTGATGTAAACCCCCCCCCCCCATTTTTTTTTTTTGATGTCATAATGTAGACCAGGGATCCTCAAACTACGCCCCTCCAGCTGTTGCAGAACTACATATCCCATGAGGCATTGTAAAACTCTGACATTCAGACATGACTAGGGATGATGGGAATTGTAGTTCCTGAACAACTGGAGGGCCGTAGTTTGGAGACCCCTGATGTAGAGAATGAGATTTTCTTTCATGTGAGCCCAGTTTTGTTACACAGATATATTTGAGGCCTGAGCAATCCTTTTTTTATTGTTTAGTTAGAGAAATCTTGACAGTCTTGAAAAACTTGTCAAAAACGCCCCCTTGCTGTGACGGGTGATTTACATATCAAATGCACTAGCCTAAGAGACAGGCACATCCTGTGTAAGGCTCCATGCACACTGAAGCTCAAAAAAGCTTTTTCTGGACAGCAGATTGCTGGCAGAAACGCTGGTTGAAAAACGTGCTTTTTACAGCGTTTTGTACTAGCTTTTATGAGCGTTTATTAGCGTTTATGAGCGTTTTTAATAAAAATACAGAGGACACTCCAAAAATCCCACAATGCATTCTGAACTCCCCCAATGCATTAAAAAAAAGAAAACGCCGAACGCTAATTAACACGCGTTCATGAGTGTTTATCAGCGTTTGGCTTTTTTTGGCGTGAAAAACTGCACTTTGATGCTCCATGCACACTAAAGCTCAAAAAAGCTTTTTCTGGACGCTAGCTTGCTGGCAGAAAAAGCTGGTTGGAAAATGTGCTTTTAACAGCATTTTGTACTAGTGTCTATGAGCGTTTTATAGCGTTGGCGTTTATGGGCGTTTTTAATGAAAATACACAGAGGACACTCCAAAAATCCCACAATGTATTCCAAGCTCCCTCAATGCATTGAAAAAATAGAACTCTGAATGCTAATTAACGCGCGTTCATGAGCGTTTATCAGCGTTTGGCTTTTTTTGGCGCTGAAAAACTGTACTTTGAACGCAAATTTCTTGCGTCCAAAAAAAAGCCCATAAACTCCACTGCTCATTAAGGCTCCATGCACACTGAAGCTCAAAAAAGCTTTTTCTGGATGCCAGATTGCTGGCAGAAAACGTTGGTTGAAAAATGTGCTTTTAACAGCATTTTGTACTAGTGTTTGAGCGTTTTGTAGCGTTAGTGTTTATGGGCGTTTTTTTAATGAAAATACACAGATGACACTCCAAAAATCCCACAATGCATTCCAAAGTCCCTCGATGCATTGAAAAAAAATAGAACGCTAATTAACGCACGTTCATGAGCGTTCATGAGCGTTCATGAGCGTTCATGAGCGTTCATGAGCGCTCATGAGCGTTCATGAGCGCTCATGAGCGCTCTTAAGCGCTCATGAGCGTTCATCTTTTTTTGGCGGTGAAAAACGGCACTTTGAACGCTTATTTCTGGCGTTCAGAAAAAAAAGCCCATAAACTCCACTGCTCATTAAAGCTAAAAAAAGTCCATGTGTGCATGGACACAAGGCTCCATGCACACTGAAGCTCAAAAAAGCTTTTTCTGGACGCCAGATTGCTGGCAGAAAAAGCTGGTTGAAAAATGTGCTTAACAGCGTTTTGTACTAGCGTTTGAGCGTTTTATAGCTTTAGCGTTTATGGGCGTTTTTGATAAAAAAATAGAGGACACTCCAAAAATCCCACAATGTATTCCAAACTCCCACGATGCATTGAAAAAATAGAACGCTAATTAACGAGCGTTCATGAGCGTTTATCAGCGTTTGGCTTTTTTTGGCAGTGAAAAACAGCACTTTGAAAGCTAATTTCTGGCGTTCAGAAAAAAGCCCATAAACTCCACTGCTCATTAAAGCTATAAAAACTTCCATGTGTGCATGGACACATAGGCTAACATAGAGTGGGGTTTATGATTCCAATAAACTGCAGTTTATGAGCTTCAGTGTGCATGGAGCCTAAAAAGTTCACAATTCACATCCCCCTCCCCTCCAGCTCTGCCAGGATTGGCCGTTACTGTGTTTTGACTGGACGTTTCTCATAGACAGACAAGTGATTTAGGGGACATGTATGTAGTCAGAGGTGGGCGGAGTAGAACATGCAGTGATCTGATGATTGTTATAGTGCAGTGTGTGTGTCTGAGGTCACCTGATCACAGATAACAAATCATGGAGATGGGAAGAAATGCTATGTGGGGGGAGGGGTGGATTTCTCAATTTTTATAATTATACCCAGTAAGGCTGAATGATCTTGGGGCCAATTCACACCAGTGTGCTGTGGGATATCGCATGCGATTCCCACTGCAGTGCAAATCGCATGCAATGTCCGTGCGATGCAATTTCAGTCTTACAGATAGTATGTGTGATATCGCACCGCATTCGGACAAAAATCGCACAGGACCCTTTTTTGGTCTGCACCAGAATCGCATGGGTGTTCTCACTGTGTTCCCACATCGCATCCGACTCGCACGGCAGTTCACACTGCCATATGCGAACTGCTGGGGAGTGTCATACAATGTTAACGACACCCCCATTTCAGCTCGCATATCGCACTGCGAACTGACAGGACATGAATTGGATCGCATAGGTGTGAACACCCATTCTGGTGCGGACCAAATAAGGGTCCTGTGAGTTTGGTTCGAATGTGATGCGATTTCAGCTGAAATTGCATCGCACAGACATCGCATGTGATCCAAACAGCAATGTGGTGCATGCAGGATAGTGGACAGTGTCAGATTATTTTTTTACAATTTTTTTTTTTTTATTTATTTTTTTTTTTTCTCAAAAGGTTTTTTGGGACCAGTGGATCTTTTTTATTTGTATACATTTTTAAAATTACGTTTTTTTAATTTATTTTTTAATATTTATTTTTGTACTATTCTAACTATGATGGGAGGGTGGGGTTTTGTTTTTAAATATATTTTTTTCAGTGCTTTATGGGAAATGGGGTGGTCGGTGTCAGCAGGGCCGGATTAACATAGGGGCTATTGGAGCTGCAGCTCCGGGCCCCTTTCTGAAGATAGGCCCATTTGCCCCAAAAAAAAAAGATTGACTTTGAGGGTTGTAGCTCGGCGATCAGGAGTCACAGAGACGCCTTGTTTGGGGCGTATGTAGCTAAAGACCTACTCCAGCACTGGTTAAAATATGGGGCTGCTATCTATGGTTCCGGAGATGCAGGGATGCTTTCTAGGGTTGCCACCTGTAACTGGGTGTGACTCTCTGAAACCCGGACAGACCATTCAGATAGGGGGAGCTCCTCTAGCATATTTGTCACTGCTTCTCAAATACTTTGCTGGTGTGTTTGTTAGTTTGTTATAATCTAAAGCTCATTACTGCCCCCCCCTTCAGGCTCCTGTAGGGTCTCTTATCAGTGACTTAACTCTCCCCCCTCTAATCACTAGTGCGGTGTGTCGAGAGGCGGAGCTGAGGAGAGATCCTGTCAGGAGGAGATGTCGGGCTGGCGCTGCTCACATGCAGGCAAGAGGTGAGCTGAGAGTTTTTCTTTGAGTCTCCTGGGGGGAAAGCTGACAGGATTTGTTTTGCAGTAGTTGCTGTGAAGGGTTAAGGTGACAGAAGGATGGTTCGAAGTGTCTGATATCTTCCGATCCTCACACCTCTGTCTATACAAACAACCCCCCCCCCCTCAGTCCAGATAATGTGCAGTCATTTATCACCATTCATTAACCCTGTGTGTGGAGAGTGTAAACTTCTAATTGTACAGAGCTTGGACAACACGGGGATATATGAATGTCATACATTCCATTCACATCATCTGTACATACAGAGTGCTGGGAGCCGGCAGTTATCATTGTTGTAAATATTAGTGGATGAGTACAATAGCCTTTGTTTTTATATACATCACTATTTCTCAGCCCCCCCCCCCCCCCCCTACTGCCCCCACCATCCCCTCGGCACTCCTCGCCTACTGCCCCCACCATCCCCTCGGCACTCCTCGCCTACTGCCCCCACCATCCCCTCGGCACTCCTCGCCTACTGCCCCCACCATCCCCTCGGCACTCCTCGCCTACTGCCCCCACCATCCCCTCGGCACTCCTCGCCTACTGCCCCCACCATCCCCTCGGCACTCCTCGCCTACTGCCCCCACCCTCCCCTCGGCACTCCTCGCCTACTGCCCCCACCCTCCCCTCGGCACTCCTCGCCTACTGCCCCCACCCTCCCCTGCCCCCCTCGCCCTGCCCCCACCCTCCCCTCGGCACTCCTCGCCTACTGCCCCCACCCTCCCCTCGGCACTCCTCGCCTACTGCCCCCACCCTCCCCTCGGCACTCCTCGCCTACTGCCCCCACCATCCCCTCGGCACTCCTCGCCTACTGCCCCCACCCTCCCCTCGGCACTCCTCGCCTACTGCCCCCACCCACCCCTCGGCACTCCTCGCCTACTGCCCCCACCCTCCCCTCGGCACTCCTCGCCTACTGCCCCCACCCTCCCCTCGGCACTCCTCGCCTACTGCCCCCACCCTCCCCTCGGCACTCCTCGCCTACTGCCCCCACCATCCCCTCGGCACTCCTCGCCTACTGCCCCCACCATCCCCTCGGCACTCCTCGCCTACTGCCCCCACCCTCCCCTCGGCACTCCTCGCCTACTGCCCCCACCCTCCCCCTCGCACTCCTCGCCTACTGCCCCCACCCTCCCCTCGGCACTCCGCGCCTACTGCCCCCACCCTCCCCTCGGCTCTCCTCGCCTACTGCCCCCACCCTCCCCTCGGCACTCCTCGCCTACTGCCCCCACCCTCCCCTCGGCACTCCTCGCCTACTGCCCCCACCCTCCCCTCGGCACTCCTCGCCTACTGCCCCCACCCTCCCCTCGGCACTCCTCGCCTACTGCCCCCACCAGAAATGTTATTTAATCACAAAATATATGTATGCATTACATTTATGTACATAAATACATAAAAATTGCCTTGCATTGTACAGAGGTAATGAATTTAATGTACTAAAAAAAAATTGCTGTGCGCTGCTAATGTGTTGGGGTTTGGCTTGAAGAAAAGGTGGCGACCCTAATGCTTGCGCAGCCTGTCAGAAGCTACATATAGAGCGGCCAGTATAAATACAAGCTGGAACACTCTGCAGCAGACTGAGAGGATGAGATCACAGGGCTTATAATAATTTGTATATTACTTATGATTAACCCCTCGCCACCCAGGCCAATTCTGACACTTCTCTCCTACATGTAAAAATCATATTTTGTTTGCTAGAAAATTACACAGAACCCTCAAGCATTATATATGGTGTTTTAGCATCCCTATGGAATAAAATGGTGGTCTTTGCAACTTTTTATGTTACACGATATTTGCGCTTCAATTTTTCAAATGTTGTTTTTGGAAAGAAACTGTTTCATTCCTAAAAAAAAAAACACTGTAGCACAATTTTTTATTTTGTTTACTAAGCGATGCTTTACATTTTTTTTTACAGGTTACATGTTTAGAGTTAGAGGAGGTCAGTGCTAGAATTATTGCTCTCGCTCTAACGATCGCGTCATATGTAACCTGTGTGTATCTGGCTCTGATACTAACCAGTGCCTACCCAGCCACTGACCAGTATCTCTCCCCAACCTGTCCCCCCACACCCTCTCACCTGCTGACCTGTGGATGGGGGAATCACTCCCGCAGTGTTGTGTTCTGCCAGTGAATACAATGATTAGTTTTGCTAACTATAGCTGGCAGCACTGATGGTTTTGGGGAAAACCTGACAGGCTGGTTGTACTCAAGTCGGTAAATAGGTTGATTTGTGTAAAACCAGGTAGCCAATACATAGATCGACTATGGCTGGTCTCTGCATAATTGGTGTAATTTCAATCCATGTATGGCCCACTTAACCAATACAGTCCCTAAACATCCTTCCACAAACCTTTACATTTTTACTTCCCAGATTACTTCATCCTCCTCTCCTATACATAGTGCCCACTGTCATACCCTCCATACTCCTCTCCTGTACATACTGCTCACTGTCATATCCTACACACTTCTCTCCTATACATAGTGCCCAACGTCATACCCTTCACACTCCTCTCCTATACATAGTGCCCAACGTCATACCCTCCACACTCCTCTCCTATACATAGTGCCCAACGTCATACCCTTCACACTCCTCTCCTATACATAGTGCCCAACGTCATACCCTTCACACTCCTCTCCTATACATAGTGCCCAACGTCATACCCTTCACACTCCTCTCCTATACATGGTGCCCAACATCATACACTCCTCTCCTATACATAGTGCCCAACGTCATACACTCCTCTCCTATACATAGTGCCCAATGTCATACCTCCACACTCCTCTCCTATACATAGTGCCCAACTTTTAGGCGTTTCCCAAAATATGGATACTTTTCTGGGGGGGGGGGGGGGGCGGGGGTAGGTGATTTAGTAAGCACTTTCAGTAGGTCGGTAATGTTAGATTCCAGATTTTCTTTGTAGGGTTATGGTATTTTGGTTTATTAGATTTCAGTGGAATTGACCCCATCGTTCATTTTTTGATCTCTTTCTATTTCTAGTGGGAGAGAAAAAAAAAGCTCAAAGCAATGTGTGGAATTTCCTCGGTGGCCCTGCAGCTTCAGCAAATGGTAAGATACAAAATCACAGGTGGCGGTGACCAGGTCTGGGGGTCCAAGAGTGAAATGTTATGGTTTCGGTTGGAAGCGTCTGGCATGGATTGAGCCCCTAGGGGTGTGGATGAGTTGGGCGGTGCCTTCCCTTTTTTTTTGGTGTCTGCAGTGTCATGCCCTGCCCTGTCTACGCCGGAGAACTTGGTTGGCTCTCATCCACATCAGTCTTCGGCGTCAAGGTAACCGGTTCCTAGGAGCTCCTTCTCTGTGAAGAGATGCACGCAGCGGATTTCACTCTGATCCCACTTGGGGAAGCCTACGGAGAGCTTCCCCCAGGCTGGCCTCTGCGAGTCCGCAAGCAGGCTATTCTCAGCGGGTCCGCGATCATACTAGGATGTGCGGGCTGGGACGCATGCTAGCTGCGATTCGGCACCCATCCAAGTCCCCTGTGAGTTGGCTCGCATTTTAGCCTGTGAGTCGGGACGCATGATGGCCTCTGGTCTGTGAAATGCAAATGGCATGTTGCGCGATCAATCTTACTGTATTCATTTTTGATCTTTGATTTTTCTAGTGGGAGGAAAAGAAAAGCTTAAAGCAATATGGAATTTCCTTTGGTGGCCCTGCAGCTTCAGCAAATGGTAAGTTTTATAAACGCAGGACGAGTTAATGAGCTTTTATCGTTTTTTTTAAGTTTTTTCTTAGAAAATTTTTCTTACAAATTATTACAACAGTGACTATACATACAATATTTTTTTTAACCCTAATCTTGTTCATTACTTTACAAACATTTAATGATCCCGTTCACTCATTAAACTGCATTTATCTTAAGAGCATCAGAGGGCCTCACATAAAACAGCTTAGGGAGCTCAGTGAAGAGACGCAACGGAGTTACATGAATTCAATACTCCGTCTCAACTTACTCCCCTTGTCCCCCCTATACCCCTCCTTTACTTCTGTTAACTCCTCCCCATCCCCCCTCCTCTACCAATAACGGGTCTTATTTTCCTTCCATCCAGGGTCTCCACATTCTTTTAAAATTCTATCAAGTTGCGTCTCTTCACGTAAGCTGCCCTCTCTTTAGGAAGGGTTTCATTTACTGCATCTATCCAGTTTCCTACCGTCGGTGCTGTGTTTGATTGCCATTTCAAAGCAATCAGCTTCCTAGCTTGAAACTTGCTCCTCAAGATGGCTACCGTAGTACTCTTCCCCTCCCTACCCTCCTGCCTATATCCCAGAATACATACCACCACCTCTTTATTCAGCCTAGTTGCAAATCTTAGATTCAAAATCTTAATCACTCCTTCCCAATAACGGAACAGTTTGGGGCACCTCCACACCATGTGTAGGAGATCCCCAGATCCCCGGCACCTAGGGCAACTATCAAGTCTTTTCCCAAACTTAAACAAACGCTTAGGGGTGTAATATGCTCTATTTAAAATAAGATGAAGCGGGGAGGCTTTCCGCATCCACAAAGTGTGGATGGAGAATTAGATTTTTTATTTTTTCCCCCCCATTTAACTTGCTGGTTGAACATAAAAGTTGACTTGTGCATGGACATCTTTAGAGATTTAGGGGTAAGTGACCCTGGAACACATTGAAGCCAGGTTTATTCAGAACAACCATGCAGCAAAATAAAATGAGCGGGGAGGCTTCCCCTGTCCACATAAGGTGTGGATGGAGGAATCTGTTTTTTTCTTTTCATTTAACCCACTAGTTAAATGTAAACTGACTCATGCATTGACTGCTTTAGAGATTCAGGGGTAAGTGACCCTGGAACACATTGAACCCAGGTTTAACCATACAGCAAGCATTTTAGATTCACAGTGAAAGTCTGTATTACATGACATGGTTTAGATTGGACCTCAGATTTTATTATCTTTATATACATAGGCGTGACTCCATTGTAAATTTTCTTTTCCATGACTAGCTGGAAGGCCATGAACCCTCAAAGCAAGATGGGAAGGCCATGAACCCTCAAAGCAAGATGGGAAGGAGGCCATGAACCCTCAAAGCAAGATGGGAAGGCCATGAACCCTCAAAGCAAGATGGGGAGGCCATGAACCCTCAAAGCAAGATGGGAAGGCGGCCATGAACCCTCAAAGCAAGATGGGAAGGCCATGAACCCTCAAAGCAAGATGGGGAGGCCATGAACCCTCAAAGCAAGATGGGAAGGAGGCCATGAACCCTCAAAGCAAGATGGGAAGGCCATGAACCCTCAAAGCAAGATGGGAAGGCCATGAACCCTCAAAGCAAGATGGGAAGGAGGCCATGAACCCTCAAAGCAAGATGGGAAGGAGGCCATGAACCCTCAAAGCAAGATGGGAAGGAGGCCATGAACCCTCAAAGCAAGATGGGAAGGAGGCCATGAACCCTCAAAGCAAAGCAAGATGGAATCCCTTTTCTGCTCCTGCAGTATTAACATATGGTGGGTAACATAACACAATTTTGTGGACCCAAAAATAAATGTACTTGGTTATGCAGGATTAGGAAGTAGAGAGATCTGTCTGAGTTATGAGTTTTCATCATAACTCATTGCTTGGGTTTAACCACTCCATTGTTTGTGGACCCAAAAATTAACATGCTACTTATGGTCTACTGCAGAGTTATGAGCTTTCATCCCAACTTGCTGCTTGGGGTTTAGCCACTCTGAAGGTTACCGGTTTCTAGGAGCTCTTTCTCTGTGAAGAGATGCAGGCAGTGGATTTCACTCTGATCCCACTTGGGGAAGTCTACGGAGAGCTTCCCCTAGGCTGGCCTCTGCGAGTCCGCAAGCATACTAGTCTCTGCCAGTGGCACGCATCCTAGCAAGATCTGTCTGAGTTATGACTTTAGTCATAGCTCTTAAGTTTTGGGCTCAGAGGTTCCTGTTCAGTCTAAAGTCTCTTGCTCCTTGGTTGTGGGTTATTGTGGCAATAAGGAGCTTTGATGGAGCAGGGCAGGGCATTGCAACACTGCCTCCACCAGAGTCTCTGCCTCATTAACTTATATTGGGCTTACCCTGAAGGTCACCGGTTTCCAGGAGTTTGTTTCTGCAGGGCTGAGCAGGGATGTCACTCTGATCCCTCTTGGGATAAGTCTACAGGGAGCCCCCGCTCTCTGGAAGTAAAGGGTCAGCTGTTGCAAGACGGTCTTAAATTCTCATTGTGAGTTGTAGTTGGGTCTCTGGACTGGTTGCCAGGCTGTTCTGTACTAGCGGGCTTGGGGACTGGGTCAATCTCAGTCTGCTGGATTGGGGAGGAGTGCCCCCTCCTCGAGAAGGTGGGGCTAGATCTGATTCAGTCTCCTTGTCCACTGCTCCAGTGCACCCTGGCACTCAGTGTAGAAGTTTAACTATGGCTTACAATGGGAATGGCGGATTCTCTTGTAATTGTTCATCCTTTCTTCCTGGGAATACGGAGTGTTGATCTTGGAATGGTTCTTAGTTTTTCTTGGTTGGAGTATGAGGGCACCATATTACAGTCAACAAACACTTCAGCCAGGCCAAAATCAATGCTCCCTATTCTTGGGTCAGGCTTAAGATATGGAGTCAGGATGCCTTATCCCCTTAAGGGGAAAAGGTATGACACATGTCGTTCCCACACTAATAGGTTTAATCTTCCCTAATTTTAATTTATTGGAATAAGTCTGCGAGTTCACACCGGATGTATTGGTGTCAGGCTACATAATCGCAGCCTTCGATCAACAAACCAAAACCGTCTACAAATCTAAGGGAGAGCGAAGATTCGCAGTACAAGGACCTCGGCTATGGAACGCTCTACAAACATCGGCTTAGAAGATAACCATCGGGCCTTCAGGAAAAAACTTGACCCACCTCTTCTTGCGCCTTGAGGCGATTCAGTTCGCATTTGCAGTGCTATACAAATCATTCATTCAGAAAGCTAGTTGTTCAATAATGTGGACAGGGTATAATCTAATTTAATGCCCATCTTGGAGCAGTGTAGAATGTGGTTGCAAATGATTTCCCATTGCAGGCTTTGTGGTCCCAACAGAGCAGAGTTTATAGGCAATACATATAGTGGTTGGTTGCTCTCTGGAGCAGTCTTCATTATATGAAATGCCAAAGCCCCATATCATCCACCTTGTGTTAATGTTACCTATATCTCATTGCAGATCATCAGAATGAGCGGGATGGTTGGGCTCTGGCTAGACATTGCTGTTGGAGTTAAAGTTTGGTAAATTGGTAAGCATCCTATATAGTTGCTAGAATATTGAACCTTTGCTTTGAGATTTCCAGGAAACTTGGGAGGATCATG
Organism: Lithobates sylvaticus; assembly: GCA_028564925.1. Taxonomy (NCBI): domain Eukaryota; kingdom Metazoa; phylum Chordata; class Amphibia; order Anura; family Ranidae; genus Lithobates; species Lithobates sylvaticus. Next base: position 192,931,432 of record CM053037.1, on the reverse strand, counting down.
GGATGTAAGGGAAGGGGAACACTTAAATTTTTTTCCTGCAAAAATATGTGCATTTTGAAGTTTGTTTTTTTTCTTCTGAAAGCTAAACTTAGGCTTGTATGTGCATTTATTTTCTGTTTGGGGGGTGGGGGGGGGGGGGCTGCACTTGAGGTCCCCGGTGTCAAAAAAGTTGACCACCTTTTTTCCTCAATGGTTTCAAAAAGCTCGGGCTCCACAGTGCCCCTCCTAAATAACACAAAGCAGTTAACCGGCAATTTTCACATTTTTAAGTTTTATGCTATGTTAATGGGAGCATGTAAGAAATGTATGTGGTATCCCAATTTGGTATGCCACTGGTGATCGCTGGCAAGCATGACTACTGGCCCGCTGGGGCTTATTTAATATACAGTACAATGTCCTTATAGCAAACAATCAAATGACTGCTGTAAAACCGCATGGGGCAGAGGTCAGTTGCTAATTGGCTTCTCTCGTTATCGCTCTTTCCTATAGGACAGGTTTCTTGTTTCCAAACCCCCGATGTATACTGAGCAGTCAGCAGGACTATAAACCATTTAGGCGTTTTTAGTAGGGCTGCAACTAACTATCCTTTTCATTGATTAGTTGGCTGCTTTATTGTTTCGATTAATCGGCTAATATGTGAACGTGTCCCATAGGATCAGTGGATTGATCGGTGCAACGGGGACAGCTGTGAGCACCGATCCCCCTGCATGGCTTTTCAGGTGACAGCCGTGGGAGGAAGGAGGAGAAGCACATGATAAAAAGCATGCGGGGGGGGTGGCGGTGCTTACACCTGTCCCATTGCACAATCATCCCCCACTGTCGTGTGTTTACTGAAATGACCGGGGGCCATGAGCGCTCTCTGCTTTTACCCAGAACGCGCTCTGCCTCTCCTGCATGCTGTGGCCAAGGGGTGAAGAGGTGGGCGGGAAGTCTGCTGACATCATGACTCCGAGCGCTGAACTGATCCACCCACTGAATCTGGACTTATTTGGGGTTTCAAACAGCTAAAGGGGTGACATTTGACAGGTAAGGATACATGCAGGAGGCATGTATATTATTTAAACTTTTTTTAAGATTAAGGCTTGTCGGGTTGGTCCAGTCACAAATAAAGTTTGAGAAAAAAAGTCTGCTTTCCATATAAATACACACCCCCTTTGTGTAGCAGTCTGCTCTGTTGGCCTACAGATGGGAGCACATGGCTTGCTGCCGCCATTTTGGTTTGCTAAGTGATGTTTGATATGTTCGTTTAGAAGCTCCCAGTTACATTTTAAACAAAATGCAGGAAAAATAAATCTAATGTTCTAATCTGTTGTGTGTTCTGCTGGGGCCGGCCTTAATGCTTTGTGTTCAAACAGGCAAGCATGAACACAAAGCTACAGAGATCAACCCCAGGGGAATCAATGCTAAAATCTACTGCTGAACAATGCGAAGCATGCATTCCTCTTGCCCCTGCTGGTGACTTCCTAGGAGGCATGCTTCCCCTTTGCCACTGGTTATCGATGGCAATGTCCTTATAGCACAAAATCAAATCCTGGCATGATTGGGGGGGGGGGGTTGGGGTTCAGTTGCTGATTGGCTTCTCTGGTTATCGCACTTTCCTATAGGACTGTTTTCATCGGTGCCTTCAAATATCTGCGGCCTGGGTTATTATGTATCATTTTGACTATTATGTTTCAGTGGAACTACATTTCTCATAAGGCATTGCTGGCACTTACAATTACTCCCAGAGGCATGATGGGACTTGTAGTTCTGCAACAGCTGGAGCGCCCCAGGTTGCCTCCCCCTGCGTTCAAGGAATGTGTTTTATTGGTTCTTTGTTAACAAATGGCCAATACGGCCAATTTCCAGTCCAGATGTCTGTTCTTCTATGGTTGGATAAAGTGGGGCTGTAGTGGTGGGTAATTACATCTGTTTACTCCAGTCATGGAATGTTTTGGATGACAAGTTTGCCGTCCTGCTGTTCTTTAACCCCAGACAAGTATGCAGGTTTAGGCATTTCCCAAATATGGATACTTTTCTGGGGTGGGTGAGTGATTTAGTAAGCACTTTCAGTAGGTCGGTAATGCTAGATTCCAGATTTTCTTTGTAGGGTTATGGTATTATGGTTTTAGATTTCAGTGGAATTGACCCCATCGTTCATTTTTTGATCCTTTTCAATTTCTAGTGGAAGAAAAAAAAGCTAAAAGCAATGTGTGGAATTTCCTCGGTGGCCCTGCAGCTTCAGCAAATGGTAAGATACAAAATCACAGGTGGCGGTGACCAGGTCTGGGGGTCTAAGAGTGAAATGTTATGGGCGGTTGGAAGCGTCTGGCATGGATTGAGCCCCTAGGGGTGTGGATGAGTTGGGCGGTGCCTTCCCAGTTTTTCGGCGTCTACAGTGTCATGCCCTGCCCTGTCCACGCCGGAGAACTTGGTTGGCTCTCATCCACATCAGTCTTCGGCGTCAAGGTAACCGGTTCCTAGGAGCTCCTTCTCTGTGAAGAGATGCAGGCAGTGGATTTCACTCTGATCCCACTTGGGGAAGTAGACGGAAAGCTTCCCCCAGGCTGGCCTCTGCGAGTCGGACGCAGCCTAGTGTTTCCGAGTCGGCGCGCATGCATGCTGCGTGTCGGGACGTCGACCTAGTTACTGCGAGTCGGGACGTATGATGGCCTCTGGTCTGTGAAATGCAAATGGCATGTTGCGCGATCAATCTTACTGTATTCATTTTATGATCTTTTTCGATTTTCTAGTGGGAGAGAAAAAAACTCAAAGCAAAATGGAATTTCCTTTGGTGGCCCTGCAGCTTCAGCAAATGGTAAGTTTTATAAACAATGGACGAGTTTATGAGCTTTTATCGTTAATGGATTTTTGGGTTTAGCCACATGTTTTTGTGGACCAGACTTCCTAATTGCATTGCTAAACTGAGTTATGAGCCTTTATCGTGACTCATGGGCTTGGATTTAACCACACGATTTGGTGGTGACCAGGTTCTGGGGTCTGAGAGATGTTAAGGTTGGGTTGGGAGTGTCTAGCATGGATTGAGCTCCTGGGGGGTGTGGGTGGGGTGAGCGAGCCTTCCATATAATTCGGTGTCGACAGTGCTGCTTGCCCTGTCACGCTGGAAAACTTGGTCAGCGCCTTCATTCACATCAGTGTTGAGCTTTCCCTGAAGGTTACCGGTTTCTAGGAGCTCTTTCTCTGTGAAGAGATGTAGGCAGGGCCATAGCTTTCACACTCTGATCCCTCTTGGGGTAGTCTATGGAGAGCTTGGGCCATGCTCTCGCTCTATGGAAGTAAAGGGTCAGCTGTTCCAAGACTGTCTGAAACTTCTGTTGTGAGCGTCTGGACTGGTTACCAGGCTGATCTGCAGTAGTGGGTTTAGGGACAGGTCAATTTCGATCCATTGTGTGACCACTGGGGTTTAACAGAAGTCAGTTTATCCCGGCTTGATAAGTGCTGCAGAGGCAGTAGGATTCAAATCTGATTTGTTTTTTTTGAGGCTGGGTTCACACGATCGCGATTCCTATTTGCACCACATTGCTGTGCAGATCATACGATGTATGTGCGATGTGAATTGAACCATACAAATTATGGCTGAATTTGCATCGCATTTGGATCAAAAGGGTGCAGGACTTTTTTTTTGGTCCGCACGAATTGAATCAGATAGGTGATTCCTGCACCATTTCACAGCGCGCACTGTCAACCTATCTGGGGGTTGTCATTAACTTTGTATTGACACCCACAGCGGTTCAGAGGGAAGTGTGACCTGCCTGTGAGACAAGCGATTGAGGAACCCGCACAGGAATCACGCTGGTTCTCGCATCACATTGTGTGAACCCAGCCTCACAGCAAGGGAGTCCTCCCCGCTGTAAAAATAAGACGAAGCGGCTTTCCGCATCCACAAAGTGTGGATGAATCAGATTTTTTTTTTTTTTATTCCCCCCCCCCCCCCCCCCCCCCCCTTTTAACCCGCTGGTTGAACTTAAAAACTGACTTGTGCATGGATATCTT
>CM053037.1:192910179-192926939 GCA_028564925.1 Lithobates sylvaticus | reverse complement strand
AGTGGACCAACACCAGCAGATGACACGGCTCCACAAATCATCATTGCCTGTAGAAATGTTTGCATTTCATTTAGAAATCGCAGTCCCAGAGTTTGGAGGTGGAGTGGAGAGGCACAGACTCCAAGTTGTATGAGGTCCAGTGTGACGTTAACACAATCAGCGATGATTTGGGGAGCCGTGTCATCTGCTGGTGTTGGTCCTCTGTGTTTTATCAAGTCCAAAGTCAGCGCAGCCCTCTAGCAAGAAATTCTAGAGCACTTCCCTCTCATGATTCCCTCTGCTGACCAGCTTTATAGAGATGCTGATTTCATTTTCCAGTAGGACTTGGCACCTGCCAAAACCACCAATACCTGAAATATCATGGGATCACTGTGCTTGATTGTCCAGCAAACTCACCTGACCTAAACCCCATAGAGAATCTGTGGGGTATAGTCAAGAGGAAGATGAGAGACAACAATGCAGATGAGCTGAAGTCCGCTATCAAAGCAACCTGGGCTTCCATAACACCTCAGCAGTGCCACAGGATGATCGCCTCCATGCCACGCCGCATTGATGCCGTAATTCCTACAAAAGGAGCCCCAGTCAAGTATTGAGTGCACACTATACTGTACATGGACAGACTTTTTACTAAGCCAATATTTCTGTATTAAAAATCTTTTTTTTTATTGGTCTTATGTAATCTAATTTTCTGAGATACTGAATTTTGGGGTGTCACTCGCTGTAAGCCATAATCATCAAAATTAAAAGAAAGAAAGCTTGAAATATATCGTTCTGTGTGTAACGCATCTATATAAAATATGAGTTTCACTTTTTGAATTACCGTATTTATCGGCGTATAACACTCACTTTTTTTCCCTTAAACTCAGGGGAAATCGTGGGTGCGTGTTATACATGGATCCCCGCTGTCTGTGAGGGCAAGAGGAGCGCCGCCGACATTGACCGAGCCGAGTGTACTGTGTACTCGGCTAGGCTCGGCTCCACTTGCCTCCGCTCGCACTCACGCCCAGTCCCGCCTCATAGCCTTTACGTCCCGCCATTGGACCGGTGTTGTGTCCATCATAGAAGCCGGGCCAAGGGGCAGGACGGGGCATGACTGCGAGCAGAGCCGAGTAGCCGAGTACACAGTACACTTGGCTCTGCTCTGTCTATGTCAGCGGCGAGAGGATCCGAGAGGAGCCGGATATCTCGGCGGCGCTAAATTAAAAAACAAAACATGCTGCAATTTTGGGCATGGCTGCAGATGGACACTGCAAGGCTGCAGATGGACAATGTGCAAGGCTGCAGATGACACTGCAAGGCTGCAGATGGACAATGTGCAAGGCTGCAGATGGACACTGCAAGGCTGCAGATGGACAATGTGCAAGGCTGCAGATGGACCCTCTTACAAACTTTTTGCTGCCTAAAAAACCCCCTGGGAAAGTTTTTCCATTTTTGGAAAATCTAATTTCTTCATCAATTTAGGACAATATGTATTCTGCTACATATTTTTTGGTAAAAAAAAATCCCAATGAGTGTATATTGATTGGTTTGCGCAAAAGTTATACCATCTACAAACTATGGGATAGATTTATGGAATTTTTATTTATTAAAATGTTTTTACTAGTAATGGCGGCGACCAGTGATTTTTAGCGGGACTGTGACATTGCAGTGGACGAATCTGACACTTAGGCCCCTTTCACACTGGGGCGGTTTTTAGGTGGTACAGCGCTAAAAATAGCGCCTGTACACCGCCTGAAAAAACCGGCCCCATTCACTCCAGTGTGAAAGCCGGCGAGCTTTCACACTGGAGCGGTGTGTTAGCAGGACGGTAAAAAAAGTCCTGCTAGCAGCATCTCTGGAGCGGTATAGGAGCCGTGTATTCACCGCTCCTATACCGCTCCTACCCATTGAAATCTATGGGACACCGCGGTAATACCACCGCAAAGCGCCGCTACGGCGGTGCTTTGTAGGGGATTTTAACCCTTTTTCAGCCGCTCGCGGGGGGGTAAAACCGCACCGCGAGCACCCGAATACCGCGGCTAAAACGACGGTAAAGCAGCGCTAAATATAGCGCTGCTTTACCATCACCGCGGCTCCCGCCTCAGTGTGAAAGGGGCCTAAGTGACACTTTTTGGGGACCAGTGACAACAATACAGTGATCAGTGCTAAAAAAAAATACACTGTCACTGTACTAATGACACTGGCCAAGAAGGGGTTAACATCAGGGGCGATCAAGGGGGTAAATATGCCCCCAGGGGGTGCTTGCTAACTGTGTGGGGGAGGTGCTTTGACTGTGGGAAGACATAGATCCGTGTTCCTGCTTAGCAGAAACACAAGATCTCATTCTTCCTCTCTGACAGAACGTTGATCTGCCTTGTTTACATAGGCAGACCGCCGTTCTGTCTGCCTCTGGAACAATCGAAGGGGAACCGGCGGACATCATGGTCCGTCGGACCCGCTGATTGGCTCCCGCTGTGTCCAATCACAGCGGGAGCCGGTCGCTGGAGGGGCGTGTGCGCCCCCGGCCGAAAGAAAAAAAATCACGTACAGGTACATGATTTCGCACTGAAAGGCTGCCCTGCCGCAGTATAAATGCGTGGGGTGGTCCGGAAGCGCTTAAAAATTTGGAAACTTTTTGAAGAACCCCCCGTAATTATGTAAAGATAAACTATACTTGGACTTCATCTTTAAATAAACCTAAAGGGGGTTTTTTACTCCCTTATTAATATCTTGCATTGTAAATTACATCTTCTAAATGGCTTTCTCTTTAGTATTTTCTTTCTGTTTTGAACATCTCTGATCAGACAAAAGTGCTTATTTCCAAGCTGTAGGGGACTGTCCCTGCACAGATTTGTGTTTTATCACAAAAAACATAATAAAAGCTGTCTTTCAGGCAAATATAAAAACGATATTTTATTCCAGTTATATACTTGTTCCCCTCAGGGACATGCGAAATTGATGCAAAATATCACAGATTTTGGCAAAATGTGCTTAGGACAGCAGGGAATGTACAATTGATGTGATTTTGGTCATTTAAAAAGGTGTAATTGGCTTTAAATGTCTTCTGAAGAGTTATGAAAGCTTTTTTCCCAGCTATTCCGGACTTGGTATTGATAAAAGTCGACTCGTTAGCTTAAGTACAGTGCTGTGCCCCCATCCTGATTTTTATTTTATTTTTTGCATATTTCTCACACTTAAATGATTCAGATCATTAAACAAATTTTAATATTACACAAAGATAACCCGAGTAAATCCAAATGCATTTTTTTTTTTAATTATTATTTCATTTATTAAAGTGGAGTTCCACCCCAAAAAAAAAAAAAGAAAATGTACTATTGTGCTTAAAAACATTTTGAGAATTTTTTTTTTTTTACTCACTACTAAATGCCTGTTGCTAGGGGGTCCCTCGTAGTCTGCCTCGTTCAGCACCTGGGCTCCTGACGTCACTTCCCTCGGCGCAGGAAGGGAGATCGCCCCTCTCCCCCTCCCTCTAGGCGATCATCTGGGACACGTGACTGGTCCCTGATGATTGAGCGGCCAGTCACGGCTTGCGGCGCGGCTCGTGCATGCGCAGTGGGTGCCCGGCTGTGAAGGCGCCCACAGTTAAAATGCCAGCACTGCCGAGCGGCGGGGGGAGACGAGCGGGGCTTCGTTCCCCCGCATCGCTGGACCCTGGGACAGGTAAGTGTCCGATTATTAAAAGTCAGCGGTTGCAGTATTTGTAGCTGCTGACTTTAAAAAAAAAATTTTTGTGGAAACACTGCTTTAACCTCTTTTCGCCCGCCCACTGTCATATGACGGCGGCAAGAAGCGTCTGTTGTTGTGGGCCGCCGTCATATGATAGCATTTCCTTTGCGGCCACTAGGGGGCGCGCAGCCGCTGTGTCGCTGGGGACCCCGATGCGCGTGCCCTGCGGCCGCGATGTCCACCGGACACCCGCGATTGCCCAGTAACTGAGCAGGACGTGGCTCTGTGTGTGTAAACACACAGATCCACGTGCTGTCAGAGGAGAGGAGACCGATGGTGTGTCCCTTGTACATAGGGACACCGATCGGTCTCCTCCTCCAGTCAGTTCCCTTCCTTCACAGTTAGAATCACTCCCATAGGGAACATATTAACCCCTTGATAGCCCCCTAGTGTTAACCCCCTTCCCTGCCAGTCACATTTATACAGTAATCAATGCATTTTTATAGCACGGATCGCTGTATAAATGTCAATGGTCCCAAAAATGTGTCAAAAGTGTCCGATATGTCCGCTGCAATATCACAGTCACGATAAAAATCGCAGATCACCGTCATTACTAGTAAAAAAACTAAAAATAATAAAAATGCTATAAATCTATCCCCTATTTTGTAGACGCAAACCAATCAATATACGATTATTGCGGAAATATGTAGAAGAATACGTATCCGCCTAAACTGAGCAAAAAATTAGTTTTAAAAAAATAAATAAAAAATTGTATATTTATTATAGCAAAAAGTAAAAAATATTGTGTTTTTTTCAAACTTGTCCCTCTTCTTTTGTTTATAGTGCAAGAAATAAAAACCGCAGAGGTGATCAAATACCACCAAAAGAAAGCTCTATTTGGGGGCAAAAAAATGATAAATTTTATTTGGGTACAGTCTTGCATGACCGTGCAATTGTCATTCAAAATGCGACAGCGCTGAAAGCTGAAAAATGGCTTGGGCAGGAAGGGGGTGTTGGTGCCCGGTAGGCAAGTGGTTAAGGGAAAAAAAAAAGCTGTTCAAACCTGCCTGGCCGGATGTGAAAAAGTAATTGCCCCCTCCCATGCTGAATAATGGATGAACTGTGATTAACCACAATTTTTGGAAAAGCTGAGTTAAATTTCACTTGCCACACCTGTTGAATCAAAAAAAATCACATAAATAGAAGCTGTCTGACAAAGTGAAGCACGCTTAGTGCCGGTTCACACTACAGCAACCACAAAGTCGGCACGACTTTGCCAGGCAACTTCGAGGCAACGGCAAGGCAACTCCGAGGCAACAGCAAGGCAACTTCGAGGCAATTTCAAGGCAACTTCGAGGCAACATCAAGGCTAACCGGGTTAAATTCCTTTGTACTTCCTGTGAACTTGCCTGAAGGAGATGGTCAAAATGAACAGGGATCCGACTTGCAGGCAACTTCCATTGAACTCAATGGATACAAGTCACCTAGAAGTCGTTTTCAAGTAGTACAGGAACCTTTTTTGAAGTCGGAGCGACTTCTGTAGTGTGCATAAAGACGGCTCCATAGGCTAACATTACAGGGCAACTTTGGGGCAACTTGGGGCAACTTGGGGCGTCTCGGGGCGACCTGAAGTCGGATCCTGAGTCGCCCTGGTGTGAACCGGCTCTAACCGATCACAAAAAAGCCACACATCATGCCACAATGTAAAAACTCCAGCTTGTCTTCTTCCCATACTGCATCCTGGTGCCATCTCTTCCCCAGGTAAGTGACGCACCCGGCCACCCACATGATGTAAAAGAAATCATCAGACCAGACCACCTTCTTCCTCCACTGCATGCTCCATTGGCTCCGTGGTCCAGCTCTGATGCTCATGTGCCCATTGTAGGCGCTTTTGGCTGTGTCCACCCAGCCCCATACAAAACAAACTGTGATGCCCATTTTTTCTGCTTCCAACACATTAACATCATGGACAACATGTTCACTTGCTGCGTAATATATTTTACCCACTTTAAAATGCCATTGTAACAAAATAATCAATGTTATTTACATAACCTGGCGGTGATCTTCATTTCAGGGCTGGTCGGTGTGTATTTAGCTGTTTGGCTGAAGTTCAGTTTTAAACACCTCTGCTGGAAGACATGACCCAAAGAGCAAAAGGGAAGCAGTAAAGGAAAAGCAGTGGATGTAGTTAAAGTTATAAGGATGGCTGTAGAAGCCAAAAGGTATACAAAGCACACTGGTAAGAATTGTCTTTGATAAGTTTGTGGGTCTGGTGACACCCCTGAAGTTCCGTAACACAGTGAATGGGATATTGGTAAATATTACGCAACTATATTCAGTGGAAGCTACATAGTGAAAGAAGAGTAATAGAGCAGCGGTCTCCAAACTGCAGCCCGGGAGCCGGATGTGGCCCTTTGCTTGCTTTTATCTAATAATGTCCTTGGGGCATTATTATTCCCACTATCAGCACTATTCATTCCACTGTTACCAATGATGGGGCACTATTCCTTCCACTGTTACCAATGATGGGGCACTATTCCTTCCACTGTTACCAATGATGGGACACTATTTATCCCATTGATGCCAATGATGGGGCACTATTCCTTCCGCTGTAACCAATGATGGGGCACTATTCCTTCCACTGATACCAATGATGGGGCACTATTCCTTCCACTGTTACCAATGATGGGGAACTATTCCTTCCACTGTTACCAATGATAGGGCACTATTTCTCCCACTGATGCCAATGATGGGGCACTATTCCTTCCGCTGTAACCAATGATGGGGCACTATTCCTTCCACTGATACCAATGATGGGGCACTATTCCTTCCACTGATACCAATGATGGGGCACTATTCCTTCCACTGTTACCAATGATGGGGCACTATTGGTCCAACTGATACCAATGATGGGGCACTATTCCTTCCACTGTTACCAATGATGGGACACTATTCCTTCCACTGTTACCAATGATGGGACACTATTCCTCCCACTGATACCAATGATGGGGCACTATTCCTTCCACAGCTACCAATGATGGGACACTATTCCTTCCACTGTTACCAATGATGGGACACTATTCCTCCCACTGTTACCAATGATGGGGCACTATTCCTTCCACTGTTACCAATGATGGGGCACTATTCATTCCACTGTTACCAATGATGGGGCACTATTCGTCCAACTGATACCAATGATGGGGCACTATTTATCCTACTGACACCAATGATGGGGCACTATTTTTCCCATGGATACTAATGGGGGGTACTATTCCCCCGACTGACACCAATGATGGGGCACCTTTACTGACACCATTGAAGAGGCACTATTCCTCCCACTGATACCAATGATGAGGCACTATTACTTCCCCTAAAACTAATGATTGGACACTATCACTCCCCTTAAAACCAATGATGGGGTATTGTTTAGGTCCACTGAAAACAGGGCATTTCCTTCTCCCAATGGCCACAGTCTGCCCCCCCCCCCCCCTAAATTTTGAAGAACAGTAAACTGGCCTTTTTTTGACCCCTGAAAAAGAGCAACACGTCCAAGTAGAATCACAATAATGGCATCAGGACATCAATAAGTGTATGAAAAATACTAAAGAATCCGTGCTTAGGAATAGAACTGCAGCCTCCCAGAAAAGTACTACACACAAGTATGTAATAGAATGAATATGATAAAATAAGGGATAGTGGCGCTGTTCTGGGTGAGAGTGGAGAGTGCCAAAGTGGTTGTCACTAAGCAGAATATTAAAAAACTATTAATAAATACTGGGTAAAAATTAGAAAAATGTGTATACATATGAATAGTATAACAAAGTTGTGCAAAAATAAGTCCTCAGCACTCTAATAAACCCAAGTAAAATGTTGCAAATAAAAATAAAGTTTATTGCAACAATTCTTATTTTTTATCTCGCTAAGTTAACTGTAATATAAGTCCCAAACTGGTCCACTGAAGCGCTCGGGAGTCGGCGTTGGGGCTCTGGACAACTGTGCAGCAACACATTCCTTTTCAACTTAACAAAGTGGTAACAGATGTACTGTTGCTTTAAGATACTGCACACTGAAAGGATTAACAGGTGCTTAGTCCCTTTAAGATGAACCACCTTGCTGAAAGATCTTTTCTCATTCGGCTCACTTTATCCAACGGACACCACTGTAAAGCAATTGTCTATACTTAAAGGGGGTGTAAAGCCAGAAGTTTTTTTTTATCTTAATGCACTCTATGCATTAAGATAAAAAGCCTTCTGCACATGTGCAGCAGCCCCCCTAATACTTACCTAAGGTCCATCTCTGTCCAGCGATGTCCACGTGAATCTCAGCCATCCGCGATTTTCCTTCCTGATTGGCTGAGACACAGCAGCAGCGCCATTGGCTCTTGCTGCTGTCAATCAAAGTCAGCTAGCCAAACAGGGGAACTAGGGGGCGGGGCCAGGGCGGACAAAGGGAACTGTGACTCAGCTCGGGTGCCCCCAGAGCAAGCTGCTTGTTGTGGGGGCACTCAACAGGACGGAGGGGCCAGTAGAACAGAAGAAGGACCCAAGAAGAGGAGAATACGGGCTGCTCTGTGCAAATACACTACAACAGAGGAGGTAAGTATAACATGTTTGTTATTTTTATAGGGAAAAAAACGAGACTTTACAATCACTTTAGTCTCTGTATGTAGCTAACCGTCTCTCCTTAACCATGCAATACAGTCTCTCATACTGGCTGCTGATTGGATGAACAGATAGCTGAAGATGTAGGAGAATGACGCAACGCTTGAAATTTGATTGTCACTGTAGCACAAGGAAGGAACATGCTTTTAAAGACCATATGGTACATACAGTGCAGCACTCCCCAGTCTTCATACACAGAAAAACAGGTGGGATTTGCCCCAACTTCTCTATGCTGTCCTCTGGACACTGAACAAACAGGGATCTAACTACAAGAATCAAGTAGGAGGTCTTTCAGAAGTCTTCCTCAGCTGTCTTCTTCCAGAATGTTCTCTCGGCCATTTCCTTCCTTATAGACTGTGTTGCAGAACATTCCTCTTCTGATGTCTCACCATCTACAGACTGTCACATGTGTGTAGGCAGGTGCAGTCTATTTTCCTCACTGCAGGTGGCGCTCATCCGTAGCAGCAGTGCAAGTGGAGGAGGAAGTCAAGAGGATACCCGTTCCTCTATTGTAAGGAAATGCATAGAAACCGCCTGGCGCGCACTGGCGCAGATGCACGTGCGTTGGCGCACAGGTGCACGCACAGACGCGGCACGCTGGCGCACATGTGCGCGCTCGTGGGAAACTGCGGGTGCCCGAGCGCGGATGCGCACTCGGTGCCAATCAGCGCCAGATAGTTTACTTAAGGAGCTCCCAACCACTGTGCTGATCAGTCTTCAGCTGTGTCCTGTTGCTCTGAAACCCGTGTTGTCCTGCTGATACCCGTTGCTGACCTTGGCTTCCGTTGACCCTGCCTCTGGACTCTGCCTGTCTGATCTCTGGTTCCTGATCCTGGACTCCTGTCTGACTCGTCTCTGCCTGATGCTTAAGTACCTTGCTGTCTGCCTGCTGACGACCCCGGCTTCCTCCCTGACCTGCTCCAGCCTGATGTGCCTGTACCTTGCTGCCCGCCCGTTGACGAACCCGGCTTTCCTGACGACCCTGCTTCTGTGCCCTGCTCGGCTCAGCACTACTATCCGAGTGTCTGCCACTTCAGTCCTGTCAGCTGCGACCTGCTCTGCAACTACAGTCCTGCGACCAGCTGCGACTTCCTGCTGCAAGTCTTCAGGTCTTCACCTACAGGCACTCGTGTGCCTCCGATCCTTTGGCTCCTTCTGTTCCACTCTCAGCGGGACCTGGACTGGAGATACAAGAGAGGCCGAACTCGTCATTTCAGTCTCCCTTCAGGTACGTGACATCTATGATCTCCTCAGTCACAAAGAGGCATTATCCAATTGGATGCTGGTGTTCTATGTGACTTTGATGCCAACCATGTGGTCAGACAGAGTCTATTTAAGACTGGTTTTGGCGTGCATTTCGTGTGTGGATAGAGTAGAAACAGGTCACTTGTCTGTCAATTACAGTGCTTGGCATCAGAGAGATATTCCAGATGATAAAGAACAGAGGGCGCACTGGCCTAGTGCATTATCCCACAACAAATTTATTTAAAATAGAATGTAAAAATATATATATATATATATATATAAATATTAACTACTCACAACGTAGGTAGTAATAGTGCTCATCAAGCCACTGCAAGTGGCAGCAATCTCCCAGCTTTGCCAAAGCCTCTAGCTCAAGGAGGACCTCACAAGAGTCCCTGCTGGCTCACGTGTTTCGAGGTAAGTCCTTCTTTATCAAAGCCAAAACCAGGTTCCAGTTGAGTAGGGAAAGAAATCAGTAAAGACAAAACTGTATCGGGATGTGGATAGGCATAAACAGGGAGTGAGTTTACTGATTCACTGTACATACAGCGGTCACGTGAATTATGTCATATATGATATGCTAAGTTTCAAGAATTTGTCTGGTGAGCCTCTGGCAAGGTGCGTCTTCAGCTCTTGGAAGAAGTCAGTAAAGACAAAACATGTCAGGATGTGGATAGGCAATTAGGCATAAACAGAGATTGAGTTTACCGATTCACTGTACATACAGCGGTCATATGAATTACGTCATAGGTGATATGTTAAGTTTAAAGAATTTGTCTGCTGAGCCTCATTTTATATGGAATAAAATATAGAGTTTTGGAATGCTTTTTTCCTTGCATGTCATGAGCTTATTATCACACTGAAATCAGAGTTCAGAAGGAGAGGTGTTTCTTGAGGAGAAGCAAAACTGGTCTAGATGCTGTTCGAAAGCACCTTCCCACGCGCGTCTCTTTTCTGTCCTCATAAGGTAAATTGAGGCAGCCATTTTGGGATTGTCTGAAAATCATGGCTTGCAAGATGTTGGGAACAATTGGCCTCTAGTGGCAAAAAAACAAAACAGTTTGTGTGGAATAAGAAACAATTCTGTCAGGATTAGGGATGAGCCGAACACCCCCCCCCCCCCCGTTCGGCTCGCACCAGAACCTGCGAACGGACCTAAAGTCCGTGCGAGCATTAGAACCCTATTAGTTATAATGGATGCGAAAGTTCAAAAGTGCTAATTTTAAAGGCTAATATGCATGTTATTGTCATAAAAAGTGTTTGGGGACCTGGGTCCTGCCCCAGGGGACATGTACCAATGCAATTTTTTTTTTTAAAAACGGACGTTTTTTCAGGAGCAGTGATTTTAATAATGCTTAAATTGAAACAATAAAAGTGTAATATTCCTTTAAATTTTGTACCTGGGGGGAGTGTATAGTATGCCTGTGAAGGGGCACATGTTTCCTGTGCTTAGAACTGTCCCTGCAAAAAGTGTAATTTTTGCAGGAAAAAAAGCTATTTAAAATCACTCGCGGCTAATGAATTGTCAGCTCCCGTAACACAGAGAACAGTCATTCATTGAAAGCCATTCATTAAAAAAAAGTAATTGATAAAAAATAAAAAATAAATAAAAAAAAAAAAGCGTGGGGGTCCCCCCAAATTCAATAACCAGGCCCTTCAGGTCTGCTATGGATATTAAGGGGACCCCAGCCAAAATAAAATGGCGTGGGGTCCCCCTCAAAATCCATACCAGACCCTTGAGGTCTGGGATGGATTTTAAGGGGAACCCCAGCCAAAAAAAAATGGCGTGGGGTCCCCCTCAAAATCCATACCAGACCCTTATCCGAGCACGCAACCTGGCAGGCCGCAGGAAAAGAGGGGGGGGACGAGAGCGGCCCCCCCTCCCTCCTGAACCGTACCAGGCCACATGCCCTTAACATTGGGAGGATGCTTTGGGTTCGAATCGAACACTGGGCCCATCCCTAGTCAGGATCATATGTCTACATTGTAAAATAAACAGTTCTGCAGTACACCCACACAATAGTGAACACAAGTGTCTGCGAGGTGGCTGCATATATATTTCTGGCTCAGAAGTTTTGTTGAAAGTTACATTTCCACAGAAACGGGAAGGCTCCAGGTTGCCCAGACAAAAGGCTTCTTGATTTTTTGCCATTTTAATGACTCTGGAATCAGTCCAAAGCCCAGACCCAAGGAGAGCAAGGCACAGCTCGGGGGTGCCTGTTAAAGCAACTTTTAACAGCAAATATGTGTCAAACAAAAAGACCACTGATACCAGTAAATTTATTTTTATTCTCATTTCTGATTGAATCTCATTGCTTCTCTCCGATGCCATCCAAGTAAAATACATTTAAATCAATACTCTTAACAAACGAAGCACTTTATGAATAAAGATGCAGATACAAACGGGTATGCCAGGGCGATAAAAGAGGCCGTCGCGCACCTAATTTCACCCCACAGTAAAATATTATCTATTTGTTTAAGTCGGCAATGTGTTATTACAACTAATGTACTGCTCGGGCACTGAAGGACTTGCTGTCCACACCATACGTGTTTGCTCTTAGCCCCCGTCTAGACTGAGCAAGCTACTTTAACGGCAGCGTGGCAAACTTTCTAGCTTGCTATCCGGTAAATTCAATCGCTCTTGAACATTCCAGAGAACTATGGTGGTCTGCTCATTTTTTATTTATTTTTTTCCTTATTTCAGTGGAAGCTGTGAGAATCTGAAACATCAACGTTCTTGGAAAAGTCAGCTCGTCCAACATAAAATTCTTGTCAAACCAAACTCCTGTTGGGGCGTCTTTAGAAAAAAAAAGTGACGTTTTGCCAATCGGTAATGAAAAGCAAAAATAAAATAAGAGGCTGACAGGCTGACAGGCAAGACTATATAAAACTTATGGTTATGGTTCTAAAGAAGTTTTTTTTTTACCTTAACCCCTTCAGATCTGCGCTATAGCCAAATGACAGATACAGTGCAGATCTGCTTTGCCAGGAGGCCGTCAATAGACGTCCTCCCGTTTTGCACGCTCACCACTCCCTCCTGAAGGGCGTGCGCAGCGCGTGCTGTGATCACTCAAGTCAATGAGACTCGGGTGATCACAGATCGGAGTAAGGGGTCGATTCCGACCCCTTACCATGTGATCAGCTGTCAGCCAATGACAGCTGATCACGTGATGTAAACAGAAGATCGGTAATCGTGCTTTTTTTCTTCTCACGCTGACAGCGCGAGAAGAAAAAAAAAGCCGATCACCGGCTTCTGTTGAAGGGACATTGGTCCCGAAGAGGAAGAGGTGAAGCCGCTTCATATGTGCCCACCAGTACCGCCTGCCAGTGCCATGAATCAGTTCCCACAGTGCCCACCAGTACATAAGTGCCAGCAATCAGTGCCACCTATCAATGCCCACGAGTGCCACCTATCAATGCCCACTAGTGGTGCCAATCAGTGCCTCATCAGTGCCACCTAGCAGTGCTGCCTATCAGTGTCACCTACCAGTGCCAATCAGTGCCCATCACTGCCAGCTATCAGTGCCACCTATTAGTGCCCTTCAGTGCCACCCATCAGTGCCACCTCTCAGTTCCCACCAATGCCACCTATCAGTGCCCACCAATACCACCTATCAGTGCCCACCAATGACACCTATTAGTGCCTAGTACCGCCTTATCAGTGCCCATCAATGCAGCCTATTGGTGCCCATCAGTGCAGCCTATTGGTGCCATCAGTGCCGCCTCCATCAGTGTACATCAATGAAGGAGAAAAATTACCTGTTTTCAAATTTTATTAACAAAATATAAAACAGTTTTGTATTTTTTTTTTTTTTTTAAACAAATCTGTCTTTTTACATTTTTTTAACAAAAAATAAAAACCCCAGAGGTGATCAAATACCACCAAAAGAAAGCTCTAATTGTGGGATAAAAATGTAATTTGGGTAAAGTGTTGTATGACAGCGCAATTGTCATTCAAATTGTGACAGCGCTAAAAACTGAAAATTGGTCTGGGCAGGAGGGGGGTTTAGGTGCCCAGTAAGCAAGTGGTTAATGCATTCTATGCATTAAAAGAGAAGTATGGGGATTGGGTCTTTTTGAAAGTCATACTGGTCACACTGGAGTGCAGAACAAACCCCACAGGATCCACAGGAGAAGTACAGCCAAATGAGCTTTGGCTGTACTTCTCCTTTAAGGTAAGAAAAATTCGGGGTGCAGCCCCCCTCCCCTTATACTTACCTGAGCCCCATCTCGATCCAGCGATGTGCATGAGAGCAGCGGCTCTCCTGGGTCTCTCTCTCTCTCCTCATTCGCTCACGCAGCAGCAGGAGTCATTGGTTCCTGCTGCTGTCAATCACAGCCAATGAGCCAATGAGGAGAGAGCATGGGCGGGGCAGAGCCATAACATTGCACAGAGCAGCTATACCCCAGCTTGAGCTTAATGATGCCAGGCCAAAGCAGGCTAGTGCTCACTGGGCTATGTCGACGTTGGTGACGTAATCAGCCGCCAGAGAACTACGCTTCTTCTACACTTCACCACTGTGACTCTGAGTGGTCTGAGGATGTGCCTTCTGGAAGTAATTAGAGCACTCGACCCTATACAGTCAATTATAACTAACTCTGGGAACAGGGCAGATCTAGGGGGTCTTGCACCCCCCAGGACCAGTGGCAGCAGCAGGCTGGGCCCTACAAATAGGCACTGAAGCCCAGCCCAACCATCTGGGCTGGGCGCCCCTTCCCCAAAGCACCCACCCCCCCATGTTGAGGGCATGCGGCCTGTAACGGTTCAGGAGGGGGGGCGCTCGTTCGTCCCCACCCCCTTTCCTGACCTGCCAGGCTGCGTGCTCGGATAAGGGTCTGGTGTGGATTGTGGGGGGACCCCCACGCCGTTTTTTCGGCGTAGGGGTACCCCCACGCCGTTTTTTTTTTTTTTTTAAATTTGCCGTGGACTCAGAAGTAGTAAAATGATGTTATGGGGCAAAAACATAGGAAGATTTCTCTGCAACTATGCATTCACATACACACAGAAGAACTAATCCAAAAATGACTGGGAAGTGGGGATAACCATTAGCACTGCAGTGTACATTTTCATTTGTACTTGAAGTTTATTATTACATTATTATTATTATACACGATTTTATATAGCGCCAACACGTTACGCGTCGCTTTACATTGTATAGGGGGGACAACACAATTACAGTACAGTTCAATACAAAAGGTACAGGAGGGGTCGGCTGTAGAGCTTACATTCTAAAGGGACGGGGTGGTGGTACAAAAGGTAATGGCTGCAGAGAATGATTTGATGGGGGTTACTCTGGGACAGTTGTTAGGTGGGGTTGGGATAGGCTTCCCTAAATAAATGAGTTTAGGTTTAATTTATAAATAGTCAAAGGGCCAAATGTAATGGCATGACAGCCCTCATTTAAAGCTAATCTGCAGGTAGTTGGGGAAATACTCTTTAGTGCTGGAGGACTCGGCTCTTTCCACTATTTATCTTCTTTCCTGTAAAAAACTGCACTGTGAGGAAACTCTGCTCACTACTTCCTCTATAACTCTCCTCTTCTGAAATACTCTGCTCTGCTGGAAGACTCTGCTCCTTCCTCTATAACTCTCCTCTCCTGAAATACTCTGCTCTGCTGGAGGACTCTGCTACTTCCTCTATAACTCTCCTCTCCTGAAATACTCTGCTCTGCTGGAGGACTCTGCTCCTTCCTCTATAACTCTCCTCTCCTGAAATACTCTGCTCTGCTGGGGGACTCTGCTCCTTCCTCTATAACTCTCCTCTCCTGAAATACTCTGCTCTGCTGGGGACTCTGCTCCTTCCTCTATAACTCTCCTCTCCAGAAATACTCTGCACTGCTGGAGGACTCTGCTCCTTCCTCTATAACTCTCCTCTCCTGAAATACTCTGCTCTGCTGGAGGACTCTGCTCCTTCCTCTATGACTCTCCTCTCCTGAAATATTCTGCTCTGCTGGAGGACTCTGCTCCTTCCTCTATAACTCTCCTCTCCTGAAATATTCTGCACTACTGGAGGACTCTGCTCCTTCCTCTATAACTCTCCTCTCCTGAAATACTCTGCTCTGCTGGAAGACTCTGCTCCTTCCTCTATAACTCTCCTCTTCTGAAATACTCTGCTTTACTGGAAGACTCTGCTCCTTCCTCTATAACTCTCCTCTCCTGAAATATTCTGCACTTCTGGAGGACTCTGCTTCTTCCTCTATAACTCTCCTCTCCTGAAATACTCTGCTCTGCTGGAGGACTCTGCTTCTTCCTCTATAACTCTCCTCTCCTGAAATACTCTGCACTGCTGGGGGACTCTGCTCCTTCCTCTATGACTCTCCTCTCCTGAAATACTCTGCTGGGGGACTCTGCTCCTTCCTCTATAACTCTCCTCTCCTGAAATACTCTGCTCTGCTGGAGGACTCTGCTCCTTCCTCTATAACTCTCCTCTCCTGAAATACTCTGCTCTGCTGGAGGACTCTGCTCCTTCCTCTATAACTCTCCTCTCCTGAAATACTCTGCTCTGCTGGAGGACTCTGCTCCTTCCTCTATAACTCTCCTCTCTTGAAATACTGTGCTCTACTGGAAGACTCTGCTCCTTCCTCTATAACTATCCTCTCCTGAAATACTCTGCTCTGCTGGAGGACTCTGCTCCTTCCTCTATAACTCTCCTCTCCTGAAATACTCTGCTCTGCTGGAGGACTCTGCTCCTTCCTCTATAACTCTCCTCTCCTGAAATACTCTGCTCTGCTGGAGGACTCTGCTCCTTCCTCTATAACTCTCCTCTCCTGAAATACTCTGTACAGCTGGAGGAATCTGCTCCTTCCTCTATAACTCTCCTCTCCTGAAATACTCTGCACTGCTGGAGAAATCTGCTCCTTCCTCTAACTCTCAATTCCAGAAATACCTTTCACTGCTTGTCACCTAGTATATGTATTCCCTCCCTTTGTCACATCATGACACTGGTCTGGTCACATGCAATCCATGGGTAAAAAAATCACTGCAGCTCCCTCCCTCCAGATCAGCAAAATGTCCTGAAATATTCAAGTCCAACTTCTAACAAGCATGTTATGTTGCCTCTCAATCTCAATCAATTCATATGGAGGACAAAAAAAAGTAGCCAAAAACCCCTCGCCCAGTACATCAAAAACTTCATTAAGGCAACAGACTGTCCCATCCCTCCCAGCGCGGAGCACAACGATCCACTTA
>CM053037.1:192744601-192909750 GCA_028564925.1 Lithobates sylvaticus | reverse complement strand
AACAGAGGCACCCAAAGGCAATTTTCCCTCCACGGCGGACACGGGAAGCACCTAGGACCACTGAATTTTACATTTATATACCGTAAATACTCGAGTATAGGCCGTCCCGAATATAAGCCGAGGCCCCTGATTTACCACAAAAAAACTGGGAAAACTTAGTTTACAAATAGTATGGTATATTTTCTAATAATCATCTATAAGGTGTGTAGTGCAAGGAAACACAAGAGGAAAAAAAAGGTGGTAAGAGAGGGGGGTGGGGGAAATTTGGGGGGGAGGGAAATGGGGGTTTGAAAAAGTCAAAAATGTCATAAATAATGGTTTAAACTACATGTTGGAGCACATTTGCGCACCACCTAGAGGTTTTTTTTTTTTTTTCTCGGTTTAGGTCTGACCATACTATAAAAACCTAAAATAAGGACAATGATACATAAAACCTCACATAAATACAAGATGATTTGTGATGTAACCGACTTGTTGAATATACCATTACTTCGTATTACGGTGGTAAATGTTGATCTGGTACTTGTTAAAATTTTCTGAATAAAAATATTGGAAAAGAATAATGGTTTAAACATGAAATTATGATTAGGATTTATCTCAATAGATGATTATGACTGGCTCCTTCTGAAGAAGCAGCAATTGCTGCGAAACTAGTTAAGGACTATCGCCAAGACGCATCATATTCGACACCCCACTTCAACAGTGGGGGTCACTTTCATTTCATTTTTTGTATAATTGTTTGAAGCAGCATAAAAGGCTGTAATTATCAACTGTATCTAACTATTTTGTCAATGTGGTTTTGTCCCACAATGCTTTTATACGTCCTTGAGGTACCTAGATAGTCCAAACTTTTCTCCCTTTTTCCAGGGGCACTTCAGAGGTGACCACAGGCACCTATTTCTGTGATATATAGATGGTGGTACCCACCCCTATCCCAGAAAAAATCCCCAATTGAGGCAATACCCTATTATAAAAATGTTATTTTCTGAAGTTGCGATTCATGCATATATATATATAAAGAACACAGGTTTCTTCCCACACTCCAAAGACATTCTGGGAGGTAATTGGCTTCTGTCTAAATTGGCCCAAGTATGTGCGTATGTATGAATGTGAGTTAAGGCCTTAGATTGTAAGCTCCTCGAGGGCAGGGACTGATGTGAATGTACAATATACAGCGGTTAAATAATTATTGAACATGTCACCATTTTTCTTGGTAAATATATTTCTAAAGGTGCTATTGACATGAAATGTTCACCACATGTCGGTAACAACCCATGCTATCCATACATACAAAGAAACTAAAACGAATACGTTCAGAAATGAAGTTCTGTGTAATAAGATGAAGGACACAGGGAAAAAAATGATTTCACACGCTAACTGATATTTACTTAATACTTGGTACAAAATCCTTTGTTGGTAATGACAGCTTCAAGACGCCTCCTGTATGGAGAAACGAGTCGCATGCATTGCTCAGGTGTGATTTTCGCCCATTCTTCCACACAGTCTTCAAATCTTGAAGGTTCCGTGGGCCTCTTCTATGAGCTCTGATCTTTAGTTCTTTCCGTAGATTTTCTATTGGATTTAAGTCAGGTGATTGGCTGGGCCATTCTAGCAGCTTTATTTTCTTTCTTTGAAGAGTCTCCTTGGCTTTGCGTTTGGGATCATTGTCTTGCTGAAATGTACACCCTCGTTTCATCTTCATCATTCTGGTAGATGGCAGCTAATTTTTATCACCATTCACCCTTCCTTCAATAATATGAAGTGTGCCAGTACCGTATGCTGAAAAACAGCCCCGCCCACAGCATGATGTTCCCACCTTCAAACTTTATTGTTGGCATGGGGGTGTTTTTGGGGTGATGTGCCATTTGACCCCCAAACATGGTGTGCGTTATGGCACCAAAAGAGTTATATTTTGGTCTCATCTGACCAGACTATATTCTCCCTGTATTTCACAGACTTGTCTAAATGTTGTGCAGCAAACTTTTAAGGAGCTTCAACATTCTTTTTCTTCAGCAATGGAGTCTTGTGTAGTGAGTGTGCATAAAGGCCATTGGCGGGTACTTATTGTTTTCTTTGAAACAATTGTACCTGCTAATTCCAGGTCTTTCTGAAGCTCTCCACAAGTGGTCCTTGGCTCTTGGACAATTCTTCTAAAATTCTTTTCACTCCTCTGTCAGAGATCTTGCGAGAAGCACCTGGTTGTGGCCGGTTTATGGTGAAATTATGGTATGTTCTTTCCACTTCCAGATTATGGCCCCAACAGTGCTCACTGGAACATTCAGGTCGTTTAGAAATCTTTCTGTAACCAATGCCATAAGTATGTTTTGCAACAATAAGGTTGCAAAGGTCTTGTGAGAGCTCTTTGCCTTTACCCATCATGAGATTTTTCTTGTGTGACACCTTGGTAATGAGACACCTTTTCGTAGGCCATCAGTTGAGACTGAACCAGCTGATATTATTTTGCACTGACAAGGGGCTTGGATTGCTTTGGTGTCTTTGTATGTATGGACTGCATGGGTTGTTATTGACATGTGGGGCAAATGTCATGTCAAAAGCACCTTTAGAAATATATTTACCTAGAAAAATGGTGACGTGCCCAATACTTATTTTGCTCACTGTATATGTAAAGCCCTCCATAAATTGACAGCGCTATATAATTTCCTGTAATAAATAAGTAAATAAATAAATATACATTTAGAATTTAGGAATTGTAGAGACCTGCCCCTTCCAAGTTGAACTTTTCTAGAATAGCAGAGTTGAAGCTTAATAATGCCTATTTTCCATAGCTTAGAAAGATAGGAGGCACGCAGAAGGTAAAAAGGTAAAAACTGGCGTTCTTTAAAAAAAAACTTGCACAAACCACAAGTTGAATGTTTTCTATCAGTATATAATACGAGTCTTCTTTGGACATGAAAGGAACATTGTCTAGAATATCTGGTGCAAAAATACTCTGCAGACATGACCTCACAACCGTCTTATCAAGAGCAAAACACCATATTCAGGCAGGTCTTAGGGGGACCAGGCTCACTGTTGACATCTCACATGCATTTCATGCACATTCAAAGGATGACCTTGACCTAGAGGTGGATGAGTTTGACCTCACACATGATGACCTCATTTTCTGCCTTTTCTATGGTGAAAGGGTCAAAAGAAACCAAAAAGCCATCAACTAAAAAAAAAAAAGTTTGAGCTCCAGCATAACAGTGGGGGTCTATACTGCATTCAAAGTAGACATGTGCACTGCCAAAGAATTAATTCATTTTTGTTTTTGTCTTTTAGTTTTTTGGGTTCTTCGTTATGATTGCAAATCGTAAATTCTTAATTTAGAAAATTTGTAAATTAAAAAATTAAAAAATCCGAAAATAAGAAAATCCAAATATTCTAAAGAATAACTAGCTAACTAATAAAAACTCACTATTAAATTTTAGGTATTGGAATTTCTTTTCAAATTTGGCTGTTGGAATAGAACAAATTAGAAATAAATAATAATAATAAAAAAAAATGTTTTATTATTATTATTGCTATTTATTATTATTCATTTGTTACGTTCTATTCGTTTAGATACGGCATTCGTTTTATATAGAATAATTCGTAACTTCGGATAAATTCGTATTCGTTACGTTCACTAACATTCAAATTTGAAAGGAAATTCCAATACCTATAATTTAATAGTTAATAAGAGTCAAGTTATTATTACCGTATATATTCGAGTATAAGCCGAGTTTTTCAGCACATTTTTTTTTGTGCTGAAAATGCCCCCCTCCCCTCGGCTTATACTCGAGTGAAGCACTTTTTTGCAGCAGAGAATGACATTTTCCGACCCGAATTTGGGGCCCCGTATCTCGGGGCCACTTGGTGCAAATGGTGTGCAAACCCAGTGGATCTTTCACTGCAACATATCCAAAGATGGGGTTCCTAGCACCAAGTGGTCCCGAGATATGGGGCCCCAAAGTCGGTTCGGAAAATGTCATTCTCTGGTGCAGAGAAGTGCTTGACATTTTCCGAAACCGACTTTGGGGCCCCATATCTCGAGGCCACTTGGTGATAGGAACCCCATCTTTGGATATGTTGTAGTGATAGTTCCACTGTGTTTGCACACCTAGCCTAGCACCAAGTGGCCCAGAGATACGGTGCCCCAAAGTCGGTCAACTCTCCATCTGCAGCAATGTCATTTTGGGACCCTTTGGGTCCAGAGACCCCAAATTTTGGCTGCAGCTAGGGGGGCATCTAGGAACCCTTAACTACCGAGTTTGAAGTTTGGGGGAACTATGGCTGCAAATGGGCAAAGTGAGGCTGCAAATGGGCATTTTTGACCCTCTTTTCCACTTACAGTAGCTGCGTATTTCTCACCCTAGGCTCACTAGAGTCAATAAGTTTTCCCAGTTTTTTGTGGTAAAATTAGGTGCCTCGGCTTATATTCGGGTTGGCTTATACTGGAGTATATACTAGTTATTATTTCAGATTTTCAAATTTTTGAGTTTTCGGATTTTCAAATTAACGAATTTGAGGATAGAAATACGGATGCTGCCTCTGCTCAATTATTCTTAACCACTTGCCCACTGGAAGATTTACCCCCCCCCCAATCACCGGGCAATTTTTTGCAATATGGCACAGCCTTACTTTAACTGACAATTGCGACGCTGTACCCAAATAAGATAAATTGTATGTACAAATTTTTCCCACAAATAGAGTTTTCTTTTGGTGGTATTTGATCACCTCTGCGGTTTACATTTTTTTGTGCTAAAAACAAAAAAAGACAGACAATTAAAAAATATATATATCTATCTATTTTTTACTTTCTACTATAAAATACATCCAATAAAAAAATTAGGCCAATATGTATTCTGCTACATATTTTTTGGTAAAAAAATCCCAAGCGTATATTACGTGGATAAAAGTTATAGCAACTACAAACTATGGGATATTTATTTTTTACTAGTAATGGCGGTGATCAGCGACTTATAACAGGACTGCAATATTGTGCCGGACAATCAGACACTAACTGAAACTTTTTGAGGACCAGTGACACTAAAACAATGATCAGTGCTAAAAAATATACCTTGCCACTGTACTAATGACACTGGCTGGGAAGGGGTTAACATCAGGGGCGATCCTGATGGGCCTAGCCTGTGTTTCTGTGTACTATGGGAGGTGCTTTTACTAGGAGGAGACATGGATCCTTGTCCCTGCTTTGCAGGAACACAGGATCCATGTCTTCCCTACTGACAGAACGGCAATCTGCCTGGTTTACATAGGGAGACCACCGTTCTCCCTTAGTCCTGAAGGATCGGCAGGTTCCGGTGGACATCGAGTGTATAATCACAGGGGGAGCGGACCGGCGGTGGCGCCCCAGAGCCTTAAGTGCAGGGTCACGTACTAGGTACGTGATCCTGCGCAGCAGTGCCATTTTGCCGCCGTATATATGTAAGTTATACGGTCGGAAAGTGGTTAAATTTGACTTTGAGGCAGATATAAAAGACGCACATTAATGCAGCTCTGTAATCATTAATACATTTTTTCTATCAGGGCTTTTTTTCAGCACCTCCAGCATTAAATGTATATAATGGCAACATGTACTGGGGTGTACTCGAGGGTCTACTGATGTTGGCTGCTGGGGCATCAATTGTTGCTGAGGGTTAGGCTCTATTGTTGCGGGAGGGGGCTATTGTTGTTGTTCGGGAACCTATTGTTGCTGGCGGGGGATCTATTGTTGCTGGTTGGGATCTATTGTTGCTGGGGATACTATGTTGAGCAGGGGGGGGGGGTCTACTGATGCAGTCTGTTGGGGGCTCTATTGTTGCTGCGAGGGCTCTATTGTTACTGGGGGATCTATTATTGCTGGTGGATCTGTTGTTGCTGGTGGGGGATATTTTTTTTGCTGGAGGGTCTATTGTTGCTGGCTTCAGGAGATCTAGTATCCTGCTTTTCTTGTTATCATTAACACATTCCTACAAATTACAATGCTATGTGTATTGTATTGTCTAAAAAGGGTGGTACTGGGAGGTGGGTAGGGGGTAAAACCAAGGAATGGTGCTCAAGGGTGGGTAGAGGGTGGAGGCAAGGGGGTGATTCTCAAAAAAGGGTGGTACTGGGAGATGGGTAGTGGGTAAAACCAAGGGGTAGTGCTCTGGGGTGGGTAGAGGGTGGAGACAAGGGGGTGATTCTCTAAAAAGGGTGGTACTGGGAGATGGATAGGGGTAGAACCAAGGGATGGTGCTCAGAGGTGGGTAGAGACAAGGGGTGATTCTCTAAAAAGGGTGGTACTGGGAGATGGATAGGGGTAGAACCAAGGGATGGTGCTCAGGGGTGGGTAGAGACAAGGGGGCGATTCTCTAAAAAGAGTGGTACTGAGAGATGAATAGGGGTAGAACCAAGGGATGGTGCTCAGAGGTGAGTAGAGGGTGGAGACAAGGGGTGATTTAAAAAAAAAGGGTGGTACTGGGAGGTGGGTAGGGGGTAGAACCAAGGGATGGTGCTCAGGGGTGGGTAGAGGGTGGAGACAAGGTGGTGATTCTCTAAAAAGGGTGGTACTGAGAGGTGGGTAGGGGGTAAAACAAAGGGATGGTGCTCAGGGGTGGTTCTCTAAAAAGGCTGGTTCTGGGAGGTGGGTAGGGGGTAGAACCAAGGGATGGTGCTCAGGGGTGGGTAGAGGGTGGAGACAAGGGGGTGATTCTCAAAAAAGGGTGGAACTGGGAGGTTGTAGGGGGTAGAACCAAGGGACTGTGCTCAGGGGCGGGTAGTGGGTGGAGACAAGGGGGTGACTTGGAAAGAGGGAGTACCTGCACCTATTCTCTGAGAAAAAAAGCCCTGATTTCTATACTGTAAGTGCCTGCATTTGACCTGGCATCAGATATAGCTGAGCTCAGACTGGGATAAGAAGAAATAACACAAGGAGCTAATCAGCTGTGCTGCAGTGTCCATGTGCGGGAGAGGCCAGTCTTGAGCAGAGCCATCGATTAGTGTGCATTTCTACTGGCGTTGTTTTTTATTTTTCACCGAAGTAAAGGGTAAACCTGTGTGTTCAATACATACTGTAATTCTGGTTCACCCATAAATCAAATGTAATTTCAGCAAACTAGAACCCACTTTCCCATGTGCGTTTGCTTCATGGTGCCCATCAGGCTATTGTGTGAGCTCGGATGCGATCAGAGGCTAGATTCCGTATTCTGGTGACTCAGTGGCTACGCACAGTCGCACACACACAATCTGTCTTGAACTCTGCAAGGTGTTGACTGAAAGTAAGAAAGTTCCAACTGTAACGATTAATCCCCCAAGTCTAAAAACACCACGGCAAGATCGATCATGTGTGACAGGCAAAATTCACCTGTGTTAGTGTTTCCTATGGTGGAGCAATTGGGGTCACCGCCATCAACTGGAAATTTCCTAAACAATCATGTACAAGGAATCTGAATGAAAGATCACAGTGTGCTGCATTAATAAGTGGTTTTAGGTTAAAAAAAAAAAAAAAAGACAGTTGACGTAGCTTAAAAACAGTTGCTTTCTTTGCAGCATAGGAACGGAGTAATTTGATCATCAGTCAAAGGACACAATACAGGCTGCCAAACATAATCTTCATTTTATACCAGTGCCAGAGTGTGGTGCTCAGGTACTCAGGGCAAAGATTGCAAAGTGCTACCCCAACAAGCGCTTGTATATTTATTGGCTGGGAGGGGGTAGGGTGCCAAAAAGAAAATTGGTTTGCTTCTCCATATACAGTAAGACTCAATGGTGTGAGAGGATATTGGGTATTTGCAAAATAGGCAAAGCAGTTCTGTTGTTGGGTCACAAAGCAAAAAGGAAATTAATTATTTGATCTGTAGATTGTGTAAGTTTGCCCACTTACAAAGAAATGAAGGGTCTAAAGTTTTTACCATAGGTGTATTTTTAATGATAGAGACAGATTATCAACTGAAAATCCAGAAAAAACACATGATACAAATGTTATAAATTGAGTTGCAGTTCAGTGAGTAAACAAAATCGTGGGTTGGATTTCTATAAACTAAAATAAATATTTGATCCCCAAGCAAAACAAGACTTAGTAGTTGGTGGAGAAACCCTTGTTGGCAAGCATAGAGGTAAGACGTTTTTTGTAGTTGGTTACCAGGTTTGCACACATCTCAGGAGGGATTTTGGTCCGCTCTTCTTTACAGATCTTCTCCTTAAGGTTTGGCAACTCGAAGTTTCAGCTCCCTCAATACATTTTCCATAGGATTAAGGGCTGGAGACTCGCTAGGCCACTTCATGACCTTGATGTGCTTCTTCTTGAGCCAGTCCTTTGTTGCCTTGGCGTTATGTTTTGGGTCATGCTGGAAGACCCATCCACAACCCATCTTCCATGTTCTGGCTGAGGGAAGAAGGTTCTCCTCCAAGATCTTACAATACATGGCCCCATCCCTTGGCCCCTCATTGTGGCAAAGTCAATCTGTACCTTTAGCAGAGAAACAGCCCCAAAGCATAATGTTTCCATCTCCATATCTGGTCTGTAGGGATGGTGTTTTTAGGGTCATAAGCCGCGTACACACGAGCGGACTTTCCCGCAGGATTGTCTTTTTCTTCCCAAAAGTCCGGCGGACTCAGTTTTACGTTCAGACTTAAAATTGTCCGCTGGACTCACGAGTCTGGCGGACAATCCCACGGTCTGTGTGCTAGTCCGCGGGACTTTTGAAATGAACGGACTTGCCGACACACGATCGGAAAGTCCGTTCATTAGAACGTGACTGCAGGTAGACGGGACTAGCGAAGGCAGTGAATGCCGCCGCGCTAGCCCCATCACCTGGTATGGATTTAAAGGGGAATCCCCACGCCGAAAAAACGGCGTGGGGGTCCCCCCAAATCCATCTTAGACCCTTATCCGAGCACGCAGCCCGGCCGGTCAGGAAAGGGGGTGGGGACGAGCGAGCGCACCCCCCTCCTGAGCCGTATCAGGCCGCGTGCACTCAACATGGGGGGGTGCCCTGGGGAAAGGGGGGCCCTGTGGCCCCCCCACCCCAAAGCACCTTGTCCCCATGTTGATGAGGACAAGGGTCTCTTCCTGACAACCCTGGCCGTTGGTTGTCTGGGTCTGTGGGCGGGGGGCTTATCGGAATCCAGAAGCCCCCTTTAATAAGGGGGCCCCCAGATACCGGCCCCCCACCCCTATGTGAATGAGCATGGGGTACGATGTACCCCTACCCATTCACCTAGGGAAAATAGTGTAAATAAAAAACACACCAATTTTTTTTAAAATATTTTATTGCACAGCTCCGGGGGTCTTCTTCCGTCTTGGGGGGTCTTCTCGCCGGACTCCTCCGCTATCTTCTGCTTTTTTACATAGCTCTTTCACGAGCGGAGGAGCCCGGCTTTCTCCTTCGTCACCGCCATCGTCGTCTGGGGGTCTTGTTCCGCCTTCGGGGGTCTTGTCCCGTTCTTCGGTTTGTCTTGCCGCTGTCGCCTCCTTCTGCGCGGTCTTCTTCTTCTTCTGATGTTGTCTCGTCGCTCTCTCTGGCCGCAATGGCAGAGATACGCGGTGTTGTGACTTATATAGGGACAAGAGGCGGGGCCACCGGCTCATGTCACATGGTGACCCCGCCCCAATATGATGTCACAGTTCCGGAGGATGCTGGGGAGTCCGGCGAGAAGACCCCCCAAGACGGAAAAAGACCCCCAGAGCTGTGCAATAAAATATTTTAAAAAATTTGTGTTTTTTTTATTTACACTTTTTTTCCTTAGCTGAATGGGTAGGGTTACATCGTACCCCGTACTCATTCACATAGGGTGGGGGGTCCGGTATCTGGTATCCCGGATTCCGATAAGCCCCCCGCCCGCAGACCCCGACAACCAACGGCCAGGGTTGTCCGGAAGAGGCCCTTGTCCTCATCAACATGGGGACAAGGTGCTTTGGGGTGGGGGGGCCGCAGGGCCCCCTTTCCCCAGGGCACCCCCATGTTGAGGGCACGTGGCCTGGTACGGCTCAGGGGGGGGGGGGGGCGCTCGCTCGTCCCCATCCCCTTTCCTGACCGGCCGGGGCTGCGTGCTCGGATAAGGGTCTGAGATGGATTTGGGGGGGACCCCCACAACGTTTTTTCGGCGTAGGGATTGCCCTTTAAATCCATACCAGGTGATTGGGCTAGCGCGGCGGCATTCACTGCCTTCGCTAGTCCCGTCTACCTGGAGTCTAAATGAACGGACTTTACGATCGTGTGTCGGCAAGTCCGCTCTTTGCAAAAATGTAATTGAAAGGCATTATAACCCTTCCTTACTTTATCCAAAAAAAAAAAAAAAGTTTTTCCTATAGTTCTACTTTACCAGTGAACAGCATTTAGCCTTAAGCATTCACGCTTACAAGTCTTGTAAGTGTAAAATGCATAAGAGCTGTATCTGGTGCCATTTACAAACTAAGAAAGAAATTTTCCACCTTCCAGTTTTACGAAGAATACTTCATATTCTCGACACCTGGAGGTGTGTGGGATGTGAAGGAATTATTGCTTTGCTTGATGATCAGGCAATTGGGCAGGGGAACATGGGAGTATATAGCCTCTTCTTTTGCAACGGCTGCTTTGGTGCACATTTTTAACCAGCGACAGGATTATTCAGAATCAGTTTGATTTGGTACTAATGAGTATGGTAAAACAGGGCCAGGTTTTTATTAATATTATGGACTCCTACCCCCATAGGAGCCTCTGAGTATAACAGGTTCTATCCCACAACAGCGCAGAAGAAGCCAGGCACACAGCAACAGTCCATTTATTCTGGCTCAGAAATCAGTCTAGGTCAGTGCTGGGACAAGGTCATGTAGAGCCCGGGGCAAACATGCCAAACTGTGCCCCCCTCACCCAAGATGTGCAAACATTATGTGTCAGCAAAAATCCCCCTTCCCCCCAAAAAATTGTGCACTAATCTGCATGCTTACTCCCTAAGCATACATCCAGCTGCCTGCTGAAACCCCCCCAGCACAAATCTTTGCCCCCCATCCCACAAAAACCCTAGCAAACACCCCCCCCCCCAAAACAATCACTGCTCCTAGCACAAACCCTCTACCGCTCAAATTTCCCCTGCGAGTACAAATCCTCTTCAATCAAATCCCCCCTCCCAGCACAAATTCCCCTCAATCATCCCTACCAGCACAAATCCCCCCCCCCCCACTCAAGATGTATAAGCATTACGTGTCAGAAACCCCCCCCCCCCCAAAAAAAATTAAGCACTAATCTGCATGCTTCGTCTCTAAGCATACTACATTCTGTCCCCTGCTGAACCCTCCCCCCAGGACAAACCTTTGCCCCCCATCCCACAAAAACCCCTAGCACAAAATCCCCCCCCCCAAAAAAAATCACTGCTCCTAGCACAAACCCTCTACCCCCTCAAAATTCCCCTCCAAGAACAAATCCTCTCATCCCCCACTCCAAATCCCCATCCCAGCACAAACTCCTCTCAATCATCCCTACCAGCACAAATTCCCTGCCCCCCCAAAAAATAAAAATCCCCCTAGCACAATTCTCCTCCCCTCTACCATATCACCCCTTTTAGCACAACCCTCTCCTAACACATATCCTCTTCTCCCATCCCTTCTTCCAACACAAATCCCCCTAAATCAACACACCTAGCAATTCTTACCCCCTGTTGTCCCCCAAATTCACCCTCTCAACACAGATCCCGCCCCTTCAATCTCCTTGCAGCGCCCCCCCAGTTTACAGTTTACATGATACCACAGTGCCCAGGGCAGGCGACCCTCCTGCCCACCCCTTGTCCCAGCCCCGGTCCAGGGCATGTCTTTTTGGAATTTATTGCTGAATAAACTTGGAGAGGGTGTGGGGTGGTATGGGACACTCCAGAATCATTAACAGTAACAAGAGGGCACACTTTATTGTCCTAAGCTTCTCTCGACAGTCTCTATGCCAAGAGCAGAAGGAGAAAGTGACCAGAATTGAGGCCTTTTAGGCACTGGACTGTCTCAATTAGAGCTGCCACTGGCACTTTCATCCACACGAAACTGCATACAGTCACTAGGCTCTAAAGCTCGGATCAGTACTCATAATGTCACAGGATTACCAGATGCCTCCTTCCAGTATACACCAGACACTTTCCAGTGAAGGAGAGATTAATGCTCACAATGCCCCAGCTGAACTCCTTTCAACTTCCACCAGGGACTCTTCAATGAGTTCTTGAGACCAGATCTTAGCTCAGCAAAGCTTTTGGAAGTAGGCCCCCCCAAAGCTATGCCACAGCTGGGACCTTGATGATCATGCAACAAATTCCAGCAATCTGCCCAGATTGCTTCTCCTCCAGAATAAGACCAGCTGTGCCAGGCCCCATTTATGTACTCTTCAGCCACCTACTAGGCACACCTCCCCAGGAATTGGCTGAGGCCCATTAAATATACAGACTGCTCATTTGACTTGCTCCACTCCTATGTTCTAGCACCATTCAGAAAGCAGGGATAAGCAACCAAACCTGCAGCCTGTGAGACACAGATCGGTCCAAAGCAATCAACAACTGCTCCACTGATTACAGAGGAGCCAAAAAACAACAAAATTTACCTAACAGCCCAGCACCTAACTAAGAGGGTGCTACAACTATTATAACTAAAGTGTGTGTATAGAAAGCAAAATAAAAAAAGTGGGAGGAAGAAGTTAATAAAAGTAATTATAGTTACTAAGGATTAATAATGGGTTCAATAAGACAGCATTTTAAGGAAAAAAAGTGTATATTTTTATGTGCAGATAAATGCTTTGATTTGTACTATGCATACTTACGATACATATGAATAAATATTGCAATCTGTTTGCTGTCTTCATTCATACAGGAGCCTATGTCAGGGCTCCTAAGCCACAAAATGGGATTCAGCTGTCAAGCTGACAGCCCAGTCCTGTAGGTTGCACTGGGAAAGCCCGGCCCTGCCCCCTCTCTGATTGACAGCGGCGGGAGCCACTGGCGTTTCGCTGCTGTCTCGGCCAATGAGGAGGCAGTGTCCTGGACAACCGAGTCTCTCATGCAACTTCAATGGATCGAGATGGGCTGCTGCACACAGAAGGATTTTTATCCTAATGAACAGAATGCACCTTCTGCCTTTACAACTACTTTAAGCCCAATAATGCATGGTGGTGGACCCCTTTTGTGGGCTTGGGTTGCTACCTTTCTGGTACAACCGTGTGGTCGATTCAGTGAGAAGACTGGAGTGAGAGGATAGGACCGCCCGGTATCCAGAAAATTGCAACTTTTGATGTAGGGCTCACAAAACGTTTATTGAAAGGGTAAAACATGTATGTTTCGAGAGAAACATGGGCCACCCATAAATACGCACAGGGCTGTTGGTGCGTATTTATGGGTGGCTGGTAGGTTCTGGAGTGATTTCTACATTCTGAGCTTCCAATTGGCAGAGTGCCGGCTTGTGATGATGAAGTTGCAGCACCTGCTCTCTGTGTGGAAGCAGAGGTCCCTCTGCAGAAGTCCAACGTGTCTGCTGTTGAGCCAAAACTTTTTAATCAGCAAAGTTTGTGCCCCCTAGGAATGAGCCAGGAATGTACGTTGCACATAGGCTGCAAGCAAAAAAAATAAAGTAACGTTTAATAGCAGACACAAAGGGCCTCTTCAAACCTTTATGTTGCTGTAACGCATAGTACTGAAGCATTCTTGAGCTATCGTTTATTGATTTCAGCATGCATATGTTGTGCATACTTGCACATTATGGAAAATGCTATGAGGACACTACGGCTTTAGTTCTGCTTTAAACTAAACAGCTAAATATGCAATTGAAATCTGCATTGTTATACCTGCCATATGAATTGTAATTCTGATTAGTCAATTTCTGCCCCAAGTTCAGTTTTAAAGAGACAATAAGCAATTTATTTTTTTATATTCGCATTGATACATTTGCTTTTCACAGAGTGCTCAGTCTGGACAGTGGCGCAGTGCAAGCATTGCTCTGGCGATGAAGTGTTGACTTACTGTATCCTAAGAGAGCAGGCCGGAGAAGGGAGCGGTGCTTTCAAATATACACACTGTCAGAATAATGATTAATGGTTCTCCATGGGAAGACTAATGGAGCTTCCTCTGCTGTCTGGCTGTATAAGACGTTATATTGTCCTGCCGGGCCGCTGGACGCTGACAGAAAATGGACGCGGGGTCCCAGGCAGGCTGGATTTTTTCCAGGTCCTGACTTTTAATGGTACAAAAAAAATGACATTTGTTTACCATGAGGTGATGTCTTCTCGCACCGCACAAGAGGCCTTAATATAGGACCCCCTCCATGACAGAACAGATGTTAGCAGGAGCTGAAACAAAGGTGACTATTGCCAGAGCAGGTCATGTGCCAGCTATGGGGCCAGCAGCACAGGTAGCCTAGTACATAGTGGGAAAAAAATCATTGTTACATCAGGCTGAAAAAAAGACAAAAAAAAAACTAAAATAAAATAGAAACATTGCATTCTTAGAAATGTAAGCCTGCATCTGATTCATGAAACGGCAACCCTTATAAAGCCTGATCAATTTTGCTGTGACAGGGAGAAAATTCCATCCTGATCTTTCAATGCAGTTGGATACTCCATGGATCAATAATCCAAAGAGGGCGATTTGTTAAAACTGGAGAGTATAAAATCTGGTGCAGCTCTGCATAGAAACCAATCAGCTTTCAGGATTTTTGTCAAAGCTAAATTGAACAAGCTGAAGTTGGAAGCTGATTCGCTGCCATGCCCAGCTGCACCAGACTTTCCACTCTCCTGTTTTAGTAAATCAACCCCAAAGTGTAGTTTCTTCTTCTTATAACTAGTCAGTTATACTGTATGTTGTGCATTAGATACAAATCCATACAGGAGTTGGCTGGAATTGGCTCCTGTAAAATTATATTCCACATTATCAAAGCTCTTACGGTAAAGAATTACCATGTGTATGGGCGTATAACACGCACATTCATTTTAAGAGGGAAGTTTCGGGGAAAAAACTTAAATTTTAAATAAGGAACTTTGAAGCAAAATAAGGGTCAGTGCCTATCTGCGGCCTCACCATTGCCATCAATGCAGCCTGATCAATGCCCATCTGCAGCCTCAAAAGTGCCCATCAATGCAGCCTCCTGAGTGCACATCAATGCAGCCTCACAAATGAGCAGCAGCCTCACCATTGCCATCAATGCAGCAGCCTCACCATCGCCATCAATGCAGCAGCCTCACCATCGCCATCAATGCAGCAGCCTCACCGTCGCCATCAATGCAGCAGCCTCACCATCGCCATCAATGCAGCAGCCTCACCATTGCCATCAATGCAGCAGCCTCACCATCGCCATTAATGCAGCAGCCTCACCATCGCCATCAATGCAGCAGCCTCACCATTGCCATCAATGCAGCAGCCTCACCATCGCCATCAATGCAGCAGCCTCACCATTGCCATCAATGCAGCAGCCTCACCATCGCCATCAATGCAGCAGCCTCACCATCGCCATCAATGCAGCAGCCTCACCATCGCCATCAGTGCAGCAGCCTCACCATTGCCATCAATGCAGCAGCCTCACCATCGCCATAAACGTAGCAGCCTCACCATTGCCATCAATGCAGCAGCCTCACCATTGCCATCAATGCAGCAGCCTTACCATTTCCATCAGGGCAGCCTGATCGATGCCCACCTGCAGCCATGAGGGAACAGGTGGGGGGGGGGGGGCGGGATGAGCTCCGACCGATTACATACAGTGAGAATCTCATATGACAGACAGAACAGTGGTCCAATGGCTGCCCAGGAGACGGGACTTCCTATTACAAAGGCCCCCAAGTAAACAGGAGATTCTCACTGTATGTAATCTGACGGCGCTCTTCCCGCCCCCTCTCTGTCCTCTCCTAGGCAGCTAAAATTGAAGTATTGGCATATAACATGCACACACTATTTGCACCCAATTTTTAGAGTGAAAAAGTGCCAATAAATACAGTATTTCTGTATGCAAGTGCAAAGAATACCTCCTTGTCATTTAGAATAACCTTGTTATTGTGATTTTGATTTTTTGATTGTGATAAGTGATTTTTTTTTTTTTAAATAACATGTTATACTTTCCTGTTCTGTGTAATGGTTTTGCATAGAGTAGCCCCAATCCTCTTCTTCTCGAGTCCTCCGCTGGCGTTCCTGGCTCCCCCCCCCCCCCCCACGAGTGCCCACCATAGCAAGTCACTTTCTATGGGGGCACTTATGCAGGCTCGCCCAGCCACGCCCCCCTCTCCCTCCTTGCTAGCCGTTTGATGGCAGCTAGAGCCAATGGCTCCCTCGGCTGTCTCTGAGCTTATGTAGAGGGGGAGAACAGAGAGAGCTAATGCGCTCCAGCACAGCTCTAGATCGAGAAGGGGCTTGGGTAAGTGTACACGGAAGTCTCGTTTTTTTTTTTCTTTAAAAATTACAAACATGTTATACTTGCCTGCTCTGTGCAGTGGTTTTGCACAGGGCAGCCCAGATCCTCCTCTTCTCAGGTCTTTCATCTGTGCTCCTGGCCTCTCCCTCCTGTGGAGTACCCCCGCAGCAAGCAGCTTGCTATGGGGCACTTGAGCCAAGCCACAGCTCTGTGTGTCCATTCAGAGCTGTGGTTAAGCCCTGCCCTCTCTCTCCTCATTGGCTAACTGACTTTAAATGACAGCAGCTGGAGCCCATCAGGAGGGAGAGTCCCATTCGGCTGAGGCACTCGTGCACATCACTGGATTGAGATGGGGCTCAGTATTAGGAGGGCTGAGGGGGGCTACTGCATACAGAAGGCTTTTTTATCCCAATGCATAGAACCCTTAGGAACCACTTTGTTGGTATCAGATTCTATTGGTATCAGATTGGTATCGGATTCCATTATCCACCATCCAAGACTTGTATTTGTCAATTTCCTGGAGAATTTAGGCCATCTTGGATGCCAAAAGCGATCCAACACCATATTCGGTAACGATTTCCTTCTTTTACTATACTTGTTTCCATAATTTTGTCCAACCCCTGTATGTATTTAAACAAGGTGATCATGTCCTCCTTTAACCACTTCAGCCCCGGACAAATTGGCAGCCAAAGGACCAGGCCCCTTTTTGCGATTTGGCACTGCGTCGCTTTAACTGACAATTGCGCAGTTGTGCAACGTGGCTCCCAAACAAATTGGTGTCATTTCTTTCCCCACAAATAGAGCTTTCTTTTGGTGGTATTTGATCGCCCCTGCGGTTTTTATTTTTTGCGCTATAAACAAAAATAGAGCGACAATTTTGAAAATAATGCAATATTTTTTGCTTTTTGATATAATAAATATCCCCAAAAAATATATAAAAAATTAATTTTTTTCCCTCAGTTTAGACCGATACGTATTCTTCTACATATTTTTGGTAAAAAAAATCACAATTAGCGATTATTGATTGGTTTGCGCAAAAGTTATAGCGTTTACCAAATAGGGGATAGTTTTATAGCATTTTTATTAATATTTTTTTTTTTTACTAGTAATGGCGATCAGCGATTTTTATTGTGACTGCGACATTATGGCGGACACATCGGACATTTTTGACACATTTTTGGGACCATTGTCATTTATACAGCAATCAATGCTATTTAAATGCATTGATTCCTGTATAAATGTCAGTTGTAGTGAAAGAGTTAACCACTAGGGGGAGGGGTTATGGGCTGTGACGTGTGTTGTGTTTTTTACATTAGGGGGCGGGGCTGACGTCTGACATCATTGATCGGCTTTCCCGGTGACCGTGAACAGCCGATCAATGACAGGCAGAGTAGGAAGCGCGGGGAGAGGTTTGTTTACACAAACCTCTCCCCGTTCTTCAGCTCTGTGACCCGATCGCGGGACACCAGCGGCGATCGGGTCCGTTAGTCCCTCGGCCGGGGCCATGGAGCTCCCGACCAGGTCGCGAGCACGCCGCTGGCGGCGCGCACAACCCACGGGCAGGCATTTAAAGGATCACGTACAGGTACGTGATTTTGCCTGCCCGTGCCATTCTGCTGACGTATATATGCAGTGGGCGGTCGGGAAGCGGTTAATCAAAACCAGCCTTAATCAACTAGGGTTCTGTGGAGCCCAGGAGTTCCTCCAGAGGTTGCTAAGGCAGCCCATAGATGATTCAATGTTCTTTCCTTCCACTACAGGTATCTAGGTAACAGATATTAGGACCATAGAAAGTTAAATCTGTCATTTGCAAGGTCTCCTCCAACATGAAGTTAAGCGTTCACTGTCGATATACTGGTGTACTGATGTGTAAAGCGAGGTCCCTAGATTCTTCCCACTACCAGATAGACTTTTGCACCCATATAATATCTTCCACAGGTTTCCCCAACTGGATTTCCAGTCATTTCCTGTCCTACTACCACATAGGAAAATGTGAAGACATTTCCATATCACAGAAATAGTCATCAATTACAAATCTGGTTCTAACCTTTCTACATTCTACCCAAAATGAGGGGAAAAAAAAGAGAATCAAACTACGGAGTGAGCATGACATGTTAACAATATGCCTAAAGCCCCATACACACGGTCGGATTTTCCGATGGATTCTGTCCTATCGGACAATGTTGTTGGAAATTCCGACCGTGTGTAGGCACCATCGGACAGTTTCCATCGGATTGTCCGACGGACAAAGTCCTATCTCCTGCTGGATAGATTTTTTGACAACAAAGTCCGATCACACCAAATCCGATCATGTGTAGCGTAGTCCGACGGACAAAGTGCTACGCATGCTCAGATCACATTACAAGACCAAAGCTATTGGCTACTAGCCTCTACGCAGTCCCGTCGTAGGCAACAAACGTCACCACGTTCAGAATGATCGGATTTTTCGACAACTTTGTCCGACCGTGTGTATGCAACACCAACATCGGACAAAGTACGACGGACATGATCCGACGGACCTGGTCCTCGGATAATCCGAGCGTGTGTATGGGGCTTCAGAAACGTGGCTAAAAAAATTATAAAATCTTGAAAATAGAATCTGTCAATAGTGTGCGAATATATTATAAAATTTGTGGCCCATCCCCTCTGCGGAGTTCCCATCACCTAAGACAGATCAGCTTCTTTCTGTTTCAAATTCATGATGAGAAAATGTTAAGCCATTAGTGGTAGAGATGAACTGCAGATCGCACGCCGTCAGAGCCATAACATTCTCCCAAAGAAATAAAATATCTGAAGAATGAATTCCTTGGGGGAATCAGCAACCACTTGAGGCTTCTCAGTTCAAGAGCTTTTTGTTGGAAAAGAGTGAATGTAGACGGTGGATATCTGGCACCAATGGAGTCCAACACCAGACAGCTTCAAAAGTTATTTTCTCTCGGTGTAAAAGATGACAAAGTCCAGCAACGCTGCCTCCAGCTTAGGCAACAAAGCGAATGGACATGAAAAAGGATTCCGACTTTTTTTCTGTACTTGAAGTATAAAAGAAAAGTATGTCAGTTCTGACAGTGCTACTGTATACCGTTAAAGTTATCTATTTCACAAGACAGGTTGGGGGGCATTGCCAGGATTGTAAAAGACCTGGAGCAACCAGAGACACACCAAAGAGAGAAAAGTAAGTGTGTTGCGTGTTTTGAGAACAGTGCAATTGGTCATATTTTACATTGAACAGAGGACTCTAAAAAGTTTATCAGCCTGAGTCTACTCACTGTATATATTGCATGCAAATGCCACAGTCCCACAAAATTGCCCAAAGTACAAAAGTACCCACAAAATGTGAAAACAATACTACGCCACAAGCGAGAGTCTACCAGACACACATAAACATCAGTACAAAGGAACATTAAAAAAAATTCTATCAAATTTTTATTTTTTTGGGCACAGAATATGGACACAGAGTTAAAGGGATTCTGAAGGCAATAAAAAATATAAAAATAAAGAGACTTAAATCAGAGACTTAAAGGGGTTGTAAAGGTAAAAGTTTTTCACCTTAATGCATTCTATGCATTAAGATGAAAAAACATCCGACAATGCCGGCCCCCCCCAGGCCCCCCGTTTTACTTACCTGACCCCTCGAAAGTCCTGCGCTCGCCCCGACGTCCTCTTCGCCGCTCACCCTGGCCGTTGATTGGCTAGAGTGGATGGATTGAAAGTAGCGCAGCCAATAGCTCGCGCTGCTGTCAATCACATCCAATGACGCGGCACGCCGGGGGGGCGGGCCGAGTGATACAGTGAGATGCTAAGGCCGCCAGCTGTATGACGGGAGCGTGCCCGCAAGCACTACACACTATGTGAGGGAGCTCGCATGAAGTTGTGGAGTCCTTGCAGGAGGGAGCCGAGACAGCCGCCGAGGGACCACTCGAGCTGCACAGTGAAGGTAAGTATAGCATGTTTGTTATTTAAAAAAAAAAATTTTCTTCCTTTAGTGACCCTTTAACCACTGGACATTTTTTTTTCTTTCCTGCAAGTTAAAGCCCTAATGTGCTAGTATGAAACTTACCTGAAACAAAGCATTCCAGAGATGTGATTCCATCGCCACCCATCTGTGACTGGCCAGAGCCGCGATAACGTCACTCCGGGTGCGCCGTTCACGTCACAGGTGGCCGTTCCTTCAGAGTGCATGCGCCAGTGATGTTACTGGCTGAATGTACAATAAACATCTCCTAAACGGCGCACATTTAGGAGATATTTACATTTCGTATAGGTAAGCCTTATTATAGGCTTACCTATAGGTAAAATTTCATGTTGAAAGTTTACTTCCACTTTAACAATAGTTGAAATAGGATCAATAAAATGTGGATAATATTAACATTAACGATATTCCTTGAACCGTAGTCTCATTCTATGTTCACTTTAGAACAATCACAGAATTCTAGCAAGAGTCAAATTGAGTAGGATTAAAACATAACTACTAAACTTCAGTTTTGCGTAGGTTAGTGAAAAGTGAATGTGTCTCTCCAACCGGAACCTTGGAAATTAACCTTGGGGATACGGAACGGTGTGACTGCCCAGGCAGAAAAGTGCGATCGCATAATGAAGTCAATTAACAGAATCCGCAGTAGCAGAATATATGTATATAAGTTACAGGGCCATGACATTTAAATCTTTTAGCCTTGGGTAGGCACTTCCACTTTGCATTTTGTCATTCAGAACAGACCGATTAATGGGAAAGAAATCTGCAAGGCTGTTAACTATTGCATAGCAATGGAGACCTCCAGCCACAAAAACACATAAAACTCAATACCAAATACGTTATGTGAATAACTGTGCAGCTTTGTCG
This sequence comes from Lithobates sylvaticus, assembly GCA_028564925.1. Classification (NCBI taxonomy): domain Eukaryota; kingdom Metazoa; phylum Chordata; class Amphibia; order Anura; family Ranidae; genus Lithobates; species Lithobates sylvaticus. The sequence continues at coordinate 192,888,619 of CM053037.1, read as the reverse complement.
GCTTTTTAGATACCTATTTGTAAAACAAAAATACTATCATCCCCGCTTTCGACCTGTAAGTGTTTGTTTACACTTGCTTCAAAATCTGGCATTTGACACACTTTTTTAAAGCACTCTGAATGCCATTGAAAGTACCTGTAATGCGGCGTACACACGTTCGGACTTTGTCCGCCGGACCTAGTCCAGCGGACAAAACGCCGGACTTTCCGAGCGTGTGACTTGCCCACACACGCCTGGACTTCCGAGCGTGTGACTTGCCCACACACGCCCGGACTTCTCTGGCGGACAATCCACGGGAAAAAGTCAGCGGGACTTTTGAAAATGAACGGACTTGCCCACACACGGAACAGTCCGTTCATTTAGAACGTAACTGCAGGTAGACGGGGCTAGCGAAGGCAGTGAATGCCGCCGCGCTAGCCCCGTCACCTGGCATGGATTTAAAGGGAATCCCCACGCCGAAAAAACTGCGTGGGGATCCCCCCCAAATCCATCTCAGACCCTTATCCGAGCACGCAGCCCGGCAGGCCAGGAAAGGGGTGGGGACGAGCGAACGCCCCCCCCCCCCTCCTGAGCCGTACCAGGCCGCGTGCCCTCAACATGGGGGTGCCCTGGGGAAAGGGGGGCCGTGCGGCCCCCCCACCCCAAAGCACCTTGTCCCCTTGTTCAAGCACCCATGTTGATGAGGACAAGAGCCTCTTCCCGACAACCCTGGCCGTTGGTTGCCGGGGTCTGCGGGCGGGGGCTTATCGGAATCCGGGAGCCCCCTTTATTAAGGGGGCCCCCAGATCCCGGCCCCCCACCCTATGTGAATGAGTATGGGGTACAATGTACACCTACCCATTCACCTAAGGTCTCTTCTGTTCTTGCCGGTGTCGTTTTCTGCGCTGTGGATTTGGGGGGGAACCCCATGCCGTTTTTCGGCGTGGGGATTCCCTTTAAATCCATGCCAGGTGACGGGGCTAGCGCGGCGGCATTCACTGCCTTCGCTAGCTCTGTCTACCTGAAGTCACGTGCTAAATGAACGGACTTTCCGATGATCGGCAAGTCCGTTCATTTCCAAAAGTCCGGCAGACTAGCATACTAACGACAGGATTGTCCGCCGGACTGCCAAGTCCAGCGGATAATTTTAAAACAAAACTTAAATCCTAGTCCGCCGGACTTTTGGCGCCAAAAAGTCCACCGGCGCCCACACACGGGGGGATTGTCCGGCGGACAATCCCGTGGGAAAGTCCGTGTGTGTGTACGCGGCATTACTGTTACTAATTAAAATAGTAAGCTTACAGTCCTGTTCACACGTTGCATTTGCTTTGCTTCAAAAATGATACTGTCGGTTTCTTAATGCTTCAAAGCGTCTCCAAAGCCTCCATAGAAGTCTATAACTATGCTCGCTAACAGCACATGCAGCTTTTGAGAGGCTTTTATTCAAAGTTAGCTTTGCTTTGTTTTGGAGGTATTGCAGGTATGAGATATCCCAGGATGCATTGGGGAACCAATAAGCAAACCAGAAAGACGTCATCTGCAGTCACTTCCAATTCATGTGTGTCACATCTGGTGTGCAGTGCGGACATGGTACAGGAGAGGGTGAGAGGGTGCGGACATGGCACAGGAGAGGGTTAGAGGATGCGGACATGGTACAGGAGAGGGTGAGAGCATGCAGGGATGGTACAGGAGAGGATGAGAGGGTGCGAACATGGTACAGGAGAGGGTGAGAGCATGCAGGGATGGTACAGGAGAGGATGAGAGGGTGCAGAGATGGTACAGGAGAGGGTGCAGACATGGTACAGGAGAGTGTGAGAGGGTGCAGAGATGGTACAGAAGAGGGTGCACACATGGTACAGGAGAGGGTGAGAGGGTGCAGGCATGGTACAGGAGAGGGTGAGAGGGTGCAGGCATGGTACAGGAGAGGGTGCAGACATGGTACAGGAGAGGGTAAAAGGGTGCAGGCATGGTACAGGTGAGGGTGAGAGGGTGTGAACATGGTACAGGTGAGGGTGAGAGGGTGTGAACATGGCACAGGTTAGGGTGAGAGGTTGCAGGCATGGTAAAGGAGAGGGTGCAGGCATGGTACAGGAGAGGGTGAGAGGGTGCGGAAATGGTACAGGAGAGGGTGAGAGGGTGCGGACATGATACGGGAGAGGGTGAGAGGGTGCAGATATGGTACATGAGAGGGTGAGAGGGTGCGGACATGGTACAGGAGAGCGTGAGAGGGTGGGGACATGGTACAGGAGAGTGTAAGAGGGTGCGGATATGGTACGGAAGAGGGTGAGAGGGTGCAGACATGGTACAGGAGAGGGTGCGGACATGGTATAGGAGAGGGTGAGAGGGTGCGGGCATGGTACAGGAGAGGGTGAGAGGGTGCAGGCATGGTACAGGACTTTACTTGATGTGCACCTCCAACACAGCACTCTGTACCCCCCCCCCCCAACACACAGACCACAAAGGTAGAAGCCGATTAGCTGCCCGGGTTGGAGGCCCCTCCCCTCTGCACTGTACACACGGAAGAGACCTGCTAGCTGCATGGAGATCCCCCATGTCTTCACAGCCGGGAGCTGCGGCCGATGTACGGCCAGTGGCAGGTTGCTGGGACAATGCCAAATTCCTGTGATTTTACCAGGGACACAAACAGACCGGGACAAGGGTCTAAAAACCGTGAATGTCCTGGGAAATCGGGACTGTTGACAGCAATGGATTTTAGTTATCAGAGTAAAGGGGGCTGAATACAACTGCACACCACACTTTTCATATATTTATTTGTAAAAGAAATTGAAAACCATTTATTATTTTCCTTCCACTTCACAATTATGTGCCACTTTGTGTCATTCTATCACATAAAGTCCCAATAAAATAAATTTTTGGTTGCAACATGACAAAATGTGGAAAATTTCAAGGGGTATGAATACTTTTTCAAGGCACTGTAACTGCGTGTATAACAAAACCATTTACATCTGTGGTAAACCACTTCTTATAGGTTTGGAGGCTATAAACTACTAAATAGCTCACCATCCTGAGTAAGCAGAAATGTAACTGTTCCTTGAAGAATACTTTTAAATTCTATATGATAAATATATCAGCAATCTTTGTTGAGGTGCAAAATCAGCCTCTGTGTAACTGTGTATTGTTTGATAGTGCCCCTTTAATAATTATTTACTACGCCTGCAAAACGATATTTTCATCATAATGTATATTTACATTTATTAGAACGATCTGTAGCTAAAAAAAAAAAAAAAAACGAACGATAAAAGAGACCAGTAAACTGCTTCATACTGTATCTTTGCATCCATTTGTCTTTATACGGCATCGGAGCCTTCGCTTCTACCTCCCCTCCCTCCCGGGAATATTTCTGTCTGAAGATGAAGGATAGGCTTAAAAAGCTTTTGCAATCCTCCTTCCTATATTAGAATTATTGTTTTCAGACTTACAGTTCTCATCGGGGGTTTGGTGAAAGTATAGGCATCATAAAAATACATATATTTCCACTTTCACAAAGTCACAATTCATTTTTGGGCTGCCTCACCGCAAAGAATGCAAAAAGAATGTCAGAAATAAAAGATGAATATAAGTTGATCATCGCTATTTGTTTGCAGGTTATGAACTAGACTATTCAGTTCTGCTTATTAACATTTTGGGGTGGAATTACTAAAAGGGAAAAAAAGACGGTGCAAAGGGCAGCTGGACCCTGCAAGCGAAGTTGCCCCAGAGATAAGTAAATGAGCAGAAACTCGGCTGAATTCCATCAATCAATCATGTGCAAGAAAAAAATGCATTTTTTTAAATTTAACTTGCATGTACCCTATTTATCTGCGTATAACACGCACCGGCGTATAACACGCACCCCAAGTTTAGGAGGGCATTTTAAGGAAAAAAAGTTTTAGGAGGGAAGTTTAGGGAAAAACAAAACTTACATTTAAGCGTCATTTGCAGCCTTGCCCAGCGTCATTTGCAGCTTGCCCAGCGCCATTTGCAGCCTTGCCCAGCGTCATTTGCAGCCTTGCCCAGGTCATTTGCAGCTTGCCCAGCGCCATTTGCAGCCTTGCCCAGCGTCATTTGCAGCCTTGCCCAGTGTGATTTGCAGCCTTGCCCAGTGTGATTTGCAGCCTTGCCCAGTGTGATTTGCAGCCTTGCCCAGTGTGATTTGCAGCTTTGCCCAGTGTGATTTGCAGCTTTGCCCAGTGTGATTTGCAGCCTTGCCCAGTGTGTCTTGCAGCCTTGCCCAGTGTGATTTTCAGCCTTGCCCAGTGTGTCTTGTAGCCTTGCCCAGTGTGTCTTGCAGCCTTGCCCAGTGTGTCTTGCAGCCTTGCCCAGTGTGTCTTGCAGCCTTGCCCAGTGTGATTTGCAGCTTGTCAGTGTCTTTTGCAGCTCTTTTTCCCGCCGGAGAAGAACGAGCGGGCGCCGCCATTAAAGACCGAGCGCCGCAGGAAAAGCCCGAGCCGTCTGTTCGGCTCCACTCGGAGCCGAACAGTCAGATCGGTCTTTTTTCGGCGGCGCTCGTTTTTTTTTCAGCGGCACACGTTTTTTTCCCGCGGCGCTCGTTTTTTTTTGACGGTCGTTTGATTTTTTTGTCACTTTTTTTGGGGGGATCGGCGTATAACACGCACCCACGACTTTCCCCCAATTTTAAGGGGGAAAAAGTGCGTGTTATACGCCGATAAATACGGTAATTAAAGCAGAGTTCCACTCAAAAGATGGAACTTCCGCTTTAAGGGAAGGTGACCCCCTGACATGCCACATTTGGCATGTCATTTTTTTGGGGGGGAGCGGATACCCTCTTTTTAGAGGCTTTTTAGAGGCTTCCAGCCCCCACTTCCTCCTGGCACACCGCGGCACCGGAAGCAAGCTAACCTCCCCCCCCCTCCCTCTCGGCAATCATCTGGGAAACGTCACATGTCCCAGATGATTGCCCGGCCATGTAACAGCGCGCTGCGCGGCTCGCGCATGCGCAGTGCGTGCCCACAGTGACAATGCCGGTGCCGCAGAGAGGAGGGCGAGACAAGCGGGGCTTCGATTCCCCGCATCGCTGGACCCTGGGACAGGTAAGTGTCCGATTATTAAAAGTTAGCAGCTGCAGTATTTGTAGCTGCTGACTTTAAATAATTTTTTTTTTTACACTTGTTTTTTTACACTTTCAAGCGGAGTTCCACTCAAAAATGGAACTTCCGCTTTAACCACTCCTCACCCCCTTACATGCCACATTTGGCATGTAATTTTTTTGGGGGGGGAGTGGGGGCTTCATTAGGAGGGGGACTTCCTGTCCCACTTCCTCCTTCCGCCCAGGAACCGCCTAGGCGACTCCTCCCTCTAGGCGATCTCCTGGGACACGTGACAGGTCCCAGGAGATCGCCTATCCAGTCCGGGAGCGCAGCGCGACTCGCGCATGCGCCGTGCGTGCCCGGCCGTGAAGACGAAAGCCATCACGGCCGGGTGCCCTTAGTGGAAATGGCGGCGCTGGCGAAGAGGAGGGGGAGAGGAGCGACACCCCGTTCGGCCGCATCGCTGGACCGTGGAACAGGTAAGTGTCTGTTTATTAAAAGTCAGCAACTACACTTTTTGTAGCTGCTGACTTTTAAAATGCCTGGAACTCCCCTTTAAATACTCGCAAAGTGAAGCTTTACCTCATTTACTAAGCTCTGGAGAAACTGCACTTGCAGAGGGCAACAGCACCTTCTAAAGTGCACAGTCTATATAAAATTTACCAGAAACGCAAAGCAATTACCCAGGTATTCGCAAAAAACTGAGAAAAGCAAACGTTTTTTTTTGTGGATAGAACTGTACAAGAGTGTGGGCGTGGCCACTCGTCCTGCACAAGGGGGTACCTTTTGCACGGAGCACATTCATCAATTCCCGGGACCAGGCGGGGACCACATTCATGTTAAAGTCAAACCTTCAGAGTTTATTCCGACAGGAAAACCGGTCATGTGTACAGGGCATTATACCTTGCATTAGTTGTGGTTGCCCATAACAAATTGAAGTAAGTACAAAACCTTTGAGGAGAGCCTTGTGATAAGTATCTTTGATATTCTTGTATTATGTGTTCGTATTATGTGTTCTATTGGTATATGTTTGTAATATTTTTCCTTAGTGTTTTATGTTAGCGTATTCCTAATAAGACATTGTTTTATTAAGCAGTGTGCTTTATTTCATAGCTAACCTTGTATTATTGTGATATCAACAGTAACATGTGATCAGAGTTTTAATAGACTAGCTAACTAGGGGAATAGACAAGTTAATGCATAGGTGCAATAGATATAGGGAATAACCACCCCCTAATAATAGTTATTTGCACCACTTACTTCACAAATGTATTCCTCCTCCTTGTCTTGCCAAGTAGACATTCCATAGTGGTTTTGCTTCAAACCCTACATCTGCTTTACTGACCCTAGTTCGTTTATGCCAAAAAAACATCATGCACCCCCTTTAAATGACTTCAGACCAGGCTTTAAACAGTTAATGCACTTTTACTGAGCATTCGCAGCCAAGCCTATCAGAGTACAACCCAAAATGTGGGTATTCCCAAATTTAAGCGGGCAGCCCAGGCATACCTCAACACGGTAGTAGTCCAATAGTGGCCTCCAAAGCTTGGCAGTTCTCCGGACTCCCGGTGTCTTCCGAGGGACTGCTGGGCGCAGCAGTCCCACTCACTACTTCATGTTGGTCACAGTGTCTCCAGGAACAGGAATGATAGAGAGCAGGAGAGAGCGTTCGAGCCCTGAGCCTGGCCTTTCCCCTTATTTATATCCCATAGGCAGGGCCCAAAAAGCTTGGGAAGAGAGGAGCAGAAAATTAACCCCTTCCCAAGCCTGGGCCAGACAACTACCTAACTACTGTACAGTAGGCAACCTGCCTACAAGATAAACACATATTTAAAAAAAAAAAAATATATGGCTTGCAGAGATGGTGGGACATGGTTAAATTCCACTTGTACAAATGTATCTATGGAAAACACAATGTAAACCTGCAGAAACTGTTAATTAAATATGAGACCTACCTGAACCAAAGCCCCTGGAGTTTATCGGAGGGTGAACTTAAACATATGTATTTTTTCAGTCTAGTTAACCATGTAAGCAAGACTGGCATCCTCTACTCTCTAAAGCCCCATACACACGGTCGGATTTTCCGATGGATTCTGTCCTATCAGACAATTTTGTCGGAAATTCCGACCGTGTGTAGGCACCATCGGACAGTTTCCATCGGATTGTCCGATGGACAAAGTCCTATCTCCTGCTGGATAGATTTTTTGACAACAAAGTCCGATCACACCAAATCCAATCGTGTGTAGCAAATTCCGACGGACAAAGTGCTACGCATGCTCAGATCACATTACAAGACCAAAGCTATTGGCTACTAGCCTCTACGTAGTCCCGTCGTAGGCAACAAACGTCACCACGTTCAGAATGATCGGATTTTCCGACAACTTTGTCCGACCGTGTGTACGCAAAACCAACATCGGACAAAGTACGACGGACATGATCCGACGGATCTGGTCCTTGGATAATCCGAGCGTGTGTATGGGGCTTTAGCTTTTGCCACTCAGTATCCAAGTGATGCAGAAACTGGGTTAAGGCTAATGAGCCATTACTTCGGCATCTGCTAGACCAGCATTTTTCAACCTTTATTTCATCTCATCGCCCTTCAAAAGTATGTAAAATCTCAAGGAACCCCAATTCAAAATGTAAAAAACATAAATGTTACTTATCAATGGGAAACCTGCATCTGGGACAATGCACACAACTGCTCAGGTGAAATTAACTTTACATCATAAGCTCCTTCACATTAGAGGTCCTTTCAACACATCAGAACCTCTCTTTACAACAGAGGTCCCCCTATACATGATAGTTCCCCCATAACATATAACAGAGCCCCCCCCCCATCATATCAGAGCCTTCCCATCATATCAGAGTCCATCATCTCCACAGAGTCCCCCCCATTACATAGTCCTTTTAGCACATCAGTCCCCCAGTCAGAGATCCCCCCTATTATAGATCACATAGCCTCCATCCATTACGTAGCCCCCCCCCCCAACTCTAATTACGCAATCCCCCATCACACAGAATAGGTAGCACAGGATTGGAAAGATGGACTTTTGTCCTTTCCTGAATGCCGTGGCAGCCCTGCATTCCGTCGGCCATGAAACAGCAACGTACAATGCCATAATGCAGGTTGGCCAGCTGACAACACCATAGCAACAAATAATGCTGTGCATCCTGACCCCAGAAAGACATTGGTATGCTACTGGCAGCTGGCCCTCCCAAACCATGGTAACTCATGACGCTTATTTCGGGCAAGCTAGGTCCCATGTTCGTGGCACACCATGGAAACCCAAATGGCACCCCAGTTCGGAGACACTGTGCTAACCAATCACATAGTTGAAGGTTACCTTCATTGTTTTGTCATTGCTTGCCACTGTGAATAATCACATTTCCTGTTCCTGTGAAGTCACGACCAGCTGCTTTTTGTTTCCTGCCTCCTGGTTCCCAGCATTCTCTGGATCCCTGTAAGATCACACCAGTGCCCCAGGCTGCAAAGGGAAGACATTTATGAGACTCCAGGACTGTCGACCACATACTGAACTCATCTAATTTAACCTGTGAGTTACTACTTGCTTTTATTAAATATATGATTTATACTGCACTCAGTCTGGCGCCCCTCTGTTCCCATACCTTCATTGTTTTACCTGGTGCTCTCCATAGCATTCAGTCCTGAAGAAGGAGTCGCAGATCCTCAAAACATGTTCAATTTGAACCATAATGCCCCCGTACACACGATCGGACTTTCCGAACAAAACCGTGGATTTTTGTTCGAAGGTTGTTGGCTCCAACTTGTCTTGCATACACATGGTCACACAAGTGTTGGCCAACAATTACGAACGTTACTAGACGTGGTTTTTCAGCTCTTTAGCGCCACCCTTTAGGCTACTCCTGCTAATTTTGTGTTAGTAGAAGTTTGGTGAGTGTTGATTCGCGCTTTTCTTTTTGCGTTTTTCATTTAGCGCTATTATTATTATTATTATTCTTGATATCACTTGAAAAAAAAAGCCTTTGAAAATGAGTTTGCAATAACTCCACCAGTATCACCAGCAAAGCGGCTTCTTTATTATCCCATTAAAGAAGAAGAGAATTGTGCGCAGCATATGGAGATTTCATAATTTGCCACATCACGAATGTTAATTCTCCATTACGAACGATACTTTACAAAACCGGACGATTCTGAGCATGCGTGGACTTTTGTGCGACGGACTTGTGTACACGTGATTGGAAAGTCTGACAACAAACATTTGTTGGTGGAAAATTTGAGAACCTGCTAGCCAACATTTGTTGGCGGAAAGTCCAACAACAAATGTTTCATGGAGCGTACACACGGTCGGACTTTCCGCCAACAACCTCACATCCAACATTTATTGTCGGACGTTTTGAGCGTTTTATGCAGCTTAAAAACGCCTCTCCATGTTAGCCTATGGCCTCATGCCCACCATGGCGTTTTTTAGCTGTAAATGGCATAGTGTTTTTAAGCTGCAAAAAAAAAACAGGACCAGTGCGCTTTGAGGCTCCAGCGCTAGAGCTGTAAAAACATCAGATGCCGGCAAAAGGTGTTAAACGCGGTTTAACGAGGCTTAACGCTATGTTAAGCCTCGTCCAGGGCGTTTCTGTCTCTATTCAAAAGCAATGGTTCCCTATGGGAGCCCATTGATTTGAATAGAGGTCGCACCAGAAGTTGGATCAAGAGGATCCGACTTGCGTGCTGAGAATCTTGAGGGGGGAACCCAGCGAAAATTTTAAAAAAATGTGCGTGAGGTTCCCCCCCAAGACCCTTCGGTCTGGTATGGATCTTAAGGGGAACCCCCCACACCAAAAAAAAAATGGTGTGGGGGTTCCCCCCAAGTTTCATTCCAGACCCTTATCAGAGCACGCAGCCCGGCAGGTCAGTAAAGGGGGACAAGACAAAGGCATAATGCGCTAGTATGCATAGAATACTAGCTCATTATGTAATACTCACCTGAGTTTGAAGCCCTCGCTGCAATGCCCGTACAATGCTCCGGCGGCCGACATCAATCCCGGGGGTTACTTCCGGGTATCGCGGCTCCGGCGCTGTGATTGGCAGGAGTCACGATGACGTCACTCACGCACATGCGCGCAGTAACGGCACACTCACTGAAGCAACGGCACATACGTGCCATTGCTTCAGCTTGTGTCAGTGCACATGTGCCAATGACATTGGCATATGCAAATACAGAGGATATCTCCTAAACCATGCCACTGCAACACTGCAACACTGGTGTTGCATACACACGGTCGGACAAAGTTGTCGGAAAATCCGATCATTCTGAACGTGGTGACGTTCGTTGCGTACGACGTAACTACGTAGAGGCTATTAGCCAATAGCTTTGCGTACGATTTTGTCCGACACTGTTGTTGCATACACACGGTCGGACAAAGTTGTCGGAAAATCCGATCATTCTGAACGTGGTGACGTTCGTTTCGTACGACGTAACTACGTAGAGGCTATTAGCCAATAGTTTTGGTCTCCTAATTTGATCTGAGCATGCGTGGCACTTTGTCCGTCGGAATTCTCTACACACGATCGGAAAAAGTCCGATCGGATTTTGTTGTCGGAAAATTTGAGAGCAGGATCTCGTTTTTTTCCGTCGGAAATTCCGACGGAAAAAGTCCGATGGAGCCCACACACGGTCGGATTTTCCGACAACATAGTCCGATAGGACATTTTCCGTCGTAAATTCCGACCGTGTGTAGGGGGCATTAGTCAGTGTATTAACACATCTTTATGTGCTCCTCCTCGGCCATAAATCATATTATTATTGATACCTAGGTTTAATTTAGTTTAATTCATTTGGCGCAGCTTTATATTTTTCATTGTTCATTGTGTGTGTATCCCATTTTTAGCAGCTGCCATTTTTTAGACGTTTAGTTTAATTTACTCTAAGCGCAGTCCATTTACTTTTATATTTTCTAGTGCACTTCACTGGATCGAGATGGGGATCAGGTAAGTATTAGGGGGGCTGGGGGTGCTGCTGCACAACGAAGGTAAAAAAAAAAAACCTTGAGCCTTTACAACCATTTTAAACATTACATTTACAATAGCCAACTCCAAAATCGATGCTGCTTTGATTAAAAAGGTAGAGATGCAATTTATGTACACATTGAATAATGCCCCATGGTGCTTTCCAGACAGATTCATTGAGTGATTTACATCATATAAATAAACATCAGCCTCCTAACCATATAGTCAATTCAAGAGTTTACCTAATAAAAGGCAAAATGCAGTTTTACCTGAAGTGAAACATGCTTTACTGGGTTTCTTCCCCCCTCTACATGACAGAAGGACGTCATCTTGTCACAAAACCGCGATGCCATGTGTTTTTTTTTTTTTTTTTTTTTTTTTAAATTGGAGGGATTTGTTTAAAAAGATAAATTGTAACAGGCTCATCCTCCTTGTATGGTTCTATAAGGCTGCAGCAGTTTAACCCAGCTAATCACACATTGCAGGTCACACGCTGGGCCCTCCACTGAAGCTGAACTGACGTTCTCCTCCGAGTCATTGTGATAAGACTCCTCGCTGTTGGATACATTGTTGGGAACAAGTTCTTAGCATCTGTATGAATATTTTTGTTTGAAGACAATTACTGCCTGTGTCTGTTTAATAACAGAGAAATCTGCATGCAGATCTATACAGTAGAATGCGTTTAGACAAGACTGGGGTGGGGATGTGAAGGCGAGACAGTCTGAGGGGCAAATTTGACTCTGCTCAACAAGATATCATGGATTTTTTCTATTTAAACAAACATGACATTTTTGTGCAAGTGTTTGTGTCTGGCGCAAAGGGAATGCATGAGCTGCACAGTCTATATCAGCATTTCTCAACCTTTTCAACACAGAGGAACCCTTGAAATAACTTTCCAGTCTTATGGGAACCCCTGCTAAAAATGACTGTACCTACACCTCTTGATAGATTTAGTGATCGTCGGTGGGAAGAATTCTGCTTACACTTGTGGTCACTGGGAAGAACCCCCTTATAGATAGCTAAAAAGATCAATAGTTTTAGAGGGAACTTATTTGAGAGGCAGAAACTGCTCATTGGTCAAGGAACCCCCCCCCCCCCCCCCGCTACCTCTGGAGGAACCCTAGGGTCCCATGGAACCCTTGTTGAACCCTTGTTGAGAAACTCTGATCTATATAGTCTGCAATACTTCTGTACAATTTATAAACCAACTGAGGATTTGTGTCTGCCTCAACTTTCAGCTGTTCTCCCGTTCAATGGTGTTTGGAAGACACAGCCATGCCCATGATGACTCCAAATCCCACTCCAGTGATGCTGAATACACACTACTCAACGTTCTGGAATGGGAAAAGAACATCTTTATGCATAGAGCATTGAGAAAGCCCCCCCCCCCCTTTCCTAACTAATTATGTAGACCATGAGCAACCACAATTGCTTAATTTTTCCCCACTATTTTTCCTTCATACTGGTTTGTCGAAATAACAAATGCAATAGGATAGAGCAGTGGTCTCTAAACTGCCTTTATCTAGACCAATGGTCTCCAAACTGTGGCTCCTGGGCTAGATGCAGCCCGTTGCCTTCCTTTATCTGGCCCTTGGGGAACTATTCCTTTCATTGGTATAAGGCGTAATTCCTCCCACTGACACCAATGGTGGGGCACTATTCCTTCTACTGACACCAAAGATTGGGGACTATTCCTTCTATTAACTTCAAAAATCGGGCACTATTCCTCCCACTAATATCAATGATGGGGCCAATCTGGACCCGCTTCCTGATTGGCCGGGGAGGAGAATCAGGAAGACAATAGTGAATATTCATTCACACTGCGTCCCGAGCCCACTCTTTTTTGAAGCCTGTGGCTCTAATTACGTGCTTATCCACTTCCCGCTCCGGCCTATAGCAGAATGACGGCCGGGCGGTGGTTCAGTTATCCTGACTGGGCCTCAGATGACGTCCTGCAGGATATCAGCTGCCGCTCCCATGGGAGGCGCGCATTGCGGCGATCGGTGGTGCCGTGTGTCAGTCTGACACACTGCTACACTGATCTTGGTAAAGAGCCTCCAACGGAACCATGTGATCAGCCGTGTCGAATCATGGCTGATCACGATGTAAACAGGAAGAGCCGTCAATCGGCTTTTCCTCACTCGCGTCTGACAGACGTGAGTAGAGAAGAGCCGATCGGTGGCTCTCCTGACAGGGGGGTCTGTGCTGATTGTTTATCAGCGCAGCCCCCCCTCGGATGCCCACACTGGACCACCAGGGAAGCTGCCAGAACCACCAGGGAAGCACATAACATGTGGATGGCCAGGTACATCCCCCATGGCCATCCACATGTGCAAATTAATGCCCAATCTATGCCAATCAGTGCACTGACTGGCACCATTATGGAACAAATTAATTCAGTGATGCCCAGCAATGCCACCCATCAGTGCCACCTATCAGTGCCCATCCGTGCCCACCTATCAGTGCCCATCTGTGCCACCTATCAGTGCCACCCATAAGTACCCATCAGTGCCGCCGAGTGCCCATCAGTGCCACCGAGTGCCCATCAGAGCCACCTATGAGTGCCCATCAGTGCCACTTCATTGGTGCCCATCAGTGCTGCCTTATCTGTGCCCATCAGTGCAGCCATATCAGTGCCCATCATTGAAGAAGAAAACTTACTTCTTTACAAAAAAAATTAACAGAAACAAAGAAAAACTATTTTTTTTCAAAATTTCTGGTCTTTTTTTATTATATTATTTTTTTATTTTATTATTGTTTTTTTTATTATAAAAAAAAAAAAAAATCACAGAGGTGATCAAATACCACCAAAAGAAAGCTCTATTTGTGGGAACAAAATGATAAAAAATTTGTTTGGGTACAGTGTAGCATGACCGCGCAATTGTCATTCAAATTGCGACAGTGCTGAAAGCTGAAAATTGGCTTGGTCAGGAAGGTGTATAAGTGCTTGGTATTGAAATGGTTAAAAAAAAATCCCAATTGGAATCCATGTGTCCGGCGCACTGCCTGTAGATTAGGGGGCCGGACGCATGGATGGGGGGGCGGCGCCCGTGCTCCCTGCATTACGGGCTGCCACTGTTCCACGGTGACCCAGGAAACCATAGAGGATTGGTGCATTGCATTGCCGCTGTGGTTGAGCGCCACTTGCAGTAGAGAAAAAAAAATGCACCTGCCTACAAACTGGCCCTTCGTTTAAAAAGTTTGGAGACCTCTGGTATAGAGGGTTGATGAAAAGTTTAGTAACACTCTAAAGAGAACAAAGGGTATTGGTTCCAAAAGAATAGTCCCTCCAAAAATTACGACATTTGGGAGCCATGCACAAGCTTGGTCTTTTCGCTGTTCTGCACCAGTCGCACACATCCTAAATCAGCCTTTAACAAACTTTTTAACAGGGAGGAACCCTTGAGACAGCTTTCTGGTCTCAGAGAACTCCTGCTAATCATGATCATATGTACATCTCATGGAACATCTCACGGAATATCTCACTATGAAGGTCAGTGGGAAGGTTGTGCCTTACATTTATGGTCAGTAAGAATATTCCCCCCTTACAGATAGCTAAAAAGATCACTGGTTTCAGTAGTTACTTCTCTGAGGGATATAAATTGATCATGGCTCAAGCAACACCGTAGTAACCTCTCTAGAGGAACTCTATGGTGCCACCGAAGCCTGGTTGAGAAAGGCTGCCTTACATATTGCATTGTTGGAGGATAGTAATGCTATTCAGGTATGCTAACAACCTAGGCAGTACATCGTACTTGCTTCCTCCTGATCGATGCCACTAAATTAAACACATAAGCTGCTGCTGTGCTTAGCCACTTGCCGGCCGGCTCATGCCGATATACGTCTGAAAAGTGGCATGGGTGTGCAAAACCACGTACCCGTACGTCACTTCGTCATCAGCGGCTAGCGGGCGCATGCACCATGGGAGCGTGCCCATGGGTCCCGCAGACTTGATGTCCGCCGGTGGCCCGCGATCTACTTATAAATGAACAGCTGATGTTCGAGTCAAAACATCGAGCCCATCCCTACTGGCAGGATCAACACAGTACCTCAGATGGAAGAAATACATGAAAATGATAGGAACTATGATTTATAAAACTGGGTTGAGCAGGCAGGCCTCCCGATGACGCGCCACTAGGCCCATCCCCCTCCTCCACTGTGAATAAAACAGGCCTCCTGGGATATGTTGAATACATATCCCAGGAGGCCTAACTGTTTTATTCACAGGGAAGGAGGGGGGCAGGCCTAGCGGCACGTCATCAGGAGGCCGGCCCACTGAACCCGGAAGAGCCAGCTGGCCTCTTGATGACATCAGAAACAACATGGCGGTGCGGGGCCGAGAGGTAGCGGGCATAAGAGGATCTCAGTAGGACAAGACAAGATCTGCTGGAAGGGTGAGTATCTGAAATGTGCAGATCCTACCTCCCAGTAATCGGGGGTAAAAGGAAAAAAAACAGGGGGGGGGGGGGGGGGCACTGGATGGAGATCCACTTTAATAGCTACTTTCTTTAAAATGAAAAAAGTTAATAAAAAGGTACTTACTTTTCCCCCCAGCTTCAACACACAGCACTTAGGTGAGGGCGACATGACCCTCCCAGCTAGATATCGTGAGATCCTGAATCCAATGTTCTCCACATACACCTGTAGCGCCGACATATCTTTACCTATTAATGTGTGTTTACATGCTTTAATACAAAGTCTATGGACATTGCTATGATTCAGTATTTGGAGCCATCTAGTGACCAAATACTGGTAATGCACTTGTATATTATTATCTCTGAACAAGCCAGAAGACTTATACAGGAAATGACTGTTGTTTTGATCTGAAGGATGACCTTTTTTTACCCGAGCGGCCATCTCAGGTCTCTTGGGATCTCGTGGCCTGCCTGTGAGGATCTGTGCGGAGGCTTGACGGAGACAATGGCTCACAGACATTGCAGAGCACAACCCCGCTTGTTTGCACAAGTGACCTGATGGTGCCTAAAGACAGTGACCGGATTGAAGATCCAGAGACACTCATCGAAGCACCGGAGGACCGGGTCCATCCAGCGGAGCGGAACGGAGCGACTGGCCCAGCTGACAGAGAAGCAAGCTACAGTCATGGGACCAAATCCACTACACAGAGTTTTGATCCAGTTGGTGAGCGGGTCACAGACCCACAGTTTGTTAACTTTCACACGCAGTTGGACTCACATACAGGCCTCACTGGGATTTGTAGTTCCACGAAGGAGCAGAGCAACTGACACTGAACAGGCTTGAGGCCTATCTACACTGGCATTGTAAATTAGTTTAAAGAAGTTACACCAGGAGCACTTTCACCTCAACTTAACTTTTCATAGGCTGTGGATTACAAATCACAAAAGAGTTACTTTAGCTAGAGAAGAAAGAAGCTCACGGACTACGTACTTTAAGTGAGATCTCATGTATAGCTTTAAAAGTAGGGGGAGCTCCCAGGTCTAAATATATATTGTTTGTAATTGTTTGTGTTGAAATTCATTGTACTGCCGTCCTATGTTGGGATGACAGCACAATTACTGTAACCACCCTTTTGAATATTCCACAGTAAAATATATTTCTGGTTAAGTATCCAGTTGTGTGGCATACTGTTTTTCCCCACCAGGTGGAGCCAGTGAATCCTGAAGGTACAACACAGGTATATTGCATTACATGATATTGTACTGTATTGTATTGCACCACAGCTGTGTCAAAGGGACTGAGTCAATTCAGGGGGGTTCATTAGCAAAGTGCAGGCCCGAATCTAAAATTCAGCTGCTCCTTCGGGGGTAAGTGCTACACACCTTATGATCTTATTGTACAAACTTGTTTAGATCTCCCAGCCTTGTAGGACAGGGGCCTATCTAAACGAACAAATACGTTAATATCAGGTAGGTCCTTGCACTAAACAGCTCTTAATTAATTTGAAGCAGATTGTACAACCTGTGTGGTCAGTTTTGATGTTTTGTCAGGTGTAACACACAATTGTGTATTAAATATTAAGTATATTATTATTATTTGCCTTGGAGTTGCAAGACCTTAATAAATGCACGCCTTTGTCAATCCTAATATCTTTTTAATTTACAGTAGGGAGTGCGTTATGTCGTATATATTAGAGCAAGCTGATATGAAGGCTTTTTCTTCATGCAAAGTCTTTCTTTGTGCAAAGTCTTTTTTCTCAGTCAATGTGGTTTGTTTTACCACTTTTGGTTCATTGGGGTCACTTCTCTATGAATCACTGTTTCAACACTTTGATGATATAAAACAACAAGAATTATGAAACCATATGGCAGAGTGAGTCCCTGCGGACACTACGACTCGTACAGAGGATCATAACTGTTTATGGCATTCCGAAGTTTTGAAGGACACTCAGAAACAGTCTGGTGTAAGAAGAACTCTCTTTTTCCACCAATGCCCATGTACCATTGTGGTATTAAATGTCACAGACATATCAAAACTGACAGGTTTATCTTTTTGTCAAAAAAAAATTATCATTTGTAATTTTGAAAATTTGCATATTGTTAGTGGTGTCTCTATTATCATTGAACAGTATTTAGAGGCATTGTTGTAGACACACTTTTATCAGGGGTGTAACTACAGGTCAATTGCAACCCAGCCCCATGCTCCAGGGGGCCGTGCGGCTCCTCTGTACACCTGAATAGGAGGGGCGATAGGGTGGGATATAGAGGAACCAATCCCCTCCATTTTTATCTTGCAACCAGTGGAAGCATGCTTCTCTGCATATCCCTCCAGCAGGCATTTAGTGGCTGCAGGAGAAAAATGAAGGGGGATCAGTTCCTCTATATACCACCCCTCCTATTCTGCTACCTCTTCTTTCTGCTGCCCCCAGGCCCATGTGTGCTCCCTTGGGCTCCCCCCCTTGGAATGTGTCAGTATGGAAAGCAGGGAAGTGGCCCGTAAATATGTAATTTACCGGCACCTTCCTTTCCTGAATGGACAGAGTCAGTGATCAGTACTGATCACTGATTAGGTCCATTCATAACTGAAGCACAGTGTTTACTATGCTTCGGTTTGTGAGTAAACAGGAAGCTCTGTAAAGAGCTATTCCTTTCCATTCTATCCGTGCAGGTGATGCTGCACTCTCCAGATATAAGGTATATTATACAGGAGTGACATCACATCACGGCTCTCCAGATATAAGGAATATTATACAGGAGTGACATCACTGCTCTCCAGATATAAGGTATATTATACAGGAGTGACATCACATCACGGCTCTCCAGATATAAGGAATATTATACAGGAGTGACATCACGGCTCTCCAGATATAAGGTATATTATACAGAAGTGATATCACTGCTCTCCAGATATAAGGAATATTATACAGGAGTGACATCACTGCTCTCCAGATATAAGGAATATTATACAGGAGTGACATCACGGCTCTCTAGATATAAGGTATATTATACAGGAGTGACATCACGGCTCTCCAGATATAAGGAATATTATACAGGAGTGACATCACGGCTCTCCAGATATAAGTTATATTATGCAGGAGTGACATCACGGTTCTCCAGATATAAGTTACATTGCACAGGAGTGACATCACCGCTCTCCAGATATAAGTTATATTACACACGAGTGACATCACAGCTCTCCAGATATAAGGTATATTATACAGGAGTGTCATCCCATCACCTCTATCCAGATATAAGTTATATTATACAGGAGTGACATCACAGCTCTCCAGATACAAGTTATATTATACAGGAGTGACATCACATCACCGCTCTCCAGATGTAAGTTATATTATATAGGAGTCATGTCACCTATCTCTAGATATAGATAAAAGCTACATAAAGGAGTGCTGCTCTCCATGTATACGGGTAATACAGTAAATAAGGTCAATGGAATAAGCCGTCATTGGTGAGCGGAGTCTGGAGGATATACAGCTGCAACAAGTTAGACTTCTCACAGTTATGTCTGCTGTAGAAATGATGCCACCCAGTGTGCAATGTCCATGAGACAAACCAGGGTTGGTTGCTCTGTTTTCCACATGTGGTCAGTGAGGTTTATGTAGGTTTGTGGGCAAATATTTACTAATGGTGAACACAAAGAGGCAGTGATAAACTGGTACATATGACACAATGTTATAGCATAGGAATTGTGCAGAAAACTGAATTGTTATAACATTCTTCAGTGTGTGCCACATATGATACATCTGTAGCCAATCACAAAGAATAAAAAATAGGATACTGCTTTAAACAGGGGCACTTAGGAAAAAATGAATAATAAAAAAAAATAAATACAATATAATACTTTCCTACCGTACTTGAAATCAGAGACAAGCAAATAGAGGCATTACCGGGTCTCTAGTGTCTGAAAGCATTGACAAGGTCTGTGTATGTATCTAACCCCATTATGTGGTGAGGATTGCCTGCAATGCAATGCAAGAGCGAATGCTTTTTTACATTATAAGAGCCAGGCTTTTTTTTTTTTTTCTTGGTTTAGATTTGCTCAGATAACATGCTGAGGAAGGGTGATGTCCACACACACGAGCTACTATTCAGTTTGGTCAAACGTACAAGTAGTAGGGAATTACATTCAACTGGACTTGTTCTGTAATCCTGAGCAACACCACAGAACAGAAAGCGAATTACAAACAATACATTTGTAGCACTGACCCCCGAAGGAGCTGCTGGTTTAATTTTGGGCTTACCGTTACCTTCTTGACCTCGTATGCGTCTAGGGTTTTCCCGAGGTAGATGGCCCAAAGAACTGTAGAAACTGACACTGGATCCGCTTGGGATTTTTATTTGCAAAAATTGGTAGACAAAACACAGCCTCTCAACAAAGGATAGAGGTATAGGTAGGAAGTTCAGGTACTCTTGGAACTTCTTGAAAACTGAATGTCTCTCACTATGAAATCCAGAGAATAGCCATTCACAACTGGATATTGCAGCTATCAGATAAAACTCCTCTCAGTAGATTTAGCAGCCGATAGATGGTTCGGAAAAAGCAAAGTCTCTGCCACAGACCTGGTTGTAGAACTTGTAAATGAAAAGTCTCTGCCACAGACTTGGTTGTAACTGAAGGATAGATGAACTTAGAGAGCCCTCATACGGTACCAGTATCTTGCAGCCGGTGCAGCGATATCGTACGAGTGTGGATTCACCTGGTGTCTTTCAACTCAGCTTCCAGGCTCTTACCGAGGCACAGTGTTGGTCATCTTACTTTAAAAAAGTAATTAGTTAAGTTACAAATTACCGTATTTATCGGCGTATAACACGCACCCCAAGTTTAGGAGGGAATTTTAAGGAAAAAAAAGTTTTAGGAGAGAAGTTTAGGGAAAAAAAAAAAAACGTACATTTAAGCGGCATTTGCAGCTTGCCCAGCGTCATTTGCAGCCTTGCCCAGCGTCATTTGCAGCTTGCACAGCGTCATTTGCAGCTTGCCCAGCGTCATTTGCAGCCTTGCCCAGCGTCATTTGCAGCCTGCCCAGCGTCATTTGCAGCTTGCCCAGCGTCATTTGCAGCTTGCCCAGCGTCATTTGCAGCTTGCCCAGCGTCATTTGCAGCCTTGCCCAGCGCCATTTGCAACCTGCCCAGCGTCATTTGCAGCCTGCCCAGCGTCATTTGTAGCTTGCCCAGTGTCATCTGCAGCTTGCCAGAGTCATTTGTAGCTTGCCAGGTGTCATTTGCAGTTTGCCAGCGTCATTTGCAGTCTTGCCGACGTTTAAATTTCCCGCCGCGAGACAAACCGCGCATGCGCGGCCGAAAAAAGACCGAACCGCGGCCGAAAAAGACCGAGCCGACTGTTCGGCTCCACTCGGAGTCCCGCCTCCCTGCTGTTTCGGGAGCGAGCGCAGGGAGGCGAGACTACGAGCGGAGCTGAACGGTCGGCTCGGCTCGGTCTTTTTCGGCCGCGCTTCGGCCTTTTTCGGCCGCGGTTCGGTCTTTTTCGGCTGCGGTCGCCATTTTTGGGCGACGGAAACAATTTTTGTCATTTTTTTGGGGGGTATCGGCGTATAACACGCACCCACGACTTTCCCCCGATTTTTAGGGGGAAAAAGTGCGTGTTATACGCCGATAAATACGGTACTTCTCCCAAAAAGTAATTGCGTTAGTAACTCAGTTACTACATTGGAAAAGTAATTAGTTACGCAGCAAAGTAACTGTGACTTTTTTTTTAATATTCTATACGTGTAACTAAGGGGCGGGTCTAGTATTACTGTAATCAAGGGGCGCATTTATTATTATTGTTATATATCGTGTAACCAAGGGGCTGCTCTATTATTACTCTTACCAAGGGGCAGATCTGTTATAGCGTGTAAGCAAGGGGCCGGTCTATTATTATTATATCGTGTAAGGGGCGGGTCTATTATTATTATATTGTGTAAGGGGCGGATGGCTACAGAAGAGGGCGAATGTTAAATTAATAGGCAGAGCTCGATATATAACAATAATAATAAATGCGCCCCTTGGTTACAGTAATACTAGACCCGCCCCTTAGTTACACGATAGACTCCCCTTGCAGAGTAGCACGAGCATCGGGAGCGTACGGCATCACCTCGTACAATTACATGTTAACTGCACCTGCGCGGTGTTTAGGTTCGGCAATTTTCTTAAGCTCCGTAGTCCTTCATCTGCGCAAGCGCTGCACCTGCGCAGTACAGGGGGTCCTTATCCGGCGGGGGAACTTTTTTGGCAGGACACTGGAATTACACTACTGCCATCTAGTGGCGGTAGATGTAATTGAGGTAACTCAGCCCAAGTAATGGGAACTTCATAATGGTAATCAGTTAGATTACTCGTTACCCTCTAAAGTAACTGCGTTAAGTAACTCCATTTATTTTAACTCAGTTACTTACATCACTGCCGAGGCACCAGCCTTTTTGCATGGCCCTCTTCTGAAGAGTCCTCCCCTGGTCGCCTTCTCAGTTGCTGAGCCTTTTCAAAGACGAGACGGCACCGGACCACCTTAGAATCCTCCCTCCAGTTACTGTGCCTCGGGCCAGCCAGCCCCGAGACTCGGAAATGGATGGATCCGCACCCCAGGCCATGAGGGCCCCTGAGGGCTGGTCAGGAGGACCAGAACCAAACAGACAGAAAGATCTTCTGGACCGGAACCCAGAAGCACGTGACCTCAGTTCCCTTAAGTACCCTCTCCCAGAATTCACAGCGAGACGACACACTCACTGGTTGGTTTCGAGAGAGATTGGCACCCAAAGCATCCAACCAGACCGCGTTGTTATGCTTGCCAGAGGTGACACCAACACCTATGGCCAAGCAGAACATAGTGCAGTCCAGCCAAACTAGTACTGAAACCATAATTTAAAACAATTAACCCTAAAGCCCAACTGTGGTTCTAGGAACATTAAATTTACAAAAACATATAGCTTGTGCTCATCAGGAGCCCGGCGCTACACATGTAATGTTATATCAGTAAATACCAACACTATACATAGCGTTTACAATTAAATTTGATACAGGAATGCATGTTATCCATTGGTAGAGAAGCCCAGATGTAGCAGGTTTGAACCGCCCAAGGCAAATTTATAAAAACGCAACGCTTTTGTGTTTGGCCCTATTTATCATGAGCTGAACGCAAAGATCTATGACTTTTTCTATGTACACAAAAGGCCTATTTCTCTCAAATATTGTTCACAAATCTGTCTAAATCTGTTTTAGTGAGCACTTCTCCTTTGCCGAGGTAAACCATCCCCCTCACAGGTGTGGCATATCAAGATGCTGATTAGACAGCATGATTATTGTACAGGTGTGCCTTAGGCTGGCCACAATAAAATGCCACTCTAAAATGTGCAGTTTTATCACACAGCACAATGCCACAGATGTCGCACGTTTTGAGGCAGCGTGCAATTGGCATGCTGACTGCAGGAATGCCCACCAGAGCTGTTGCCCTTGAATTGAATGTTAATTTCTCTACCATAAGACGTCTCCAAAGGCAATTCAGAGAAATTGGCAGTACATCCAACTTGCCTCACAACCGCAGTCCACGTGTAACCACACCAGCCTAGGACCTCCACATCCAGCATCTTCACCTCCAAGATCGTCTGAGACCAGCCACCCGGACAGTTGCTGCAACAATCGGTTTGCATACCCAAAGAATTTCTGCACAGTCAGAAACCGTCTCAGGGAAGCTCATCTGCATGCTCGTCGTCCTCATCGGGGTCTCGACCGGACTGCAGTTCGTCGTTGCAACCGACTTGAGTGGGCAAATGCTCACATTCATTGGTGTCTGGCACTTTGGAGAGGTGTTCTCTTCACGGATGAATCACGGTTTTCACTGTACAGGGCAGATGGCAGACAGTGTTTATGGCGTTGTGTGGGTGAGCTGTTTGCTGATGTCAACATTGTGGATGGAGTGGTGCATGGTGGCTTTGTGGATATGGTATGGGCAGGCATATGCTATGGACAACAAACACAGGTGCATTTTATTGATGGCATTTTGAATGCATGGAGATACCGTGACGAGATACTGACGCCCATTGTTGTGCCATTCATCCACGACCATCACCTCGAGTTGCAGCATGATAATACACGGCCCCATGGTGCAAGGATCTGTACACAATTCCTGGAAGCTGAAAACATCCCAGTTCTTGCATGTTTGGGATGCTCTGGATCGGCGTTTTCTGGGATGCTCTGGATTTCTGCCAATATCCAGCAACTTCGCACAGCCATTGAAGAGGAATGGACCAACATTCCACAATCAACAACCTGATCAACTCAATGCGAAGGAAATGTGCTGCACTGCGTGAGGCAAATGGTGGTCACACCAGATACTGACTGGTTTTCGGATCCCCCCCCCCCCCCCCCCGATACAGTAAAACTGCACATGTATCACATGTGGACATGGGTCGAATTTAGAAAGAATTTTCTTTCGAAAATCTTATCTAAGAATTTTCGTTCATATTTCGCACCATTAGTGGGCTGCAGTAACAGTCGATTTTCGTCAATGATGGGAGAATCGTGCGAGAAATGTAATCGAAAAGAAATGCGCATGTGCAAGAAAAGAAAATTCCCAGAAAGAAAAGAAGATTCCCAGCCACGAAAATTCTTTTCTGTAGCAACATGAGGTGAAATTGAAGGCTTGGTTGGCCGAATTTTGAAATCAATGGTGGCACCATCGGATCCCAAAACGCACAAATTTTTGGACTTTCAAAAAAAAAATACTTTCGAAATTCGACCATGTATGGCCAGCCTAATGCCGTGTACACACGATCGCACATTCCGACAACAAAATCCATGTTTTTTTTTTTTTTTTCCGACGGATGTTGGCTCAAACTTGTCTTGCATACACACGCTCACACAAAGTTGGTCGGAAATTGCGAATGCCAAGAACGCAGTGACGTACAACACGTACGACGAGCCGAAAAAAATGAAGTTCAATAGCCAGTGCGGCTCTTCTGCTTGATTCTGAGCATGCGTGGAACTTTGTGCGTCGGAATTGTCTACACACAAGCGGAATTTACGAGAATGGATTTTGTTCGAAATTTGAGATCCAGATCTTAAATTTTGTGTGACGGAAATTCCGATGGAAAATGTCCGATGGAGCCTACACACGGTCGGAATTTCCGACAACAAGTTCCGATCGCACATTTGCCGTTGGAAAGTCCGACCATGTGTATGCGGCATTAGAGTGACCTTTTATTGTGGCCAACCTAAGGCACACCTGTGCAATAATCATGCTGTCTAATCAGCATCTTGATATGCCACACCTGTGAGGTGGATGGATTATCTCAGCAAAGGAGAAGCGCTCACTAACACAGATTTAAGGCCCGTACACACGATCGGACTTTTTGACAACCAACATGCAAATTAGCTGTTTTGGACCAACATCCGACCGTGTGTACGCTCCATCGGACCAACTTTTTCCAGGTTTCATCGGACTTTTGTTGGCTGTGCGAACGGACCAACTTTCTGCCAACAAAAGTCCAATGGACCAAAGTCCGACCGTGTGTACACAAAACCATCAGACTTTTGTACAAAGTACAAACACGCATGCTCAGAACCAATGCAAAAGATCAGACAACAATATAGAAGTTGACCAAAGGTGGCACTGGAGTATTCGATCGTCCTCTTTTGAAGTGTCGTCAGTACGTTGAAACGTCACTACGTTCATGTTTGTTGCCTAAAAAGTCTGATCGTGTGTATGCAATACAAACTTGGGGCCAACGCCCTTTGGACAAAAATCCACAGGAAAGTTGGTCCACAGTCCGATCGTGTGTATGAGGCTTTAGAAAGATTTGTGAACAATATTTGAGAGAAATAGGCCTTTTGTGTCGTAGAATTGTGAGTCGTAGATCTTTGCGTTCAGCTTATGATAAATAGGGGCAAATACAAAAGTGTTGCATTTATAATTTTGCTCAGTGTACAAATGGCTGACTTTCCCTGTTGGTTACTCAGTAAGGCCCCTTTCACACTGGGGCGGTGAGCCGCGCTGACGGTAAAGCAGCGCTATATTTAGCGCTGCTTTACCGTCGTTTTCACCGCGGTTTTCGGCCGCTCGCGGTGCGGTTTTACCCCCCGCGAGCGGCCGAAAAAGGGTTAAACACCCCCCGCAGAGCGCCGCCGTAGCGGCGCTTTGCGGCGGTATTGCCGCGGTTTTACCGCGGTCTCCCATTCTTTTCAATGGGAAGGAGCGGTATAGGAGCGGTGAACACACCGCTCCTATCCCGCTCCAAAGATGCTGCTAGCAGGACTTTTTTTGTCATCCTGCTAGCGCACCGCTCCAGTGTGAAAGCCCCCCGGCTTTCACACTGGAGTTAAAGGGGCAGGATTTTTTCATGCGGTGAACAGGCGCTATTTTTAGCGCTGCACCGCATGAAAAACGCCCCGGTGTGAAAGGGGCCTAACAGCAGAAGGTAGGAAGAAAAATTAGCTTTGTATCATTCCACCCTACAGAACAGCGATCATTCCATGGAACATGTGATTCCTCCTAATAGCCCTTCCATTACATCTTCTAAGTTCCTTTTTTCTGTGGTGGGAAAAGCCACGGAGATCTCTGACATTTAAATATGTTTCAGAAGCCAACCATGTCCTAGAGAAATAAATCATGACAAGATAGAATTCCTCAACGGCTCAATATTTCTACGCTCGGACAGGCTTCAGCAATGGTAATTGGGTGAACTTTCCCGATTTCATACAATTATTCGCATCTCCTAACGTCTTTTCCTCGACAGCTGTGAAAACATTGTTTGTTTTTTTTAAAATAGAGAACTTATGGAAATAGAAGACGCCGAAACAATGGAGTGAAGTGTATTTGCCCCTGTGAATTGCCATATTAGTGCTAAAACAGGCGCATGGTGCAGTCACATCATTATAAGCTCTGCTAACTTTATTACCTGACAGGTACTCTGCACAAATAGTCACTATTTTGATTTGTAATTATGTCAGGCCGCCATGGACATTAACGCATAGCTGTCTCCTAGGACATTACGCAGACCATAAAGCGGTTGTGTGCAGGTTAAAAACACAATTGAAACTTGCGTGTTCATTTTACAATGTGTGTCAGTGTAATGGCAGGAGTGCGTGAGCACAGTATAGAGGAACCCAAACCCTTTTTTGTCTGTCTTTATATTCTTTCATGAAGTCTAGCTATACACTCACCGCCTACTTTATTAGGAACACCTGTTCAATTGCTTGGTAACACAAATTGCCAATCGGCCAATCACATGGCAGCAACTGAAGGCATTTAGACGCGGTGAAGACGATTTGCTGACGTTCAAACCGAGCATCAGAATGGGGAAGAAAGGGGATTGAAGTGACTTTGAACGTACCACAGTGGCAGCACAAATACTCGGGAAGTGATTGAAAATAAATATAATCACATATTCCAATAAGTGAAGGAATTTCATGTCTTTTACACTATTAAAGGTCATTTTGTATTCCTAGACGAATGAGCAATACATACGATGTACTATTGTGTGACTCAAATTTTGTATTTGTCAATGTTTTGACTGTTGAATATTCAATAAAAACGAATTAAAAAGAAGTGACTTTGAACGTGGCATGGTTGTTGGTGCCAGACGGGCTGGTCTGAGTATTTCTGGGATTTTCACGCATTACCATCTCTTGGGTTTACAGATGTAGTGCCCTAACGAGCAGACGCTATTATTTTGTAAATTTAAGTTTGTCTGTAGCTGCAGTTTGGCTCAGACTAGTTACTTTAAAGTTCTGGTTTCTGTACCAGATTGGCTGGGTTGTGCAGTTTCCACTTGGCCGTGGGTGTCGCTTTCACCACCGGTAAGTGTTGGAAATGCAACAGGCTAAATGTATTGGGTACCCCTTTTACTCAGAAACAGCCTGGTAGGAGTGGTCTGCCCGCTGTGAATTCTGGGTAAGGGTATTTAAGGTACAGACGCCATTTTTTGGGGTTCGTTATGCCGACCTCATGGCCCTCCTGACCTAAGGTGTGTGCTGCCTTATTTTACGTCTTGGGCCTGCTGGCCCGAGGCTTTGCAACTGAAGGGTAGGCCCAGAAGTATTGGGGCCTACCGATCCAGGGGTGGTCCTGTGCTGTCTCGCCTGCGGGGAGAAGCCAATCGACTGGAGGATCCAGGGGAGGACTTTTCCAGGAGAGGACCGAGCAACAAGGCTGGTATCTCTGGAGGAGCCTGGAGACTCAGTTGGAGGACGCATCCTGGGTCACCTACCATACAGTATCGACGGATCGGCTGAAAGAAACTGGTACTGTTTGACAGTTCTTTAACTTCGAAAAACAAGCTGTTGTACCTTCCTGTGGCAGAGGATTGCACAACGATACCGTCATACTGACAAGTCTGTGGCAGAGACTTTAACCGAGCATCTCATCGGCTGCTAGGCCAGTGAGAGAGGCCTATCCAGGGACTGCAAGATCCAGCCTGTGAAAGCTGTTTGTCCTCTGGATCAAATAAATACCTCTAACCCGCAATTACAAGGTACCTGAATTCCCCTTAACCCTTTCCCTCTATTGCAAAATTCTTGTTCTTTCAAATAAATCTTTGGAAAAAGGACTAATGCCCCGTACACACGGTCGGAAATTCCGACCACAAAATCCGTCGGATTTTTTCTGACGGATTTTGTCCGACACTGGTGTTGCATACACACGGTCGGACAAAGTTGTCGAAAAATCCGATCATTCTGAACGTAGTGACGTTCGTTGCGTACGATGGAACTACGTAGAGGCTATAAGCCAATAGCTTTGGTCTCATAGTTTGATCTGAGCATGCGTGGCACTTTGTCCGTCGGAATTCTATACACACGATTGGAAAAAGTCAGATCGGATTTTGTTGTCGGAAAATTTGAGAGCAGGATCTCAAATTTTTTCTGTCGGAAATTCCGACGGAAAAAGTCCGATGGAGCCCACACACGGTCGGATTTTCCGACAACATGGTCCGATCGGACATTTTCTGTCGGAATTTCCGACCGTGTGTACGGGGCATAAGTGTCAGAGCCAATGTTCTTGATCAACTTTACAATGGGACCCCTAGGACGGAAACAGTGAACAGGTGAGCTAACGGGAAGCCCAACAAAAACCAGCAGCTCCTTCGGGGGTTAGTGCTACACAGAGAATGGTGGAAAAAAGAGAAAATATCCAGTGAGCGGCAGTTGTGTGGAGGAAAATGCCTTGTTGATGTCAGAGGAGAATGGGAAGACTGGTTCAAGATGATAGAAAGGCAACAGTAACTCAAATAACCACTCGTTACATCCAAGTTATGTGGAATACCATCTCTGAACGCACAACACATCCAACCTTGAAGCTATTGTTGATGACCATGGCCAACCCTTTATGCCTACAGTGTCCCCATCTTCTGATGGCTTCTTCCATAAAGAATATTTTCCCAAGTGGATCTCACTACCAGATGATACTAGACCATCCGTCTGGATTTTGTGTGCAGGATTAGATAGCGGTGGATGTCAATGGACATTCGCTACTTCATAGGGGTGACTGCAAGGACCGATCAGGTCTACCTGAAAAACTGACAGGTGGACCTAATCGGACAGCCCGTGTGAAAGGGGCCTTAGTTTCCAAAGTCGCATGAGAAGTCGCACTAGTGTGTACCGAGCCTAATGCCGCATACACAGGGTCGGAATTTCCAATGGAAACAGTCCGATGGGAGCTTTTCAGCGGATTTTCTGACCGTGTGTACGCCTAACGGTCTTTTTCTGTCGGCATTTCCGACGGACTTTGGATTGAGAGCCTGTTCTTAATTTTTCCGATGGAAAACCTTTCTATCGGATTTTCCGATCATGTGTATGCAATTCTGACAAGCAAAATTCCGACGCATGCTCGGAAACAATTCGAGGCATGCTCAGAAGCATTAACCTTCCCTTTTATAGTGCCATTGAACGTGTTGTATGTCACGGTGTTATTGACTGTCGTAATTTGGTGTGACCGTGTGTAGGCAAGATAGTTTGAGCGAAATTCCGTCGGAATTTCGATGGGAAAACCATCAGAGCTTTTTCCGACAAGAATTCCGATCATGTGTACGCGGCATTATTCTCATAATACAAATACAGAAGATCCCAAATCTGCTTTTCTTTAACTTGTTTGCAGTTCTGCTTTAAGGTACGAGCCCAATGTAGTATGATCAGTGCCTCTTTAAATGCCATCTACATTGTGACCTGTAAATCCCAACCTTCTCCATAATTCTACATTTTATTCAGCTTTTTTCACTATAATCCTTTTTCTGCCTCAGTTGAGACATAAGACAAGGCAGTAGGTCTATTCTGTTATACAACACAAAAGCGATTGAATGTCCCCAAGCGACAGAGAGCTTCTTGCCTTAAGGCACCTGTCTAACAACTGAGTGATCATCACCCTAAGGCAGTTATGTCTCAGCCCATTTGTCACCTACGTATTCCTATCCTCAGCGGACTCTTGACTACCGCTAGCAGTAAACCAGACATTGAAAAGCTCAGCTGTGGTTCAACATTTTACTAAGTATAAACTACAAGTGCTTCTGTCACATCGATGGTCTGCGTAGATGAAGAGCTGCCTGCACACGGAGCATTGGAGGACGATCGCTATATATCATGATGGTGTAAAAATGTGTCTTTGGACCTAGTGAGGAATTTGATCCTGATAGAATCAAAAATTATATATTTTTTACAGTCCAGGCTCAGCCCCCCACTCTCCAGTCACCAGCCGCCACCTCCGGATTCACTACCTGCAGTATAATATGCTTTTTTAATAGCAATGGGCAATAATACAAAAAATCAGAGTCATGTCTTGATGTCAGTGCCGCTTTTTTTATATCATTACAATGTGAAGGCACTCACAATATGTCCTCAGTCTTCTGGGTTGAATGATGCTAGATGATGGGTGTCATTCAAACCAGAAGGCTTGAGGACATCTTGTGGCGAAAAGATATTACTGCAGGGGACAGTTCTGGAGATGAGGTAAGCATCGCAGCCCAAGCTGTTTATTCACTTTAACCTCCTCTCACCCGTCGTATAGGGAAATGATGGCGGGCGGGATCCTCTCTCGTTATGACGTCGCCCCGTGGCAGCGATTGCAGGTGCGCCATGTCCCTGGGACACAGCGTGACCCCAATTTCGGTAAAGAGTCGATGACGTGGCTCTTTACACATGTGATCGGCTGTGTCCAATCACAGCCGATCACATGTAAGTTCAGAAGTGCCGTTTATCAGCACTCCTCGCCTCACACTGACAGAGTGGGAGGCGAGGAGAGCCGGTCAGCGGCATCTCCTCACAGGGGAGACTGTACAGGTAATCAGGACACTGATCATCAGTGCCCTGATTACAGTGCAGCCTCAACAGTGCCCAGCAAGTGATGCCAGTCAGTGCCCATCAGTGCTGCCTTTCATTGCTTGCTCATCAGTGTCAGCCATCAGTGTCCATCAATGCCGCCTATCAGTGCTCATCAGTGCCACATAATCAGTGCACTAAAATTTTATGTATTCTGTGTGCATATCAGTGTCACCTATCAGTGCCCATCAGTGCAGCGTATTAGTGCCCCCTCATCAGCGCCACCTAATCAGTGCCCATTGGTGCCGCCTCATCAGTGCCCATCAGTGCAGTCTATCAGTGCCCATCAATGCTGCCTCATCAGTGCACATCAGTGAAGAATAAAAATTACTTATTTACAACATTTTCTGACAGAAACTAAAGAAAAGGATGTTTTACAAAATCTTCGGTATTTTTTAGTTTTTTTTGGCAAAAAATAAAAAACCCAGTGGTGATAAAATACCTCCAAAAGAAAGCTCTATTTGGGTAAAACAAAAAAGATAAAAATTTCATTTGGGTACAGTGTTGCATGACCGCACAAAGTGTGACAGCGCTGAAAGCTTAAAATTGGCCTGGGCAGGAAGGGGGTGAAAGTGCCCGGTATTGAAGCAGTTAAACAATAGGGGAAACTGGGTCTGGCTTCAAAATGGAAATTTTTTAAAATTTCACTTTAAGATAAAGTGGGATAGAGTTAGACCTTCTGTCAAATATTCACTGCTGTCTTTTCCCCCCCCCCCCCCCCCACTAAAGAGATTGCCACACTTTCTATCCCAGAGACACAACAAGAGGTGAGATCTCCCCAAAGTGAGGGGAAAATTGCAACTTTACAGGCCAAGAGTTGTCAGGGGGAGAGTTCCCCTTATATTCATGTTTCTGATCACTTTCTGTTCAGAGGACCAAGTGAGTGTGAACCTCTCCAACGGGATGCAAAAAATAAATAAAAAAACAAGTGCTGAGCTGACCAAGTGTCCACTATAGACAATTTGACCTTGGTGCTGATCCCTCCTTCCCCAACTGTGCCATTATGGTTACCCCCTGAGGTCTTCGCCACAATCAGTCTCATGGGAGGGTGGGGGGCACAGCCCTAAGGTCACTTTAACCCATGGTTGTGCGCAAAAACAAAACACCTAATGCTGCGTACACACGGTCGGAATTTCCGATGGAAACAGTCCAGAGCTTTTCATCGGATTTTCCGACCGTGTGTATGCCCATCGGTCTTTTTCTGTCGGACTTTGGATTGAGAACCTGTTCTTAATTTTTCCGACGGAAAACCTTTCTATCGGATTTTCCGATCGTGTGTATGCAATTCCGACACGCAAAATTCCGACGCATGCTCGGAAACAATTCGACGCATGCTCAGAAGCATTAAACTTCCCTTTTATAGTGCAGTCAAACGTTTTTTAAGGCGTGGTGTTATTGACCGCCGGAATTTGGTGTGACCATGTGTAGGCAAGACAGTTTGAGTGAAATTCCGTCGGAATTCCGACGGGAAAACCATCAGAGCTTTTTCCGACGAGAATTCCGACCGTGTGTACGCGGCATTAGTGTACAAAAAAGTGTCTGTGAAAAAAACACACAAAAGTACACTTAAAAGGTGAGTCCCTAGTCCACCTGCCAGAGAAGTAGGACTCTACCCTGACCCCCGGGCCACAAGGCTCCTGACAGGGGCAAGGCACACATTGATCCACCTGGTCAAAAGGCCTGGTAGGACCCCTCTCCTCATGGTTTGCTGAAGCCGACCACCGAGTACTAGGTGAGGGAGTCTACTGAAGAGAGACCCCCTGCTTCTGGGGAGGAGGGAACCTAATGACCACACATCCTCCCCTTAGACTTCAGATTAGGCCCGAGGACCCACACCCTCCATCCAAGTGAAAGAAACACAGACAAAAGTGCAAAGTAACAAACCCGTGGAGAAAAATAAATTAAAACATATAGGTGCCAGTTAGAGTGCATTGGCTAGGCTTTGTGGCCTGGTAGCACATTTTCCCCGGACTTAGTCCAAAGGCCTAGAAAAAACGTGTGGTGACGTGACCTTGTTCCATTTACATAGTGGGTTTCCTAGGCCCATAGTGCTGCTAAGAACACCCCTGGGGCAACCAACTCCCAGGGGGGCACAGACACTGCAGTTTCGCTGCTTTCCCAGCCCATGACCAGACCAGGCAGCAGCACTGCTCGAATCCAGAAGCAATGGGCCCCTCAGAACCCTCCACACCAAGGGTGTACTCCCAACCCACACCCTACGTGGTGCATGCTCATTCGGTTTCCTTGCCTATTGGGAAGGCTCCTCAAGACACCAATCATACCAGCACAGCAGAGGTACTATGCAGCCAGCCATTTCTACCATAAGGCTAGGGTGACAGTGGAGCACCCCTGCTGGACACTGAAGAAAAGATACTATACTTGATCTTAGCCAGAAGGCCAAGAAGGACCCTAAGGTCAGTGCTACATCTTAACCGCTTCCCGACCGCCAAGCGCCGATATACGTCGGCAAAATGGCATGGGCAGGCAAAATCACGTACCTGTACGTGATCGTGCATGTGCCTGCCTGTGGGTTACGCGCGCGCCGCAAGCGGCGCGTTCGCGACCCGGTCGGGAGCTCCGTGACCCCGGCCGCGGGACCAGCGGACCCGATCGCCGCTGGTGTCCCGCGATCGGGTTACGGAGCTGAAGAACGGGGAGAGGTATGTGTAAACAAACCTCTCCCCGCGCTTCCTACACTGACTGTCAGTGATCTGCTGTTCCCTGTCATCGGGAAAGCCGATCAATGACGTCAGACGTACAGCCACGCCCCCCTACTGTAAAAAAAACACAACACGTCACACTGACTCCTCCCCGCCCCCTAGTGGTTAACTCCTTCACTGCCACTGTCATTTACATAGGAATCAGTGCTATTTAAATAGCACTGATTTCTGTATAAATGACAAATGTCCCAAAAATGTGTCAAAAATGTCCGATGTGTCCGCCATAATGTCCCGGTCACAATAAAAATCGCTGATCGCCGCCATTACTAGTAAAAAAAAATATTAATAAAAATGCTATAAAACTATCCCCTATTTTGTAAACGCTATAACTTTTGCGCAAACCAATCAATAATCGCTAATTGCGATTTTTTTTACCAAAAATATGTCAAAGAATACGTATCGGCCTAAACTGAGAAAAAAAAAAATTTTATATATTTTTTGGGGATATTTCTTATAGCAAAAAGTAAAAAATATTGAATTTTTTTCAAAATTGTCGCTCTATTTTTGTTTATAGCGCAAAAAATAAAAACCGCAGGGGCGATCAAATACCACCAAAAGAAAGCTCTATTTGTGGGAAAAAAAGGACGCCAATTTTGTTTTGGAGCCACGTCGCACGACCGCGCAATTGTCAGTTAAATCGACGCAGTGCCGAATCGCAAAAAGGGGCCTGGTCCTTTGGCTGCCAATTGGTCCGGGGCTGAAGTGGTTAAATTGGCTTCTAGTGTGAACCTTCCTGGAAGGCTTGTTTATAGTGCTCTCTTCCAGAATTAGCAGCTGTGACTGAAAGCATTATGTAGAGATTGTATGATTAATGCCTTGGTTATGTCACATGACTGCGCCGTTAATGTTTTCAGCACTTTTAGTTACTTTTGATTACAGTATGAGAGCAAAAAAGATGCATGTACAAGAATCCTTTTTAGATATATTGATCTTTTATCTGACAATATACTCAAAGAAAAACTTACTTTTGAATATTTTTAGTTAGCTGCTAAAAGGTATCACTTTGACAATTCATGTTGCCTTCTCCACCTAAGCATAGGGGTTAATATTTAATAAAATGTGAAATAACTCTGGAGTATTTAAAACCAATACATTTTATGCAAATGATTCACAGTAAATGAAATTAAACCTCCATTATAACAAGA
Source organism: Lithobates sylvaticus (assembly GCA_028564925.1). NCBI lineage: Eukaryota > Metazoa > Chordata > Amphibia > Anura > Ranidae > Lithobates > Lithobates sylvaticus. The sequence goes on along the minus strand of CM053037.1, from coordinate 192,854,017 downwards.
ATAACAGAGCAGAAAGAGCCAGGTGCCTGATATTATTTACGCACCTGCCTCAGAGGAATTATAGGACACGAATGAGGTCATCCACCATGAGGTCAAAGTTCGATCTCAATAAGAAATGAAAGAAAGAAACAATATGAATTCCAATGTCTTTTCCTGAAGCTGTTTTCACACTTTTCCTTCCTGTTGCAGGAGACCTGTCGTGTGTAACAATTTGCTTTCAGTTCCTTCGCCAGATGGCGAGAAAAAGCCCTCAACTGCAGCCCAGAGCAGCCTAAGCGAAACCACATTTCATCCCGTGTTGTTTTTGTAGCTTTGGTGTGAATATAGCCCAAATACAACACAGTGACGACTCTGTTCTGCTCAGCAACTCCCCACTCACAATTGAGTCATGTTTGAATGGGGACTCCAGGTGAACAGCAATATTTATCACTAAGATTAAAAAAAAAAATAATAATATTTATTTATAAATATATATATAAAGTATCTCACAAAATTGAGTACACCCCTCACATTTGTGTAAATTTGCTGTCCCCTCAAAATAACCCAACACACAGCCATTAATGTCTAAACCGCTGGCAACAAAAGTCAGTACACCCCTAAGTGAAAATGTCCAAATTAGGCCCAATTAGCCATTTTCCCCTCCCCCGGTGTCATGTGACTCGTTAGTGTTACAAGGTCTCAGGTGTGAATTTGGAGCAGGTGTGTTAAATTTGGTGTTATCGCTCTCACTCTCTCATACTGGATACTGGAAGTTCAACATGGCACCTCAAAGAACTCTCTGAGGATCTGAAAAAATAATTGTTGCTCTACATGAATATGGCCTAGGCTATAGGAAGATTGCCAAGGCCCTAAAAATTGAGCTGCAGCACGGTAACCAAGACCATACAGCGGTTTACCAGGACAGGTTCCACTCAGAACAGGCGTCGCCATGGTCCACCAAAGAAGTTGAGGGCACGTGCTCAGCGTCATATCCAGAGGTTGTCTTTGGGAAATAGACGTATGAGTGCTGCCAGCATTGCTGCAGAGGTTGTAGGGGTGGGGGGTCAGCCTGTCAGTGCTCAAACCATACGCCGCACACTGCATCAAATTGGTCTGCATGGCTGTCGTCCCAGAAGGAAGCCTCTTCTATAGATGATGCACAGGAAAGCCTGCAAACAGTTTGCTGAAGACAAGCAGACTAAGGACATGGATTACTGGAACCATGTCCTGTGGTCTGATGAGACCAAGATAAACGTATTTGGTGTCAGATGGTGACAAGCGTGTGTGGCGGCAACCAGATGAGGAGGACAAAGACAAGTGTGTCTTGCCTACAGTCAAGCATGGTGGTGGGAGTGTCATGGTGGTGGGAGTGTCATGGTCTGGGGCTACATGAGTGCTGCCGGCACTGGGGAGCTACAGATCATTGAGGGAACCATGAATGCCAACATGTACTGTGACATACTGAAGTAGAGCATGATCCCCCCCCTTCAGAGACTGGGCCGCAGGGCAGTATTCCAACATGATAACCACCCCAAACACACCTCCAAGACCACCACTGCTTGTTAGTCCTGTACTTCTCTGTATCTGCACCTGTGACCCGGCTTGTCTACTTACCTGCTCTGCTTCCTGCCTGCCCCGATCCCGGCTTTCCCACGACCATTCTCTGGCTTATCCCTGGCTTATCCGCAGTGTGTCCTCTGTTACCAAACCCGGCTTGTCTGACCTACCTGTGCACCTGTCCTGTAGTCCGCTGCATACCTGCCAGTTCCTGTTGCCTGCTGGTTCCTGTAGTCCGCTGCATACCTGCCAGTTCCTGTTGCCTGCTGGTTCCTGTAGTCCGCTGCATACCTGCCAGTTCCTGTTGCCTGCTGGTTCCTGTAGTCCGCTGCATACCTGCCAGTTCCTGTTGCCTGCTGGTTCCTGTAGTCCGCTGCATACCTGCCAGTTCCTGTTGCCTGCTGGTTCCTGTAGTCCGCTGCATACCTGCCAGTTCCTGTTGCCTGCTGGTTCCTGTAGTCCGCTGCATACCTGCCAGTTCCTGCTGCCTGCTGGTTCCTGTAGTCCGCTGCATACCTGCCAGTTCCTGTTGCCTGCTGGTTCCTGTAGTCCGCTGCATACCTGCCAGTTCCTGTTGCCTGCTGGTTCCTGTAGTCCGCTGCATACCTGCCAGTTCCTGTTGCCTGCTGGTTCCTGTGGTCCGCTGCATACCTGCCAGTACCTGCTGTCTGCTGGTTCCTGTCACCTGCTGTCTGCTGGTTCCTGTCACCTGCTGTCTGCTGGTTCCTGTCACCTGCTGTCTGCTGGTTCCTGTCACCTGCTGTCTGCTGGTTCCTGTCTTCACTGGTCTAGTCCTGAGGCCCACCTACAGCTGCTGTTCCTTCAGACACTCGTGCCTCCTCTGACTTCTGCGCCCCCTGTCCTCACCTCCAGGGGCCGCAAGTCTGGGACGTAAGAGAGGTCTCCCACTGCAATCCAGACTCGCCACTAGGTACGTGACAGTATCAGGCAGCCATGACCGAGTCTGAGCAGGGAGCCTCTCCTATGGAAGAACTCTGCCTACACCTAGCAGGCCTTGCACAAGCGGTCACTAACCTACAGGAAGGTTATACCCGACTTGAAAAACATGTCCTTACTCAGGGATCCCCAGGCCTCACCACTAGCCAGCCTACTCCTCCGACTGTCGTGATGCTTCCCCCGGAACCTCGAGTACCCACACCTGAGAGGTTCTCCGGTGAGCGTAGCAAGTTCAGGACTTTTCGCAGTGCATGCGAGCTGTTCTTTGCACTACAACCCCGAACATTTTCTTTGGAGTCCACCAAAGTGGGCTTTGTGATTTCCCTGCTCCAGAATGACCCTCAGCTCTGGGCCCACCGCCTGCTTAAACAAGAGGCCGCGGAACTTGCTCAGCTAAATACCTTCTTTGATGCAATGGCCCGAATGTATGAGGACCCGCAACTCTGTGCCACGGCTGAGACTGCCCTCCATGCTTTACTCCAGGGGCGTAGGCCCGCCGAGGACTATGTTGCTGAATTCAGGAGATGAAGTGCTGACACCAGCTGGAATGATGCGGCCCTCCACTACCAGTTTCGGTTGGGGCTGTCAGATCCCCTCAAGGATGAACTTGCTAGGGTTGGGGTTCCTCCAACTCTTGAGGAGCTCATCAACCAGGCCATACAGATCGACAGGCGTCTACGCGAACGACGGTCAGAAAGGGCCTCCGTTCCACCTCGTCCCTCCTGGATGCTGCCAAAGGTACCCTACTTTCCTAGAGGTCCACCGCCGGCTCGACCCTCTGCCTCCACCGAAGGAACTGAGCCCATGCAGTTGGGTGTGTTCCGCCCTGCTCTCACTCCTGAAGAACGGCAGAGACGCCGTCGGGACAATTTGTGTCTATACTGCGGGGAGCCAGGGCATTATGTGCGAACCTGCCCAGCCAAGACCCGTAAGTGGCCTCCTCCTTCAGTTGACCAGATAATGGCCGTTACCGACGCCTCTTCTCACCTTGCTCTCTCTATTTTGTTACAGCTCCCCGGAAAGAACATTACGGTCCCCGCCATTATTGACTCTGGAGCCTGCAGTTGCTTTATGGACTCAGACTTTGCTACTGCCCACAGCATCCCCTTACGGAACAAGGCCCAAGGACTACAGATACACCTGGCCGATGGTTCAGCCATTAGATCCGGGCCTGTCATCCTAGAAACGCAACCTCTTCCGGCATGCATAAACCATCTCCATCGGGAGTTGCTGAGTCTGGACATTATTTCTTCCCCACTGTTCCCGGTCATTTTGGGCATGCCTTGGCTCCGCGCCCATAACCCCTGCATCGACTGGTCCTCCAAAGAGATTACCTTCTCCTCTCCTTACTGCTCCCAACATTGCCTTCCATGGACTGATGCTCAGTCAACTACCTTAATGTGTTTGGACAACGAGATCCAGCAGCTGGTTCCCAAGGCCTATCACTTTTTTTTGGATGTCTTCAGCAAAAAAGGGGCAGAGACCCTTCCTCCTCATCGGGTCTACGATTGTCCCATCGAGCTTCTCCCTGGAGCTGAAGTTCCCTTTGGGAGGATCTTCCCCCTATCCGAGCTGGAGCTCTCCGCCCTTAAAGACTACATTGATGACAACTTGCGAAAGGGCTTTATCCGTTCCTCTACGTCACCTGCCGGAGCCGGCATCTTCTTCGTTGAGAAAAAGGATCATTCCCTCCGGCCATGTGTTGACTACAGAGAATTGAATAAGGTGACCATCAAGAATCGTTACCCCTTGCCGTTGGTCCCCGAGTTGTTTCAAAGACTGGGGGCAGCGGTCATCTTCACCAAATTGGACCTCCGCGGGGCGTATAATCTGGTACGCATCCGAAAGGGCGATGAATGGAAGACCGCCTTCCGTACACGATTCGGGCACTTTGAATACCTTGTGATGCCCTTCGGACTCTGTAACGCCCCCGCCACGTTCCAACATTTCATTAATGACATTTTTCGAGACTACTTAGACTTGTTTGTGATCATCTACCTAGATGACATCTTAATCTTTTCTTCTTCCTTGGACAGTCACCAACAACACGTCAGATGCGTGTTGGGGCGACTGCGGCAACATGGTCTGTACGCCAAACCCGAGAAGTGCGAGTTTGAGCAACAGAGCATACAGTTCCTGGGGCTCATCATCTCCATCGAAGGCATTAAGATGGACCCCCAGAAAATCTCTGCTATTCTGGACTGGCCTGCACCGGTGGATAAAAAAGGGGTACAGCGGTTTGTGGGTTTCTCTAATTTCTATCGGAAATTTATTAAAGGTTTCTCGGCCATCATCTCCCCCATCACACAATTAACCCGACAAGGGATTCAGTTCCAATGGACAACCGAGGCCCAGGCCGCCTTTGTCGCCCTTAAGAAACTCTTTACTTCCGCCTCCATCCTGAAGCACCCCGACCCGGCTCTCCCATTTGTCTTGGAGGTGGACGCATCGGAAATCGCAGTCGGGGCGATACTTTCACAGAGGCAAGGCCCCAAGGCCCTCCTGTTCCCCGTTGGGTTCTTTTCCCGTAAGTTGACACCTCCCGAGCGGAACTACGACGTGGGCGACCGGGAACTGTTAGCAATCAAGGCGGCATCTGGAGGAATGGCGGTACTTGTTGGAAGGGGCGGCCCACCCAATTCTCATATATACAGACCACAAGAACCTGGAGTATCTGAAGGCCGCCAAGAGACTAAAGCCACGTCAAGCCAGGTGGGCACTGTTTTTCTCCCGGTTCGCCTTTCATGTTACCTATAGGCCGGGCTCCAAAAATACCAAACCTGATGCTTTATCACGGATGTTCATCGATCCTAAGGAACCTAATCCACCTGACACCATCCTAACCGCTGAGAACTTCCTACTTCTCCATGAAGACCTGTTAAGCCGGATCAAGCAGGCGTCCAGGGAGGACCCGCCGCCTGCTAGGCCAGGAGTCTCCGCCAAGGATGGCCTATTCTGGTCCGGTGGTAAAATCTTCGTTCCAGAAAGTCTCCGGGTCACTATACTTGGGCTATGTCACGACCATGTACTGGCCGGACATTTCGGCATAGCCAAGACCACGGACCTGGTTCAGCGCACTTTCTGGTGGCCCCAACTGGCAAAAGACTGCCAAAGGTATGTGGAATCATGTACAGTATGCACCCGCAACAAGAGCTGCAGGACCAAATCTTGGGGGCTACTCAAACCCCTACCTGCTCCGGAAAGGCCGTGGAAGCTAATAACCATGGACTTCATTGTGGAACTTCCCCCCTCCGAAGGTCATACGGCCATCTTTGTGGTAGTGGACCGGCTGTCCAAAATGGCCCACTTTATCCCCATGAAGGGGACTCCTTCGGCACCAGAGACGGCCCAAGCCTTCATTGCAGGCATCGTCAGACTTCACGGGATTCCGGCAAACATCATCTCGGACAGGGGCGTCCAATTCACGTCTCGGTTCTGGAAGGCCCTATGCAACTCTCTTGGCATCGAACTATCTTTATCCTCTGCTTACCACCCACAGACAAACGGGCAGACAGAAAGAACAAACCAGACTCTTGAGCAGTATCTGCGTTGCTTTTCATCCTTTTCTCAACAGGACTGGCTCTCTTTGTTGCCATTGGCGGAATTCGCCTACAACAATTCCACCCACTCCACTACCAAACAGACTCCGTTCTTTGCCAACTATGGTTACCACCCATCATTCCTGCCAAATTCTGTACCAGAATGTGCCGTTCCTGCTGTGTTTGAGACCGTGGACTTCTTTTCAACCAACAATAAGTTGTTGCAGGAAACTATGACTCGGGCACAGAATCTTAATAAAGAGGTCTTTGACAGGGGCAGACGGGGGCAATTGGTCCTGGAGCCTGGAGACAAAGTATGGCTGTCCACAGTGAATCTCCGACTTGCTTGTCCTTCTAGGAAGTTAGGCCCCAAATTCTTGGGCCCCTTCGCTGTGAAGCGGAAAATCAACGAGGTAGCATACGAGCTGGAATTGCCAGAGTCACTTCGGGTACACCCGGTCTTCCATGTTTCACTCCTGAAGCCAGCAGTCCCCAATTCTTTCCCTGGGCGATCCACGGATCCCCCAGCCCCGATAATGGTCGATGGGGAAGAGGAATTCGAGGTGGAGACAATTGTGGACTGCCGAAAGAGAAATAACCAGATACAATACCTCATCAAGTGGAAGGGGTACGGTTCTGAAGAGAATTCCTGGGAACCTGAAACCAACTTGCATGCCAAGCATTTGATCCAAACCTTCAAGAGAGCTCACCCGGAGAAGTGTTCCCAGTTGGGCATCCGGAGGCTGCCCCTTGGGGGGGGGGGCAATGTAAGGAAAGCTCTGCTGGGCCTAGTGGTTCTCCACCGCTGCGATTGCGTGTGCGGGCTCGAACGGGTGCGCGGGCTACTGCGCATGCGCGGAATCGAGCGGGTGCGCGTGCGCGGTCTCGGACGGGCGCGCGCACGGTTACTGGCGCCAGGCGGGCTATTTAAACCTGCCATCTCCATGCAATCCTTGCTGCCTGATCTACAGCGTTCCGCTTGTTAGTCCTGTACTTCTCTGTATCTGCACCTGTGACCCGGCTTGTCTACTTACCTGCTCTGCTTCCTGCCTGCCCCGATCCCGGCTTTCCCACGACCATTCTCTGGCTTATCCCTGGCTTATCCGCAGTGTGTCCTCTGTTACCAAACCCGGCTTGTCTGACCTACCTGTGCACCTGTCCTGTAGTCCGCTGCATACCTGCCAGTTCCTGTTGCCTGCTGGTTCCTGTAGTCCGCTGCATACCTGCCAGTTCCTGTTGCCTGCTGGTTCCTGTAGTCCGCTGCATACCTGCCAGTTCCTGTTGCCTGCTGGTTCCTGTAGTCCGCTGCATACCTGCCAGTTCCTGTTGCCTGCTGGTTCCTGTAGTCCGCTGCATACCTGCCAGTTCCTGTTGCCTGCTGGTTCCTGTAGTCCGCTGCATACCTGCCAGTTCCTGCTGCCTGCTGGTTCCTGTAGTCCGCTGCATACCTGCCAGTTCCTGTTGCCTGCTGGTTCCTGTAGTCTGCTGCATACCTGCCAGTTCCTGTTGCCTGCTGGTTCCTGTAGTCCGCTGCATACCTGCCAGTTCCTGTTGCCTGCTGGTTCCTGTGGTCCGCTGCATACCTGCCAGTACCTGCTGTCTGCTGGTTCCTGTCACCTGCTGTCTGCTGGTTCCTGTCACCTGCTGTCTGCTGGTTCCTGTCACCTGCTGTCTGCTGGTTCCTGTCACCTGCTGTCTGCTGGTTCCTGTCTTCACTGGTCTAGTCCTGAGGCCCACCTACAGCTGCTGTTCCTTCAGACACTCGTGCCTCCTCTGACTTCTGCGCCCCCTGTCCTCACCTCCAGGGGCCGCAAGTCTGGGACGTAAGAGAGGTCTCCCACTGCAATCCAGACTCGCCACTAGGTACGTGACACTGCCTTTCTAAAGAAGCTGAGGGCAAAGGTGATGGACAGGTAAAGCATGTCTCCAGACCTAAACCCTATTGAACATCTGTGGGGCATCCTCAAACGGAAGGTGGAAGAGTGCAAGGTCTCGAACATCCACCAGCTCCGTGAAATGTCGTCATGGAGGAGGGGAAGAGGACTCCAGTGACAACCGGTGAAGCTCTGGTGACCTCCATGCCCAAGAGGGTTAAGGTTTATTGACACTTTGGGATCAATTTGGACATTTTCACTTAGGGGTGTACTTACTTTCGTTGCTAGCGGTTTAGACATTAATGGCTGTGTGTTGAGTTATTTTGAGGGGACAGCAAATTTACACCGTTATACAAGCTGTACACTCACTACTTTACATTGTAGCAAAGTGTAATTTCTTCAGTGTTGTCACATAAAAAGATAGAATAAAATATTTACAAAAATGTGAGGGGTGTACTCACTTTTGTGAGATACTGTATATATATATATATATATATATATATATACATACATACATACATACATTGATTGGGGGGGGGGGGGTAGTTAGCTCAGTAGTAGATGTGCTTTTTAGTGAGTCCATGTGTAGCACCCTCTAGTGTGCTACTAGTTTGAGTGCAGGGAAATGTATTCTTGATCCTCTGTGCCCCTGTGCTAAATGAGTCTAATGGGAGTGGTTTCATAATTATCAATCAGCTGTGCACCTGCAGGGCACTAATGAGGAAAGCTGCTGGGCCTGCATCCCATGTTTCTATTGGGAGTATCTCACCAAAAATTAAATTTTTGTTGCAGGGGATGCCCAAAATCTGACTTGTATCTTAGTGCAGACTTCCGGGGAAATTAGTGAACCAATCACACAATTAGGAAATGTTTCTGGGGGGCGCTCTGTACACATTCTGTGTACAAAACACCTCCACGTAGCGATATTGCTTTATATTTTCAGAAAATTATAGAGCTGCAGATTGAAAAGGAAAGGTATTTTTTAATAACATTCAATTACACTATGACTCGTGTCGCCATTGTATACACTATATTATTTTTTCTTTATTTGCAATTTTTTTCACCCCCACGAAAGTGGAGTTACCCTTTAAACCCGTGAGCCTGTAATTGGGTCAGGGTTTATTAGAGTTCAGGGCTGGGCGACTCATACAGGCAGCTCTCTGGTGCCACCCCCCGGTTATGGAAAGGTTGAAAAAATTGTGGAAGCTGGGGGGCCGAGGCTAAGAGGGCAGTCCTGCATGTTTAACCACTTAAAGACCGAGCCTTATTTTTAGATGTGGTGTTTACAAGTTAAAAACATTTGTTTTTGCTAGAAAATTACTTAGAACTCCCACACATTATACATTTTTTTTTTTTTAGAGAATAAAATGGAGGTCATTGCGATACTTTCTGTCACACCGTATTTGCGCAAAGTGCTTACAAGCGCACTTTTTTGAATAAAAAAATAAGACAACAGTAAAGTTAACCCAATTTTTTTTATATTGTGTAAGATAATGTTACGCCGAGTAAATTGATACCAAACATGTCACGCTTCAAAATTGCGCCTGCTCGTGGAATGGCGACAGACTTTTACCCTTAAAAATCTCCATAGGAGATGTTTAAAAAATTATACAGGTTGCATGTTTTAAGTAACAGAGAAGTTCTAGGGCTAGAATTATTGCTCTCACTCTACCGATCACGGCGATACCTCACATGTGTGGTTTGAACACTGTTTTCACATGTGGGTACTACTTACGTATGCGTTCACTTCTGCACGTTTTTTTCTTATTTATTTTACCTTTTTTTTTCACATTTTTACACTGTTTTAAAAAAAAAAATTGTGTCACTTTTATTCCTATTACAAGGCAAAGACAATTTTATATATAAAAATATAAATATTTTTTTAAAAACTGTCATTTTCGGTTTCGGTTTTCGGGCAAGCGCATCCTGCATTTTCAGTTTAGGCACCAAAATTTCCATTCGGTGCACCTCTATAACCATCTTCCAAAATTTGATTTTCAAATAGAATAAATTTGATTTCTAATGGAATTTGATTCGAATGGCATTAAAATGGAATTCAATTTGATTCAAGTTTTCTGAATTCGGTTAAATTGAGTTCAAATCGACAGAATTAAAAAAAAAATCTGAATCTATTCAAATTCGAATAAACAAAACGAATTCCGAAAATGAAATTTAACAAATTTAACGAAACACGTTTATGAAAATAATGATTTGAAGCGAAACAAAACAACTTTTTTGAATCGTTCTGCACATAATCTCTCTCCCTTCGGGGATCCCCCCCCCCCCCCCCTGTGTCCACATCAGTGAAACTATTTTGCCCCCTCTATTGTGGGCTTCCCATTGAGAGAATGTTCAGCCACGGGTGGTGTGACCTGGTGGTCTCTTGGAGATTGCACGTTTGGTGATATGCCCTGATCAACCTAATTGTGAGTGCAATTTTATACTTTTTATATCTATAAATGTGGAATTATCTGCTCTACTTTGTGTGCATTGAATGATCATGTGAGTGAGGTTATCAGTACTTTTATTTTCTCTATCTAGAGTCGTCCTTGTATTATCCCTGATCAGACCACATTGCCAGGGCTGTGTATGAATCCCTGACATTCCCACGAGTATCTCACGGACAGTTCATAAAGGCCTCTTGTGCTTCACATACAAAACTCGTGAGGTCAGACAAAGGTTAAATGTCATTCATACCTAATGCATAATGTACTCCATGATGCTAATCAAAGTCATTAGGCCGGCCTTAAAATGGACCCATCACAATGACATTACTTCACTGAGGATTTGTATTACAGACAGGAGGCCTCCAATCTTTTATTCCATCAGGTAATTTTATCATGGCATTGGGATTCACCACATTCCGCAACTGAAGTTTAACGTCTATTTGTAGATGACAGGAGGTCTATTAGCCAAACAATTCGGTCTGTCATCAGGGCTGGGTGGGTAATGCCTTCGGATTACAGTATGTTCTTCATGTTCTTCTAGATCAGGGGTCTCCAAACTTTCCACACAAGGGGCCAGCTTACTGTCCTTCAGACTTTAGCGGGGGCCGGAGTGGGGCCAGAGGTAGCAGATAATTCCTTTAGGCTTGGTGATCAGTGGGAGTAAAAAAAAAAATTACACAGCACCCCTTGTGGTTTGGAGGAGGAGAAGTAATTGTGCCCCACCATTGGTATTATTGTTGAGGAATAGTGCCCCATCGTTTGTATTGTTGGGAGGAATAGTGTCCTATCGTTGGTATTGTTGGAGGGAATAGTGCCCCATCATTGGTATTGTTGGGAGGATTAGTGTCCCATCATTGGTATTGTTGGGAGGAATAGTGTCCCCATCGTTGGTATTATTGGGAGGAATAGTGTCCCCATCGTTGGTGTCAGTGGGAGGAATAGTGCCCCATCATTGGTATTATTTGGAGGAATAGTGTCCCCATCATTGGTATTATTGGGAGGAATAGTGTCCCCATCATTGGTATTATTGGGAGGAATAGTGTCCCCATCATTGGTATTATTGGGAGGAATAGTGTCCCATCGTTGGTATTGTTGGAGGAAATTGTGCCCCGTCATTGGTATAATTGGGAGGAATAGTGTCCCATCGTTGGTATTGTTGGAGGGAATAGTGCCCCATCATTGGTATTGTTGGGAGGATTAGTGTCCCATCATTGGTATTGTTGGGAGAAATAGTGTCCCCATCATTGGTGTCAGTGGAAGGAATAGTCCCCCATCATTGGTATTATTTGGAGGAATAGTGTCCCCATCATTGGTGTCAATGGGAGGAATAGTGCCCCATCATTGGTATTATTGGGAGGAATAGTCTCCCTATTGTTGATGTCAGTGGGAGGAATAGTGTCCCATCATTGTTGTCAGTGGGAGGAATAGTGCCCCATCATTGGTGTCAGTGTGAGGAATACTGCCCCATAATTGGTGTCAGTGGGAGGAATAGTACCCCATCGTTGATGTCAGAGTAAGGAATAGTGCTCTATCCTTGGTGCCAGTGAGAGGAATAGTGTCCCATCATTGGTGTAAGTGGGATGAATTGTGCCCCATCATTGGTGTCAGTGAGAGGAATAATGTTCCATCACTAGTGTAAGTGGTAGGAATAGTGCCCCATCATTGATGTCAGTGGAAGGAATAGTGCCCCATCATTCATGTCAGTGGGATGAATTGTGGCCCTATCATTGGTGTCAGTGGGAGGAATATTGCCCCATCATTGGTGTCAGTGGGAGTAATAGTACCCCATCATTAGTGTCAGTGGGATGAATTGTGCCCTATCATTGGTGTCAGTGGGAGGAATATTGCCCCATCATTGGTGTCAGTGAGAGAAATAGTACCCCATCGTTGGTATCAGTGCCCTATCCTTGGTATCAGCGAGAGGAATAATGCTCCATGGTTGTCGTCAGTGGTAGGAATAGTGCCCCTTCTTTGGTGTTAGTGGGAGTAATAATACCCCACTGTTGCTTTCAGAGGGAGGAATAGTGTCCCAAAGCAAGCAAAGGGCTGCATTGGGCTCGTAGGCCGCAAGTTGGACACCACTGTTCCAGGGTTATCACCTGTCCAATAAAAATGTGACTTGTTGCCAATGTTATAGGAAAGAGACCATACGGCAAATTTCTGGGTGAAACTGTGTATGATGCACAAATAACAGCTGTTTGTGATGTAGCCAGAAAAATAAAACCTTATATCATTGTTACTGTACGGAATGTTTGGAGACCATATAACATATCACACATATGGACAGCTGCAATGTCACTTCTGTAAAATATAAATTATATATATATAGAAGGTAAGTAAAGTCACTGCTGTACAATATAAGATATGGTTGTCTGGAGAGCAGTGTATCTTATATCTGGAGGTGAGTGAGGGTTACTTTGCCATCTATAACTGATCAGGGGAGCCGTAATATCTCACCTGTAAAATGTAACTCATGCTTGGAGAGCAGTGATGTCACTTCTGGAAAATATAACTTGCACAGCAGTAATGTTATCCAAGTAAATATTTACTTCATTTTTGGAGAATGTTAAAGTTAAATGTAATTTATATATTTTTTTTTAAAGTTATGAAAACATAACTAAGATTTTAAAAGTAGTAAATTGTGGGGGTTTTTGACTAGTACTCCAATTCAATTTTCAGTTTATGTGATCCTAAAACTGAATTTTGTCTAGAAATGGTCTGTTGGGTCGATATTGGAGGGAGTGGATAGGTGGCGTTGGATTTAAGGCATAGCTGTGGCCCTTATCTTGCCTTCATCTGGGCCTTGGAGCACTATACCTCCCACTGACACCAACAAAATGGCATTATTCTTCCCACTAACACTAATGATGGCATGGTTTACTCCCAGGGCTCAAGTCCTGCGGGAACGCATGGGAACGGAGTTCCTGTACTTTTTCCACAACAGGAACTCAGTTCCCGTTAGCAGCCGTGTCCTGCAAGACTTTGAAGTATGTGAGCTGTGTGGCAGGTGCTACACCAGCAGCTGCCGACACAGCTCGCAATAGTAAGTGCCGCACACCTGACCATTCAGGCGTTGCCAGTAGGGGGCCCCATGACAGCTTCCGCTTCGATCTACCTGTCAATCACAGCTAGCTGACGGGTAGATCAGGTCCCTGCTGCTAAGAGATTGTGTTTAGTCAGACCTCTCGTGATGCGCTCCTCCCCTCCGGCCCCTCCTGATTTTCTGTCTCCTCATCCCCCCCCCTCCCCCCAGTCTCCTGCATACTTGCTCTGTGTGTGAATCCCCCCTCCTCTATCTTCATTGCCATATGATGAGAGAACCCCGAGGAGGAGCACAGCTATTCTGCTCACAGGACATGCAGGGAGAGAGGTGAGCTGAGGGAGGAACATCAGTTTGGGGTGGTAAGCTGAGCACAATACCTGGCAAACTTTAATGTCAGGAGGGAAGTTTATGTGGAAATATGTGAAGGGTTGGAATGGCAGCGAGTGTGTTGGAGCCCTGCAGAGTTTGCAGCATGCCCCCCCCCCCCCCAAGCTAACATACATCTCCTAAGCAGAACACATCACTATCTCCCCAAGCATTCTGTCCAGATAATGTGCAGTTCATTTATGACCTTTCCGTTTAACCCTGTGTTATCCAAACTCTGTTCAATGAAAAGTGTAAACTCACCACATAAACACTCTATATACAAAATAACATTCCCCAATTTCCCCAAGCACAATTGAATGAATGCTGATTATTCAGAGAATTACCGTATTTATGTTGTATTGAGGACTGTTTTTTTTTTATGTACTAACAGTTAAGCTTCATACACACAATACGAAAATTGGATAAAAATACCACTTTTGAAGCGTTCGTGCATATGAGCGTATCATTTATTTTTTTTGGTGGGCGAGTGGATCTTGGGTGGGAGTTCCCACCCTTTTTTCCCCAGGACTTGACCCCTGTTTACTCCCACTGACACCAGGGCATTTTCTACTCCCAAAGGCCACCGTCTGGGCCCCCTAAAGTCTGAAGGACAGTAAACTGGCCCCTTGTTTAGAAAGTTTGGAGACCCTTGGTCTATATAATAGAATGCTATAGAATGCCTCATTACACAGCTGTAAAACACAAAAGGTGCCTCGAAATAAGCCTAAAACAAGAGCACTGGTACAAATCATTTGGTGGAGGGGGGATTATTGTGTGGGGTTGTTTTTCAGGGGTTGGGCTTGGCCCCTTAGTTCCAGAGGGAACTCTTAAGGCGTCAGCATACCAAGACATTTTGGACAATTTCATGCTCCCAACTTTGTGGGAACAGTTTGGGGACGGCCCTTCCTGTTCCAACATGACTGCCCACCAGTGCACGAAGCAAGGTCTATAAAGACGTGGATGAGTGAGTTTGGGGTGGAGGAACTTGACTGGCCTGCACAGAGTCCTGATCTCAACACTATAGAACACCTTTGGGATGAATTAGAGTGGAGACTGCGAGCCAGGCCTTCTAATCCAACATCAGTGCCTGACCTCACAAATGCGCTTCTGGAAGAATGGTCAAACATTCCCATAGACACACTCCTAAACCTTGTAGACAGCCTTCCCAGAAGAGTTGAAACTGTTAGGCCCCATTCACACCTGAGCGTTTTGTAGCTTGAAGCCTGAAGCTACAAAACCCTTGAGGGGAAAAAATCTATTATTCTCTATGGAGATGGTTCACATCTCCACTCCAAAACGCCTAAAGCCAGAAGCTACAAAACGCCTGAAGCTCAAACAAGTTCTGGAACCTTTTTTTTTAGGCAGATTTGGGCGTTTTTCTTTTTTTTTACATTGGTGACCTTTAGCCCTGCAAAATCGCAGTAAAAAACACAGCAAAAATGAAGTAAAATTGCGAGATTTTCTGCCTGAAGACACTATGCTCAGGTGTGAATGGGGCCTTATAGCTGTAAAGGGGGGGCCAACTCAATATTGAACCCTACGGACTAAGACTGGGATGCCATTAAAGTTCATGTGTGTGTAAAGACAGGTGTACCAATACTTTTGAAAATATAATGTACTGTATTTACTGGCCCCCCTCCTGTTCTCCATCTGGACAAATCCTGCAGCAGCCAGCGGCAGAGAGAAGGGGGGAAGCCGGTAGCGTGGGGGGGGGGGGGATGGGGGGAGGGCAGTGGAGCACACAAGGAGGTAGGAGAGCACACAGGGGGGCAACATGACCTGGTTAGCATTTAGGGAAATCGATTCCCTCCATTATCCTCCTCAGGGCTGTCTTTAATATTGATTGGATCCTGGTCAAACATTTTCTTGGGCCCTCCCGAATCCACTTATAAACTATCTGTGGGCAGTGCAGACTCAAGGGGAAGCTGCCTCGGGCCCCACAACAATGACTGGGCCCGGGGCAGCTGCCCCTTTTGCCCTGTGTTAAAAAGTTCCGATCGTAAATTCCGATCGTCTGTACCAATTCTGACGCGCACAATTCCTATGCATGCCCGGAAACAATTTGACGCATGCTCGGAAGCATTGAACTTCATTTTCTAGGCCTGTCGTATTGTTGTACGTCACTGCGTTCTTGTCGGTGGAAAGTTGAGAGAACTTTTGTGTGACCGTGTGTATGCAAGCCAAGCTTGAGCGGAATTCCGTTGGAAAAAACATCTAAGATTTTTCTGACGGAAATTCCGCTCATGTGTAAGGGCATTACTTTGCAGAGATTTCCTCTCACTTTCTGTTGTGTCTCCAAGTTAGAAAGTGAAAGACAAACAAAAAACTTTCAGGGATTTTAACCTTTCCCCACTCTAACCAAACGTTCTGCCTCCATCAAAGGCCAACATGGTACCCCCCACCACTGGTATAAAAACTCCTATGCCTTGTAGAAGATTTGCAGGTTATAGGAAAAAAATATAGATTTTAGAACTATGACAGGCCCTGTTTTTTAGCGATGAGATGATATCCCGTGAGTAGCACGGATGTATTTCCAACTCTTTCTCGTATCCCCAAGCGCCCGCTGTCATTCTTTCGACATTTGGTGATTTATCTATGTCTTCTTTCTCAAACCATTTTCTCATTTACCCCTGTTTTCAGTAACATCCTATATGGATCTTTTAATTTTGGGCTCAAAGGAAATCTGCAGACATACTGACATAAGTCATCAAATTATTGTTCCCCGGGGTCTCTAGTCTATCTCCGGGAATACGCGCTCATTTGCGCTGCTTTTCCTGGCGGATAAAGAAGGTATTCATTGGAGCGAGCTATACGTTTAGCAGATTAGGAAGTCGCTGACTATTTTGCTGATGCTTAAAATAGATGAGATCAGTGAGAAATCCTCCATGATTTAGTGAAGTTTAACACTTAAAGAGCAGCCTGGGAATAATTCCCTATTTAATCATAAGCAGGCTCGTAGACAAAATCTCCCTTAAAAATGGCTTTCTAGGGTTTGCGCTGGGCTGTAAACTTTTTATACACATCATAGAGGTTTGATGGTTGTTAAGAGCTTTACTACATAAACATTCTCTCTTGTTACGTTTACCCAAATAAAAAAAATGTTGGCCAATATTGAAAGTGGAATCTCCTGTTCTTCTAAGGTCTGGATGTCTACTCCTCCCCTTTGCTAAAGCCGAAACCCAAATAACGGCATAACAAGGACTTTATGGCAAAATTCTGGCAGACAGTTCAGACATTTAAAGTCCTCCCGCAGAGTGTGGCACCTTGCCCACTGCCAATTACCAAGAACACCCTCAGTTGAGGCATCTCGGACTTTAGAGTACCCTATTCCTGGCACACTTGGACCCCACCATGCAGTTGAGTCTCGCTTGCAATCAGCTGCCTGTGGGGGAGGTTTGAGATGTATTTGTAGGCAGGTGCAGTCTATATTCCCCACTGTAGGTGGCGATCAACCGCATCGGTAATGCAGATGGGGGAGGAAGTCGAGAGAGACTTAGTTCCTCTAATGCCGCGTACACACGAAGGGACAATCCCGCGGGATTATCCGCTGGACTTGAGTCCAGCGGACAATCCCCTCGTGTGTGGGCGTCGGCGGACTTTTTTTGGCAAAAGTCCGGCAGACTAAAGTTTTAAGTTTTGTTTTAAAATTATCCGCTGGACTAGGCAGTCAGGCGGACAATACGGCCGTGTATAGTATGGTCCGGCGGACCAAAAAGGACGCATGCTCAGTAGCAAGTATTTTTCTAGTATTTTTCTATTTCTAGTCCCGTCGTACGTGCTGTACGTCATCGCGTGAACCGCCAGACTTTTTGCGTGATCGTGTGTGGTCAAGTCCGTTCGCTTTTTAGTCCGCCGAAGCCAGCTGGAAAGTCCGGCGGATTGTCCGCTGGACTAGGCCCGCCGGGAAAAGTCTGCACGTGTGTACGCGGCATAATGCCGCGTACACACGAAGGGACTATCCCGCGGGATTGTCCGCTGGACTCAAGTCCACCGGACAATCCCCTCATGTGTGGGCGCCGGCGGACTTTTTGGCGCCAAAAGTCCGGCGGACTAGGTTTTAAGTATTGTTTTAAAATTGTCCGCTGGACTTGGCAGTCCGGCGGACAATCCCGCCGTTAGTAGGCTAGTCCGCCGGACTTTTGAAATGAACGGACTTGCCGCTCATTGGAAAGTCCGTTCATTCCCGTGGACTTTTTCCAGCGGATTGTCCGCCGGAGAAGTCCGGGCGTGTGTGGGCAAGTCACACGCTGGACTAGGTCCGGCGGACAAAGTCCGAACGTGTGTACGCGGCATATGGTTTCCTTGGTCACAGGGAGGCAGCAATCTGGTTGGATGCTGGCACCCTATGTGATTCCAGTGGCCACCTTGGGTGAGGTCAGAGCCTACTTATAGTACTGGCTCCGTGCTTTTGCATGAATTTTCCAAGTGGCCAGAATAGTGCTGAGCTTCTGGAGGAGTAGGGAAATTGCAGGGGCACAACATCCTTCCTGGAAGCCTCCCTGTTTGGGTACCCCCAGCCAGGCCGCATTCTGCTCTTCAAGACAGACACTGTCGGCACCTCTGAGTCTTCTATCTGCTGTTAGGACTTGTGAGTGTTCCCTGTTGGATTGCCTTCCCACCGGTTCTGTTGTGTATTGCTGGACTTTCCTTACAATATATTCCTGTTGCTGCCCTTGGTCTCTGTGTGTTTACTGCTCTCCGCATTACGCTGCACCTACCCACAAACTCTTTGTGTAATGCCCACTGTGCGGGACCTACTTTCTCCACCTTCCCTCCCCTATTTCCGCCTGCAGTGCTAGAACTCCTATAAAGGGTGCCAAATCCACTTGGCAAGGATCCCCCAATCCGCCGAAAAGGCTCTTACATCAAGATGAAAAAAAAAAAATCTGTAAAGAAACCAATTAATATACCACCAAAAGAAAGCTCTATTTGTGGGAAAAAAAGGACGTCAACTTTGTTTTGGTGTAACGTCGCACGGCCCCGCAATTGTCAGTTGAAGTGCCAAATCGCAAAAAGTGCTCTGGTCAGGAAGGGGGTAAAAGGGGGTAAAATCTTCCAGGGCTGAAACGGTTAAAGTGGACCTTCAGTCATTTTTTCAACTTTCCATCTATTAAATCTTCTGCCCCTGGTATTTTAACTTTGGATAGTAAAACCTTTTTTTTTTCTGGCGGTAAATACCGTATACAGTCCACTTCCTGTTTCTTGTCTGGTCATTGGCCTAGGCTTAAGACATCATGCACAGCTCCCCCTCTCACTCTCGTGAGAGTTTGCCAGGAAGGGAGGGGGGATGAGTCATAAGAGGGTCAATGAGAGCTGCAGAGCTGGAGGCATGGGATGCAATACCGCATGCGGCCAGAGGCGGGGGGGGCGCCGGAGAGCCTCGGAAAAGGGCCGAGCACACTTCGGCTGACCTCGGCAAACCTCGGAAAGACTCCGTTCACGAGCCTCTCCGAGGTTTGCCGAGGTCAGCCGAACTGCGCTCGGCCCTTTCCGTGCATTTCAGAACGCCGACTTTCGGCGCTGTTCGGCTCCGGCCCCCCCATCTCAGGCCAAAAGCGGTACTGTACACCGCTTTTGCCCTGAATCCTGCTCGTTTTGCCAGACAACACTCGCAAACCGAGTTAGGATTTTTACAAATACAGTGCTCGTTTCGCGAAACGCTCGTTAACCACGTTACTCGCAAACCGAGGTTCCACTGTATATATAAAATAATATGCAAAGTGGTTGGAGGGAAGCTTCAGAATGATGTTACAGACTGCAGTTCCTATTTAATCTACATCCATTATAAATGCTTAAAGGGGTTGTAAAGGTAAACATTTTTTCACCTTAATGCATTCTATGCATTAAGGTGAAAAAACATCTGATTATACCGCCCCCCCCCCCCCCCCCATTTTAACTTACCTGACCCCTCGAAAGTCCTGCGCTCGCCCCCCGACATCCTCTTCGCCGCTCACCCTGGCCGTTGATTGGCTAGAGTGGATGGACTGAAAGCAGCGCAGCCAATGGCTTGCGCTGCTGTCAATCACATCCAATGATGCGGCGCGCGGGGGGGCGGGGCTGAGTGATACAGAAAGCGGCTATAGCCACCGGCTGTATCACGGGAGCGCGCCCGTAAGTGCTTCTCACCATGCGAGGGGAGCTCGCATGAACGTGAGAAGTACTTGCAGGGGGGGGAGCCGAGACAGCCGCCGAGGGACCCCAGAAGACCAGGTTCAGGGCCACTCTGTGCAAAACGAGCTGCACAGTGGAGGTAAGTATAACATGTTTGTTATTTTTAAAAAAAATTCCTTTACAACCCCTTTAATGTATTCATGAAAACATGCTCAGAAATGCATATTCAGTGCAACACAATCTGGAATCCTTCACTAACACAAACGTTTCACGCGTTTGCCTATCCAGCATTTGCTTCACGGCGACCTTTAACCCTACAGCATGTGGCGATTTACACTTCAAACCAAGCGAGGGGAAATGCGCTGCAACCTCTGCAATTCCCTGGAAATTCAAAGGGCTGCAGTCTCCGCCTTTCTGCACACGAATCTCTCAGAAAAGCTTCCTCTGGATAAAAGGGTGGTCTAAAAGATAACAGCCTATACATCATCACTCGCGGTTCTTTGTGTCCAAACCTGGAGTATTACATTCCAAGGTGATGGATGACGAATGAATAGGGGCTATGAGTGACGGCCGCAATGGGGCGGCTTTGGCTTGCAACGTGTCTTCTCTATGGGCCTGAGCCAAATGACATCTCGTCATATCCAGGGAGCGATCACTCATCATCATATAACCTGGGCGCTTTATACAAAAGGGGGGCCAAATATCACCAGCCGCCATAATTAGAGAAAATTGTCCACGCTGGAAATGGATCAAATACATATGTGTGCGTGGCAAGATAATTCATTCGCTTGATGGATAGCACCGGGAGGCAATTCAGTAGGCAATGTAATATATCCACACTAAAAGAGATTCAAGTGAAAACGTACATTATTAGAAGAAGTTACATATGTCGTTTTCCTTTCCTCTAGAATAAGCTTCCCAATCATCCCAATCATTTTCATTTTCACAGTACTGAGCAAAAGTTTTAGGCAGGTGTGAAGAAATGCTTTAAAGCAAGAATGCTTTCAAAAATACACTATATTACCAAAAGTATTGGGACGCCTGCCTTTACAAGCACATGAACTTTAACCAGTTCCCGAACGGCGCACGGCGATGTACGTCGGCAGAATGGCACGGACAGGCAAATGGGCGTACAGGTATGTCCCTTTACGGCTTCCCAACCGCCTCCTGTAGATATACATCTACAGAATGGCACGGCTAGGCAAAGGCACGTATATATACGTCCCCTTTAATTGCCTAGCCGTGGGGTCGAGCGCACGCCGCCGGCGGCGCGCTCACGACCCAGTCGGGAGCTCCGTGACCACGGCCGCGGGACCAGCGGACAAGATCGCCGCTGGTGTCCCGCGATCGGGTCACAGAGCTGGAGAACGGGGAGAGGTCTGTGTAAACAAACCTCTCCCCGCGCTTCCTACTCTGCCTGTCATTGATCGGCTGTTCCCTGTCATCGTGAAAGCCGATCAGTGACGTCAGACGTACAGCCACGCCCCCCTACTGTAAAAAAAAACACAACACGTCACACTAACTCCTCCCCGCCCCCTAGTGGTTAACTCCTTCACTGCCACTGTCTTTTACATAGGAATCAGTGCTATTTAAATAGCACTGATTGCTGTATAAATGACAATGGTCCAAAAATGTGTCAAAAATGTCAGATGTGTCCGCCATAATGTCGCAGTCACAATAAAAAATTGATTTTTTTTTTACTAGTAATCGCCATTACTAGTAAAAAAAAATATATTAATACAAATAAAAATGCTATAAAACTATCCCCTATTTTGTAAACGCTATAACTTTTGCGCGAACAAATTAATACTCGCTAATTGCGATTTTTTTTTTTTATCCCCAAAAATATGTAGAAGAACGTACGTATCGGCCTAAACTGAGGAAAAAACACGTTTTTTTATATATTTTTTGGGGATATTTATTATAGCAAAAAGTAAAAAATATTGCATTTTTTTTCAAAATTGTCGCTCTATTTTTGTTTATAGCGCAAAAAATAAAAACCGCAGGGGCGATCAAATACCACCAAAAGAAAGCTCTATTTGTGGGAAAAAAAGGACGCCAATTTTGTTTGGGAGCCACGCCGCACGACCGCGCAATTGTCAGTTAAAGCGACGCAGTGCCGAAATCGCAAAAAGGGGCCTGGTCCTTTGGCTGCAAATTGGTCCGGGGCTGAAGTGGTTAAATTTGCCGCCGTGTTTGCAGGGCCGTCTTTGATATTGATTGGACCCTGGGCAAAACTTTTCCCATGCAATTTTTCTCTCCATCTGCTCTGAGACATACAATAAATAACAGCTAGACTCAAAATCAGTTTGCTGAATCAGATCAGACAGCAATTGCGATTGGTTGCCAGAGGTTACAGTGTATCATTACCGCTCACTGACTGGTTGCTAGAGGTTACAGCACACATTACGGCTCACTGATTAGTTACTAGAGGTTACAGCACATGATTTCTGCTTGTTGATTGGTTGCTAGAGATTACTGTGGATATGACCTCAGGGGGGCAATGATCAATGCTGCCAGCCGCCGCTATTTACATATGAATGCCAGAAATTTACATGTAAACACAGGGTCTGCAGGTGAGTCATCTGTGCACAACAATAGGGCAGAGCTGGGCAGCATTAGCAGCAGCACTTCACACTGAGATATGGGACACAGCACAGGACTAAAACCTCAAGGGACGAGGGAATTTAAACCAGGATAGTTGGCAAGTATGAGGCAGCTGCTTTGGGCCCCACAACAATGACAGGGCCCAGGGCAGCTGCCCCTTTTGCCCTGCCTTAAAAACGGCCCTGGCCGTGCCATCGGGACCTCCGTGAGTCGGATCGCGAGTCCCGCAGACTCGATCGCTGTGGGGATACCCGTGATCGTCCCACGGGGAGGAAGAACGGGGAGATGCTAAAGTAAACAAGCATCTCCCCGTTCTGCCTAGCAACAGTGTCACTGATCTCTGCTCCCTGTGATTGGAGAAGAGATCAGTGATGTGTAAAACACAGCCACGCGCCCCCCCCCCCCCCCCCCCCCCCACAGTTAACAACATGTCCCTAGGACACGCTTAACCCCTACACTGCCACCTAGTGGTTAACTCCTTCACTGCCAGTGTCATTTACACAGGAATCAGTGCATTTGTATAGCACTGATTGCTGTATAAATGACAATGGTCCCAAAAATGTATCAAAAATGTCCGGTGTGTCCGCCATAATGTCGCAGTCCCAATAAAAATCGCTGATCGCCGCCATTACTAGTTAAAATGCCATAAATCTATCCCCTATTTTGTAAACGCTATAACTTTTGCGCAAACCAATCAATAATCGTTTATTGAGATTTTTTTTTTTACCAAAAATATGTAGAAGAATACGTATCGGCCTAAACTGAGGGAAAAAATTTTTTTTTATATATTTTTGAGGGGATATTTATTATAGCAAAAATTATTGCTTTTTTTTTAGTTTATATATGAAAAAAAAAAAAACGCAGAGGTGATCAAATACCACCAAAAGAAAGCTCTATTTGTGGTAAAAAAAAATGACACATTTTATTTGGGTACAGTGGTGCGATTGTCAGTTAAAGTAATGCAGTGCCGTATCGCTAAAAATTGCCTGGTCACGAAGGGGGGAGCGTAAATCTTCCGGCGGTCAAGTGGTTAACTAACCTTCAAAAAAAAATGGCTCTGGTAGCAAAATAATTAAGCCCTGGTTCACATTGATGCGATTTGACATGTTGGCGGCAATTGCAGCGTCCGAATCAGTGCAATGCCCCAGGTGCGGCGCCGCACCGATTCCCAAAATTAGTACTACTTTTGGTGATTTCAGGGTGTGATTTCCATTGACATATGTGCAGAAACCCGCACCGACGTCTCTGAAATTGCCCCGAAGTCGGAACTGACATGCAGGAATGAAATCATGCTGAACTCGCACAATTTATTTCCTGCAATCAGTGTGAACCTGGGCTCAAATCTAGTTGGCACTCTCCCTTTTTCCCTTTTAGACCGTCTAAAGAAAATAGGGGAAAAGCAACAAGGATAATGATTTTAGATGCCTGATAATACTTTCCAAATGGCAGGAGGTAGCATTGTATCTCAATATCTGAAAGACACAACAACACAATTGCCACTTCTGAGGTCACCGCATGCCACGTTTCCCTATTTATATAATGTAAGTGAGTTTTCTGCTTACTGCTGCTCCTTAAAGCGGTTCTACACCCATTTCATTTAGTAAATCTCTTTGCCTTCCAAATCAGGCAAAGAGTACTAAATGAAATGTTTTTTTTTTTTTTTTTTTTTTTTACCTTGTAATTGAAGACTTCCGGTCTTCTCCCTCTGCGGCGGCGGGCGGGGTCTTGCGTCGATCGTCGTCACGCCGCACTGTCTCCGGGATCTGGTGTCATTGATCCCAGGAGCCAGTGCGGGCATCTTCCGAAATCTCGCGAGATTTCGGCCACATCTTCCGAAATCTCCCGAGATTTCGGCCGCATCTGCCGAAATCTCGTGAGATCTCGGCAGATGAGCCGTTACTGCGCACGCGCGAGTAACGGCAGTGCATGGTGGGCCATCTAAAGTCCCTGTGGGTGTTTCACATGCCACAGGCAAGATGGCCCCCAGCACTAAAGAAGAAGACGAGGAACTTCATCGGACGAAAACCGGCGGCGATCGAGATGGAAGATGGAACAGGTGAGTCCCCTAATAAAGGTAAGCACACTTTATATTACATCCTTAAAAAAAAAATTTTTTTCAGAGTGCAGAACCGCTTTAAATAGCGATCAGTACCATTAGAGTCTTGGCACCCGGGCGAGTTCCCCCGAATGTTTTAATCAAACATACACCTCTGGCCTGGTGTTGGGAATTAGCTGAGTACAATCACTTAAAAAACATTAAAATTCTTTTTTTGTTTTTATTTTTTTCTAACAAGAAACATCTGTAACCTCTTGTGCTGCTCTTCACCTTAAAATGTTACAAGGCTTCTAATATGTATGGACATAGCTAGCATTCCCTGGAAGACCACATCTGCTCAGATGTGGACAGCACATATATTTATGGAGACAACCATGTGTCTGTCAAGGTCAGCGATCACAGCAAATTTTCTGCTGTCCCTAATCCAAGACCCCCATCCTTCTCCTCTGTCTATGAGCAAGACCCCCATCCTTCTCCTCTGTCTATGAGCAAGACCCCCACCCTTCTCCTCTGTCTATGAGCAAGACCCCCATCCTTCTCCTCTGTCTATGAGCAAGACCCCATTATCCTCTGTCTATGAGCAAGACCCTCATCCTTCTCCTTTGTTTATGAGCAAGACCCCCCCCCCCCCCATCCTTCTCCTCTGTCTATGAGCAAGACCCCCCCATCCTTCTCCTCTCACTATGAGCAAGACCCCCATCCTTCTCCTCTGTCTATGATCAAGACCTTCATCCTTCTCCTCTGTCTATGAGCAAGACCCTCATCATTCTCCTCTGTCTATGAGCAAGACCCCCATCATTCTCCTCTGTCTATGAGCAAGACCCTCATCATTCTCCTCTGTCTATGAGCAAGACCCCCCCATCCTTCTCCTCTGTCTATGATCAAGACCTTCATCCTTCTCCTCTGTCTATGATCAAGACCTTCATCCTTCTCCTCTGTCTATGAGCAAGACCCTCATCATTCTCCTCTGTCTATGAGCAAGACCCCCATCCTTCTCCTCTGTCTATGAGCAAGACCCTCATCCTTCTCCTCTGTCTATGAGCAAGACCCCCCATCCTTCTCCTCTGTCTATGAGCAAGACCCCCCCCCCCCCCCATCCTTCTCTTCTGTCTATGAGCAGGACCCCCCGTCCTTCTCATCTGTCTATGAGCAAGACTCCCCATCCTTCTCCTCTGTCTATGAGCAAGACCCCCCCATCCTTCTCCTCTGTCTATGAGCAAGACCCCCCATCCTTCTCCTCTGTCTATGAGCAAGACCCTCATCCTTCTCCTCTGTCTATGAGCAAGACCCCCACCCTTCTCCTCTGTCTATGAGCAAGACCCCCCCCATCCTTCTCCTCTGTCTATGAGCAAGACCCTCATCCTTCTCCTCTGTCTATGAGCAAGACCCTCATCCTTCTCCTCTGTCTATGAGCAAGACCCCCACCCTTCTCCTCTGTCTATGAGCAAGACCCCCCATCTGTCTCCTCTGTCTATGAGCAAGACCCCCCATCCTTCTCCTCTGTGTATGAGCAAGACCCCCCCATCCTTCTCCTCTGTCTATGAGCAAGACCCTCATCCTTCTCCTCTGTCTATGAGCAAGACCCCCACCCTTCTCCTCTGTCTATGAGCAAGACCCCCCATCCTGCTCCTCTGTCTATGAGCAAGACCCCCATCATTCTCCTCTGTCTATGAGCAAGACCCCCCATCCTTCTCCTCTGTCTATGAGCAAGACCCTCATCCTTCTCCTTTGTTTATGAGCAAGACCCCCCCCCCATCCTTCTCCTCTGTCTATGAGCAAGACCCCCCCATCCTTCTCCTCTGACTATGAGCAAGACCCCCATCCTTCTCCTCTGTCTATGAGCAAGACCCCCCATCCTTCTCCTCTGTCTATGAGCAAGACCCTCATCCTTCTCCTCTGTCTATGAGCAAGACCCCCACCCTTCTCCTCTGTCTATGAGCAAGACCCCCCCATCCTTCTCCTCTGTCTATGAGCAAGACCCTCATCCTTCTCCTCTGTCTATGAGCAAGACCCCCACCCTTCTCCTCTGTCTATGAGCAAGACCCCCCATCCTGCTCCTCTGTCTATGAGCAAGACCCCCATCATTCTCCTCTGTCTATGAGCAAGACCCCCCATCCTTCTCCTCTGTCTATGAGCAAGACCCTCATCCTTCTCCTCTGTCTATGAGCAAGACCTTCATCCTTCTCCTCTGTCTATGAGAAAGACCCCCATCCTTCT
Organism: Lithobates sylvaticus; assembly: GCA_028564925.1. Lineage (NCBI taxonomy): Eukaryota > Metazoa > Chordata > Amphibia > Anura > Ranidae > Lithobates > Lithobates sylvaticus. Next base: position 192,827,264 of record CM053037.1, on the reverse strand, counting down.
CCTCTGTCTATGAGCAAGACCCCCATCCTTCTCCTCTGTCTATGAGCAAGACCCTCATCCTTCTCCTCTGTCTATGAGCAAGACCTTCATCCTTCTCCTCTGTCTATGAGAAAGACCCCCATCCTTCTCCTCTGTCTATGAGCAAGACCCCCATCCTTCTCCTCTGTCTATGAGCAAGACCCTCATCCTTCTCCTCTGTCTATGAGCAAGACCTTCATCCTTCTCCTCTGTCTATGAGATAGACCCCCATCCTTCTCCTCTGTCTATGAGCAAGACCCCCATCATTATCCTCTGTCTATGAGCAAGACCCTCATCCTTCTCCTCTGTCTATGAGCAAGACCTTCATCCTTCTCCTCTGTCTATGAGAAAGACCCCCATCCTTCTCCTCTGTCTATGAGCAAGACCCCCATCATTATCCTCTGTCTATGAGCAAGACCCCCATCCTTCTCCTCTGTCTATGAGCAAGACCTTCATCCTTCTCCTCTGTCTATGAGCAAGACCCCCATCCTTCTCCTTTGTCTATGAGCAAGACCCTCATCCTTATCCTTTGTCTATGAGTAAGACCCCCCCCCCCATCCTTCTCCTCTGTCTATGAGCAAGACCCCCCCCCCCCGTCCTTCTCCTCTGTCTATGAGCAAGACCCCTCCATCCTTCTCCTCTGTCTATGAGCAAGACCCCCCCCATCCTTCTCCTCTGTCTTTGAGCAAGACCCCCATCCTTCTCCTCTTTCTATGATCAAGACCCTCATCCTTCTCCTCTGTCTATGAGAAAGACCCCCATCCTTCTCCTCTGTCTATGAGCAAGACCCTCATCCTTCTCCTCTGTCTATGAGCAAGACCCCCATCCTTCTCCTCTTTCTATGATCAAGACCCTCATCCTTCTCCTCTGTCTATGAGCAAGACCCCCATCCTTCTCCTCTGTCTATGATCAAGACCCTCATCCTTCTCCTCTGTCTATGAGCAAGACCCCCATCCTTCTCCTCTGTCTATGATCAAGACCCCCATCCTTCTCCTCTGTCTATGATCAAGACCCTCATCCTTCTCATCTGTCTATGAGCAAGACCCCATCCTTCTCCTCTGTCTATGATCAAGACCCTCATCCTTCTCCTCTGTCTATGAGCAAGACCCCCATCATTCTCCTCTGTCTATGAGCAACTTGCAAGACCCCCATCCTTCTCCACTGTCTATGAGCAAGACCCCCATCTTTCTCCTCTGTCTATGAGCAAGACCCTCATCCTTCTCCTCTGTCTATGAGCAAGACCCCCCCCCCCCATCCTTCTTTACTCAGTCTAACTCCTGGAGTACTGTGGTTCAGGGTTATAGCATTTATTGGCTAGTCTTGACACCCCCATTAATACGCTGTCATAGAGACTCATCAGCAAAAGAAAATTTATGAAAAGTATTGATATATTTTTCAATTTTATTGCAGATCTCTTCCCAAAAAAATCCTGATATTTGTGATGAAGGAGGTCTGAATCTTATGGAGATGCATTATAACACAATGGGTGGCTTACGGTCCTAGAGGCTGCTCACCAGCAACTGCGGAGTCTTACTGAACCTCCAGAGGAGTTTATTGTTTACTGACATATCGCCATCAATTTACGCAGTGCTTCACATATACTGCATATTGCGCATTAACATCAGTCCCTGCCCTCAAGGAGCTTACAATCTAAGGTCCCTGACTCACATACATTGGCCAATTTAGACAGGATCCAATGAACTTATCAGCATGTCTTTGGAGTGTGGGATGAAACCCACACTAGCATAGGGAGAACATGCAAACTCCAGTGAGGTAGTGTTGTGGTTGGGATTTGAACCAGCAACCTTAGTGCTGCTAGACAGAAGTGCTAACCATATAGCCACTGTATTTACTAAAGCTTTTAAAGCATGGGTGTGCCACACCAGCTTGTATAATCTTTTAAAATGTTTTTATTTAATTTGTAACAGCCAACGTGTTTCAGAAGCTCAACACTCCCCCTTCATCAGGGTTAAAAAAAATAAAAGAATGTAGGCACCTGGACCGGAAAAGGCTTTCCAATCCAGGTTATGTTGTAGTTGTGCACTGCCACCTAGTGGTGTGTGAATATAAAAGTACCAATAAACGCAGAACCCTTGTGACATAAACCAATATTTATTCAGCACATGCGTTTATTGCATATTATTGGATTTATGTATTATTTATCAGATTGCAGCATCTCTATCACATTTTTTAGATATTAGATTTCCAATCCAGGTGCTTACATTATTTAGCCTTGATGAAGGGGAGTGCTGAGCCCCTGAAACAGGTTGGCTGTTACAAAATCAATACAAATCTTTTAATGGATTATATACAAGCTGGTGTGGCACTCCCATCCTTTTAAAAAAAATCCTGAGACCTACAAAAAATAAGGGCTGCTCTGTGCCATTTCAAAAACATAAAAGAGATTTCCAGCCTTCAAAACAATTTTTTTATATATACTTCATATTTATTTTTGATAAATTATTTTTTATTATAGATTCTTCATAATTTGAGTTCTAATTGATCCTGCATTTAAAGGGGTTGTAAACCCTCAAGGTAATGCATTCTATGCATTAAGGTGAAAAACTTTCTGTAGTGCTGCAGCCCCCCCCCCCTCCCCCAGAGACCCCTTTTACTTACCTGAACCCGATCGTTCCAGCGACGGGGACGGGCACAACAGCTCCAGCCGCTGTTTCCGGTCCTCATTGGATAGATTGATAGCAGCAGGAGCCATTGGTTCCTGCTGCTGTCAATTAAATCCAGTGACACGAGAGCAGGGGCGGGGCCGAGTCCTGCTGTCTGTGTCAATGGACGCAGCAGCAGGACTCGGGAGCACCCCCGCATTAGTGCCCCCTTGGAAAGCGGCTCTCTGTGGGGGCACTCCAGAAGAGGAGGAGCCAGGAGCGCCGCTGAGGGACCCCAGAAGATGAGGATTGGGCCACTCTTTGCAAAACCCTTTCACAGAGGAGGTAAGTATGACATGTTTGTTATTTAAAAAAAAAAAAAAAAAAACTGTTTGTGTTCACTGTGGCTATTCAATAAAATGAAGAAATTTTAAGAGCAACCATTTTTTCTACATTACTCTACTTAGCCAGCGACTGTGGATCGAGCACCTGGGAGCTCTGCTATCTATGTGGTGTATGGGTAGTAGCACTGACTTTTCTGTTTATACTTTGGGCCAACTCAATATTGAACCCTACGGACTAATGCCCCGAACACACACGGTCGGAAATTCCGACTGAAAATGTCCGATCGGACCATGTTGTCGGAAAATCCGCCTGTGTGTGGGCTCCATCGGACTTTTTCCATCGGAATTTCCGACGGAAAAAATTTGAGATCCTGCTCTCAAATTTTCCGACATCAAAATCCGATCAGACTTTTTCCGATCGTGTGTAGAGAATTCCGACGGACAATGTGCCACGCATGCTCAGATCAAACTATGAGACCAAAGCTATTGGCTACTAGCCTCTACGTAGCCCCGTCGTAGGCAACGAACGTCACCACGTTCTGAATGATCGGATTTTCCGACAACTTTGTCCGACCGTGTGTATGCAACACCAGTTTCGGACAAAATCCGTTGAAAAAAATCCGACGGATTTTGTGGTCGGAGTTTCCGAACGTGTGTACGGGGCATAAGACTGAGATGCCATTAAAGTTCATGTGCGTGTAAAGGTGTCCCAATACTTTTGGTAATATAGTGTATGTGCACCTTACGTAAGAATGGGGTTGCCTTTTTGGTTTACCACACATAAAGTACTTCTGCATGGCAAACCTCCAAACTCCTCCATCCAACATGGCAGGCTGCTGCAAAGGTATTTCAGGTATGTTCTATATTCCAATAATAAAGTGTCTTTCATTATTGGTGTCAAACTGTGATTTTTGTGCTCTTTAATAAAGCTTTGAGGGATGTCCATATGAGTCTGTTATTATAACCAACCTTTTCCTGGAACGATATTAAGCAGAAAGCGGCTGGATGTATATTTTCATTAAAACATAAAATTTTCATAAATCTTGTGGGGTTGTTTTAGCAGAGCTGCTCTATGGAATTCAACTGTCAACCTGCCAAGACCTTAACGAAAAAGAAAGAAAAAAAAACGAACCAGAGAAGTTTTATTATCTAGCATGCAAGAAAAATGTATGCTATGTTTTGTGCCACACAAATGAGGCGGTTGTATTCCAGCGCAATGTGATATGGGATGTATTTAAACGTGAAAAATCACTTGTCTGCATCATATTACCTCCACTGAGCCCCTTTAAAGAAGGTATGGATAACTTTACACAGTTACATTGTTCCAGCTTGGACCGTTGTAGGTAGGGAGTCAGGCTGGGCGGAAAACGGCTACAAAATGCTGGAGATCCTCCAGTCAGGAAATGAGGCGGAGCTTTATCTGACTTCCTGCAGCTTCTAATGCACATTGTGAGAAGCTCACAGTGTGCAGTGAAATCTAGGTATCCAATATCAGTCCAGTAGAGGAGCCGGTACAACTGTGCAAGACTGAAGGGAAGGCTAGAGTTAAAGCGGTTCTGCACTGTCTGTAGTATTTTCCTATCTTTAGTGCAGTGCAGTAGATTATGACATGTAAATCAGGTACTCACGTGTCCCATTTCTGTGCCTCTCTGCTGCCGGTTTTCGTCATTTAAAATAATTTTAAAAAATCTGTCCTGCTGGGGGCCATCTTGCCTGTGGGCATGTGAACCCACACAGGCACTTCAGATGGCCCAGCATGCACCGCCGTTACTGCGCCGATCTCGCGCGTGCGCAGTAACGGCAAAGAGTAGCTCACGTTCCCGGACATCTTCCGAAATCTCGCAAGATTTCGGCACATCTGCCGACATCTCGCGAGATTTCGGAAGATGTGAACGAAATCTCGCGAGATTTCAGAAGATGTGACCGAAATCTCGCGAGCTTTCGGAAGATGTCCGCACTGACTCCTGGGATCAATGACACCAGATCCCAGGAGACAGTGCGGCGTGAAGACGATCGACGCAGAGACTCCGCCCACCGCCGCAGAGACAGAGGAAAGGAAGTCAGCTATTACAAGGTAAGTGGGAAAAAAAAAAACACACTTCATTTAGTACTCTTTGCCTGATTTGGAAGGCAAAGAGATTTACTAAATGAAATGTGAGCACAACCGCTTTAAGCTTTAACTGCTTGCCGCCCGCCCACCGTCAAATGACGACGGGGCAGCATGGCTCTCGTTCAAGGACAACGTGTTGACAGCGTCCCAAAACGGCTGTTCTTGTGCGCCCACGGGGGCGCGCAGTGTGGAGATCGCGGACGCTCCGTGTTGCTAGGACACGGCGCGACCCCGATCTGTGTAAAGAGCCGCGTCCGCGGCTCTTTAACCTTGTGATCGGCTGAGTCCAATCACAGCCGGTCACATGTAAACATGGAGATGCCAGTAATCGGCGCTACTCGCCTCACACTGACAGAGTGTGTGGCGAGGACAGCCGATCAGTGGCATCTCCACGCAGGGGGCGATCTAGGAATGTAATCAGGCACTGATCATCAGTGCCCTGATTACAATATAGCATTATATTGTGACAAATCAGTGCCCACTATTGCCCACCAATGCCAGCTATCAGTGCCCACCAGTGGCAGCGATCAGTGCCAACCACTGCTCACAAGTGCCACCAATCAGTGCCTATTAGCGATGCCAGTCAGTGCTGGCAATCAGTGCCGCCTATCAGTGCTGCCCATCAATGCTGTCAATCAATGCCCATCAGTAATGCCCATCAGAGTCGCCCATCAGTGCCACCCATCAATGCCCATCAGTGCCCATTAGCACCGCCTATCCGTGCCGCCTATCAGTGCCCACCAGCAGGGCTGTCTTTAAGGCAGGGCAAAAGGTGCAGCTGCCCTGGGCCCTGTCAAAGTGCGACAAATAGCTTGGGCAGGAAGGGGGTGTAAGTGCCCGGTAGGCAAGTGGTTAACCACTTCCCACCCAGCCTATTGTGAATTGATGGCTGGACAGGACATTCGTCATTCCGGGTGAATGTTATATGACATCCTCCCGGGAACGCGCCTAATGCATAAGCGCAGGGCCGCACTGCGGCACGATCTGTCACCGGCTGTGCCCATCAGACACAGCCGATGACTGATCCATGTACTGGATCACTGCCAGTACCATGTGATTGCTGTAAAGAATCATAACAGATCACATGACAGTTGTAAACAATGGATGGCTTCCTTTCATACAATTCATTGTGTACAATTGTGTCGCTAGCTATGACTGGTCACAGTGATCACATGGTACAGACAGGGCCAATCACAGCTAATCACAATAATACACGCTGAATGAATCAGTTTCATTCAGTAAAAATGGTTGCTTATACCAATGAAATTCACAGGTATAAGCAATACTAATGTGTAAAAAAAAATAAAAAATTATTCTGGTCAAGGTGTGTTAAAAAAAAATCGTAGAAAAAAAAGAAAAATAATGTAATAAAAAGAAAAAGAATTATCACTTTTACTTATTTATTTTTTTTTTATTATTTTTTTTACATACTGTCACCACTTATTTCTTCAAAAAACTCGCCATGCCTTGGACTGTCTTGGACATACCTTGGACTGTCTCTACTTTCCAAAAAGGGGGGGATTTGGGGAGTATTTGTACTGTTCTGGCTTTTTCGGCCTCAAGAAATGAGATCGGACACCAGGATTGATCAATTTTCAGATCGTTATACCATAATTTGGTTTAGGTTATTGGAGCAGAATACATTTTGGCCTAAATGTATGAAGAACGATTATTTATTTGCAAAATTTGCAAAAAAAAATAAAACACAGAAACTAAAGAAAAAAAAAATTCTCGCAGCGTAAAATCTTTCACATTATACAAAAAAAAATTTTTAATTTTTTTTTTTGGTCTATTTTTTTTTTATTTGAGATAAAAAAAATGAACCCCTACCCTATAAGATTGAGCTCACCTGTACAGACTGTGTTCCTTTTTTTGTCCTCCTCCATTGGACCTTCACATGCTGTTCGTGTCTGGTGGAAAGCTCCATGTGTGTGCAAAAAAAAAGGTTATAACAAAAACTAAAGAAAAACACGTTATTTATTTTTATTTTTTTTGGTCTTTTTTGTATTTTTTGATTTTTGTGTGTGTGTCCCTCTCGGTATTTCCCTGTATCGCCGGCACCTCAGTTGTCCCTCATGGCGATTGGAACGCTTCTGCGTTCCAGGCCGCAGCGGTGCTTCCGGGTCGCGACCGCCGCCGTCGTTCTGCGCATTGCGCGGGGCCTTCATGGAAGCACGTTATTTATTGCGTTGGTGTCCCCCCCCCCCCGATCTTTTCTTTTTCAGATCGGACCCGCTAGTCGTGGTCCAGAACGACAGAGACCCTGCCACGCCACAACATTTTACGAAGGAGATGTTCCCATTCCTTCTGCACCTACGGGAGATGTTGCCATTCCTCCTGCACCTACGGGAGATGTTGCCATCCTCCTGCACCCTACGAGGAGATGTTGCCATTCCTCCTGCACTAGAGGAAATGTTGCCATTCCTCCTGCACCTAGAGGAAATGTTGCCATTCCTCTGCACCTAGAGGAAATGTTGCATTCCTCCTGCACCTAGAGGAGATGTTGCCACTCCTCCTGCACCTACGGGAGATGTTGCCATTCTTCCTTCCTTTTTTGGTCTTTTTTTCTTTTAACACTAAAGAAACAGTTTTTGGTGACTTAGTTGGGCTAATCTCAATCGACTTAAAATATGTTTTCCTCGGTTACAGTTGGGTAAGACATCTACTGTTCTTCTTCTACCTCCTTTTCGGGCTGACAGCCTCACCCGAGTCTTAAGAATTCCCTCTGGCCATAGGGGCCCTTATCGTCTTATCACTATTTCGACGACCTCCTGTGGCTATCCTAGGATAAGACCAGCTGTTGGTTCACAGGGAACAGGTAATCTCCACCTCGACGGCTTCAGGTGGTTCCTAATTTAAAAAAAAAAAAAAAAAAAAGAAGAAAACTTTAGATAAAAAAACGAAAAAAAAAACCCGGGCTCCCAGAAGAGCTTGACCAGGTCCAGATTTCAACTGCTATATCAGACATTCAAGTGGCTGTTCCTGGGAGTCATGCCCGAGGTGGATCTATTCTCTTCCCAGGCAACTTCAAGCTGATGAGTGGATTCTCCTCCTGAGTCAGCTCAGCCTCCGGGATCCAGTGCTTCTTCTTCTCGGGTTGGACCTTCCGTTTTCAAGGGGCAGATCGCACACTAGTGATTAAATACCACCAAAAGAAAGCTCCATTTGTGCAAAAAAAAAGGTATAAAATTTCACATGGGTACAGAGTAGAGCTGCACGATTCTGGTCAAAATGAGAATCACAATCTTTTTGCTTAGAAAAAAAAGATTGCGATTCTCGCAGCGTAAAATCTTTCACATTATACAAAAAAAATTGGGCTAATTTTACTGTTTATTTTTTTTTTTTATTCTTTCATTTTTATTTTTTTCCCAAAAACGACTTCTGCGCAAATACATTGTGACATAAAATATTGAAACAACCACCCTTTTATTCTCTAGAATCTCTACAAAATATATATATATATATATATAATGTTTGGGGGGTTCTAAGTAATTTTCTAGCAAAAAAAAATTATTTTAACTTGAAAGCAACAAATGTCAGAAAAAAGGTTTCGTGTTTAAAGTGGAGTTCCACCCAAAAAAAAAAAATTCATTAATGTCCATGAAAAAAAAAAACATTTGGAAAATTTTTTTTTTTTTTTTTTTTATTTCTGTTGCTAGGGGGTCCCTCATAATCTGCCTCCTTCAGCGCTTGGGCTCCTGACGTCACTTCCCTCAGCACGGGAAGGGAGATCATCTCTCCCCCTCCCTCTAGGCAATCATCTGGGACACGTGACAGGTCCCAGATGATTGCGCGGCCAGTCACGGCGCGGCTTGCGCATTGGGTTCCCGGCTGTGAAGCCACAGCCGAGCGCCCACAGTTAAAATGCCGGCGCCGCAGAGTGAAGGAGGAGACGAGCGGGGCTTCGATTCCCCGCATCGCCGGACCCTGGGACAGGTAAGTGTCCAATTATTAAAAGTCAGCAGCTGCAGTATTTGTAGCTGCTGACTTTTAATTTTTTTTTTTGTGGAAACTCCGCTTTAAGTGGTTAAACTTCCCTCATTTACACACCAACGTGTATTCCTTTGATCTAAAGTACAAATTGTTACAATGTTTATACTTAAAGTCCACTGCTAAAGAATGTTGTGATTCTTGGCAGACTGCCCGTTTTTTTTTTCCTTTCTTTTGACGTAGCAAAGCAGAGAGAATTCTCTGCATTGAAAGAATCGGTAAATACTTTGTCAAGATCGCAATGGGGAAAAAAATTGCAATAACGATTCTTAACGATTAACCATGCAGCTCTAGTACAGAGTTGCATGAACGCGCAATTGTCATTCAAAGTACAACAGCGCTGAAAATTGGCCTGGGCAGGAAGGGGGTAAAAGTGCCTGGTACTGAAGGGGTTAAGGACTAACAAGTTCAAATGTCTAGCCTCCATGTTAGTCGGTGTGGTGTGCACTTTGTGTTTTAACCGGTTCCCGACCGGCGCACGACGATATACGTCGGCAGAATGGCACGGACAGGCAGGAGGGCGTATATATAAGTCCCTCCTTAATGCCGTCCGTGCCATCGGGAGCGCGCCGGGAGTGGCGCGCTCAGGGCCGGTGCTACCACTAGGCAAACTAGGCAGCCGCCTAGGGCGCCATGCTGCCTAGGGGCGCCAGGCCACAGGTTTTCCTACTATCTTCTCTCTGCAGCAAGCAACTAAGTCTCAGCATCAGCAAGCAGCCGCCCCTCTGTTCACAGATAGTGTCAGAGGCGCATCGGCGGTGAAGGACTGTGTCTGTGTCCCGACTCCTGAATGAATGGAAGCAAGCAAATATTCATTGATGGGCACTGGTAGGCTGCATTTGATGGGTCCTGGTGAGGCTGCATTGATGGGCGCTGGTAGGCTGCATTGATGGGCGCTGGTAGGCTGCATTGATGGGCGCTGGTAGGCTGCATTGATGGGCGCTGGTAGGCTGCATTTGTTGGGCGCTGGTGAGGCTGCATTTGATGGGTGCTGGTGGGCTGCATTTTATGGGTGCTTCGTTAAAAAGGTGGGGTTACATGGGCAGGGAAAAGGGGGTGGGGTCAGGGATGGAGTCAAGGGGGGCGGCAAAATTAGGTTTCGCCTAGGGTGTCAAAAATCCTTGCACCAGCCCTGGGCGCGCTCCCGCGCCAGTCGGGACCCCCGTGAGGCCGGTCGCGGGTCCCGTGGACTCGATCGCCGCGGGGACACCCGCGATCGTCTCACGGGAAGGCTGAACGGGGAGATGCGGAAGTACACAGCATCTCCCCGTTCTGCCTAGCAACTAGTGACGCCGATCTCTGCTCCCTGTGATTGGAGCAGAGATCAGCATTCACTAGCTGACAGCCACGCCCCCCCACAGTAAGAAACACACCCTAGGCATACTTAACCCCTACACTGCCCCCTTGTGGTTAACCCCTTCACTGCCAGTGTCATTTATACAGGAATCAATGCATTTAAATAGCACTGATTGCTGTATAAATGACAATGGTCCCAAAAATGTGTCAAAAATGTCCAATGTGTCCGCCATAATGTCGCAGTCACAATAAAAATCGCTGATCGCCGCCATTACTAGTAAAAAAAAAATATATAATAAAAATGCTATAAAACTATCCCCTATTTTGTAAACGCTATAACTTTTGCGCAAACCAATCAATAATCGCTAATTGCGATTTTTTTTTACCAAAAATATGTAGAAGAATACGTATCGGCCTAAACTGAGAAAAAAAAAAGTTTTTTTTATATTTTTTTGGGGATATTCATTATAGCAAAAAGTAAAAAATATTGAATTTTTTTCAAAATTGTCGCTCTATTTTTGTTTATAGCGCAAAAAATAAAAACCGCAGGGGCGATCAAATACCACCTAAAGAAAGCTCTATTTGTGGGAAAAAAAGGATGTAAATTTTGTTTGGGAGCCACGTCGCACGACCGCGCAATTGTCAGTTAAAGCGACGCAGTGCCGAATCGCAAAAAGGGGCCTGGTCCTTTGGCTGCAAATTGGCCCGGGGCTGAAAGTGGTTAAAATGCCAGGACAATGAAATGTGACTGGCGTTTGCCTGCTGTGAGTAACTTTTCAATTATTAAATGAAGGTTATGGTTTCACCTTCTGACCTTGGACCATGACCATGGAAGTCCTCTCTCTACATCCCTCTCTCTATACAGAAAAGCAGCACAGCTTTGTACTGAATCCCCAGTGCATCGTTGTCTTTTTAAAACTAAAACACATTACCAGGGGTTGTACAATATCATTATTTATGACACAATCTGTGAGGGGTCAATGAGCTGATGATTAGTTCTACTTTGTGAAAAACAGAGGTGTGGTAAGGAGGACCTGGCCACCTGTATTAAAATAAACAGCTGTATCATAGTGCGCTGCCAAAGCAGAATGGTAATGCTTAATTTACTCTAACTAATGTGTCGCAGAGCTCCTATTAAGGGAACAATGTTAATGGACCTGTGGCTAGACAATGACCTTAAAAGTTTCATCTCCTTCAACAATATTTCCAGCAAATAGCAAATGCAAGGTGAGAAATGACTTCTTAGCTAAAGAACACATTCCAGAGCATGTTAAGTGCAGGTCAACCTCAAAAATTGACCCTGACTCTTGAGATTTAAGATATTTCAAAATCTGCAACGAGCCTTTCTTTTTTTATTTAAAGGAGTCTTCCTCTGTACTTTTATACTTTTGCTTCTTTTATGTCCCTGTGATTTTATTTTTATTTTTTTACTTTATAGAAAGGATCTCCAAATCATGGCCCGTGGCCACATCTAGGCCTCTACTAGATTATATCAGGTCCACAGTCAGGGCCGTCTTTAAGGCAGGGCAAAAGGGGCAGCTGCCCTGGGCCCTGTCATTGTTGTGGGGCTCAAAGCAGCTGCCTCATACTTGCCAATTATCCCAGATTAAATTCCCTTGTCCCTTGAAGTTTTAGTCCTGTGCTGTGTCCCAATATCTCAGTGTGAAGTGCTGCTACTAATGCTGCCCAGCTCTGCCCTATTGTTGTGTGCAGATTACTCACCTGCAGACCCTGTGTTTACATGTAAATAACCACCATTCATATGTAAATAATGGCAGCATTCATATGTAAATGACAGCTGCATTCATATGTAAATAACTTAGGCCAACGGCATTGATATGTAAATAAAGGCAGCATTCATATGTATATCATTCTCCCCTGCAGTGAGGAGAAGATGTGCTGTAACCTATAGCAACCAATCAGTGAGCAGTATTACTGTACAGTAATCTCTAGCAACCAATCAATAAGCAGAAATCATGTGCTGTAACCTCTATCAACTAATCAGTGAGCCTTAAAGGGGAGTTCCAGGCATTTTAAGAGTCAGCAGCTACAAAAAGTGTAGTTGCTGACTTTTAAAAAAAATGACACTTACCTGTTCCACGGTCCAGCGATGCGGCCGAACGGGGTGTCGCTCCTCTCCCCCTCCTCTTCGCCAGCGCCGCCATTTCTACTAAGGGCACCCGGCCATGACAGCTTTCCTCTTCACGGCCGGGCATGCGCCGCGCTGCGGTCCCGGAGTGGATAGGCGATCTCCTGGGACCTGTCACGTGTCCCAGGAGATCGCCTAGAGGGAGGAGTCGCCTAGGCGGTTCCTGGGCGGAAGGAGGAAGTGGGACAGGAAGTCCCCCTCCTAATGAAGCCCCCACTCCCCCCCCCCCCCAAAAAAATTACATGCCAAATGTGGCATGTAAGGGGGTGAGGAGTGGTTAAAGCAGAAGTTCCATTTTTAAGTGGAACTCCGCTTTAATGTGTGCTGTAACCTCTAGCAACAAGTCAGTAAGCGGTAATGATATGCTGTAACCTCTGGCAACCAATCGCAATCGCTGCCTGATCTGATACAGTAAACTGATTTTAAGTCTAGCTGCTATTTATTGTATGTCTCAGAGCAGGTGGAGAGCGCAATTGCATGGAAAATTGTGCCCAGAGTCCAATCAATATTAAAGATGGCCCTGCCCACAGACTGAGGATCCAGATCAGTTGTTCTCCACTGATATGGGGCATTTGGGGGTCACGTGACCTCCCACTGCTCCCTCCTCTCCTCCCGGCTGACGTCAGAGGTGAGTCTCAGCCCCACCCGCTGTGGTTCTCAGGAGAGCAGCGGGAGATCACGTGACCGCCCAGCGGCGCTCTGAAATAAGGTAATGAGCTGCATCATTTAAAAAAAATCAAAGACACTATGCAAAATAGCCTCCTATAACAGAGGGGATTCTAGTAATTAGGCACAGTGACTTTACAACCACTGTAAGCAGATTTATCTTTTCCATTGCCATAAGATATGACTCAGCTCTGCTGTGCTTTTTCCACAGAATGCTGTTGTACCCACAACCCAGTCTTGTGTTGTGTATTCCAGATAAAGGAGGATAGAAAGACATGCCCCAAAAATAACAGAAGGAAGCCAATAAAAAAAAAAAAAAAAAAACAATGGGATACATTTATCAATTCTTTTTTTTTTTAAAATTATATAATCTTTATTTGTTTTCTTCATACAAAAAAAAAGCAAAAAATACATACACACATTTAGTTTCCATAAACTCATTTTCTCACAGTTTGCTAAAAAAATTACCATTAACCTGTAGTTATTTTGTACCTCCCACCTTTCTTTTATTACTTCTACTGTATTCCCTTTTTTTCCTGTCTCATTCCCCTTACCTTTTTGCTCTCTCTATCCCCTATACAGTAATCTTCCCCGTTTAGTCTCCACATTTATCAATTCTGATGCAAAACAAAGTATGTATGCACTCGCTGTTGGGGAAGTGAGGAAAAACATATTTGCACTTATTCCTCTCCCCCATACTCAAATGAGTGTAGCACCCTCCTTGGAAGGTGCTAGGATTAGACAAGTTAGTATTAGTTGCATTTTGACAAATTTATTTTCTGCACTGTAGTCAATATGGCTGTTTTTGGTTTGACAGGCAAAAGCATATTCTGCTCACTGTGATCAGTGAAGCTGCAATCTGGTAGTCAGGTCTTTTCAGTGTGTTCAGCTGCTGCTAGTCTGGTCTATAGCTTCCTCTGTATCCAGGAGACGTGGGAAGTTTCTGGATAGTAGGTGTGAAGCTATGCAGATGGCAGCATGATTATGGATACAGCCCCAGCCTATCTCACAGAGGCAGGTTTTGATGGCATGCCGTGAGGCTGTATTTATTCAGTTAACACACTTAGCTCTGGGTCTTGTCCCGCAGTGGAGGAGTCCACGCTGCACCCTCTCAGGCACAGGCTGTCAGGTGGAGACCTCAGGTGGGCGACCCGAAGGGAGTAAAGCAGAGACCCGGGTGCTTAGAAGAAGCTGACTGAGGAAGCTGCCTGCCACAGATCTGTCTGGTATCATTGGAGGGCATCGCTTGGAAGACTGGAAGGATTCATCCATCTGTCCTTGAGCCTTGTTGAATACAGATATTGTTGGATCTTGGGGATCTTGTGCTCTAGCTACTCATCTGGCACCTAGTTTAGTCAACTGTGGGTCAGTTAAAGGGGACACCGGCTGGTGTACTGAAGAGCTCTGTGCAGATATTGTCCACCAAAGAGAGGGGACTTTGTTCTACTGGTTTTACTACGCGCGCACCTGTTGTCAGAACTGGCACCAGTTAGTCTATTTAAACTGAGCTTCAAGATTGACAAGCTGCTGCTTGGTCTACAGCATTACCTGAATCCTGATTCCTGTGTGTGTGACTTCTGATAACGAACCGGCTTGCTCCTGACTACCCCTGCCTGTCTTCTGCCCTGATCTCTGGTTTCCCACGGACTGATCTCTGTCTCCAGTTCCTTTTACCTGACATCTGTTGCCAAACCTGCTTGTGACCCGGTTACGCCTCTGCCTGCTGTTTATGCCGATCTGCCCATCTGTTGCCGAAGCCTGGCTGTGACCCGACTACGCTCCTGTCTGCTGTCTCTGCCTGATCTGCCTGTCTGTCGCCAAACCCGGCCTGTCTGACCCTGCTCCTTGCCACCAGCCTGTATCAAGCTACGGTTCCCGGTGGTGCACCTTAGACATGTGCGATTAGTTTCATACGAATCGGAAATTCGTACTAATTTTTCGAAATTCGTACAAATCCGAATTACGAATTTTTACGAATACGAATTCTGTACGAAATACGAAATTTAGTTTACGAATTTCGGATCCAAATTATCCGAATCCAAACTACCAAATGATGAATTTCAACTAATATGAAAGAAATTATAGCGGATATAACAAATGATTCGAATGAATTTGAGATTCAGTATAACGAATATTGACACTCTACGAATAATAACGAATTATCCAAAAACTTATTTCGGATTTCGTACTTCCTCTGAGTGATTGGTGAACAATAGACAGTAGACTTATGTGTTATGTAACGTTAATAAGTTTTTGGATAATTCGTTATTTATCGTTACGAATCGTTACGAATATCGACACTCTACGAATAATAACGAATTATCCGAAAACGTATTAACGTTACAACTCTATAGTATGTCTGTGAAGGGGCGCATGTTTCCCGTGCTTAGAACTGTCCCTGCACAAAGTGTCATTTTTACAGGAAAAAAAGCTATTTAAAATCACTCGCGGCTAATGAATTGCCGGTTCCCGTAACACAGAGAACAGTCATTCATTGAAAGTCATTGATAAAAAAAGTCATTGATAAAAAAAAAAAAAAAGCGTGGGGGTTCCCCCAAATTCAATTACCAGGCCCTTCAGGTCTGCTATGGATATTAAGGGGAACCCCGCTTCAAATTTAAGAATGACACGAGTGATTTTAAATAGCTTTTTTTCCTTTAAAACTGACACTTTGTGCAGGGACAGTTCTAAGTACGGGAGACATACTATAGAGTTGTAACGTTAATAAGTTTTCGGATAATTCGTTATTATTCGTAGAGTGTCGATATTCGCAACGATTCGTAACGATATTAACGATTTGTAACGATCCGTACGAAATTCGTATTTCGTACACGAATTACGATTTTTTTTTTTTTATACGAAACGGAACGAAACGAAACACATTTTTTGACGGCTCCCATGTCTAGTGCACCTCAGCCTGTCTTCTGCCAAGTCTACCAGCCACCTGCCGTCTCTTCAGCCTGCTACCTGCTGTGTTCCAGCTTCCTGTTCGTGAGCTCCCGGCCTCTACTGGTACAGACTTCTGGACTGATCAAAGGCACCCTTACCCCACCGTGCTCTTGAGCCTGCTGTCTCACTATCAGTGTTTCACAAACCGTAGCCGTACGAGGGGCCTTCCTCTGCACGTCAGGCTCACCCACCAGGTACGCCTATACAAAGTTGTTTCAAAAAAAAAAAAAAACAACAAAAACATCATCCCCATGACTGTTTTTTGGAGAAAGAGTGAATGAGCCTGTTGTGTGCCTGACTGAAGTCCTGGACCAGTACTCCAACTGGAGTAGCGCTACACAAGCATTTAACCCATATGATGCAGTTTGGCCTCCACTGCAGGGATATGTTTAACAACAGCTTGAAGCAGGGCTTTAAATGTTCACAAAAAAACTGTTGCATTAACTTTTCTAAAGGAGAGGCAGCCTGATGTGCATCTATTCGTGTGGCTAATTTGCTTCATAAATGTTCCCCAATGAGTTTGGTCCACTTTAAATTATTTGATTTTCTATTCTGTGCCTTTTAACTCTGCCCTATGTTGACCACGTGTCCACTTACTAAAGTCTACAAAGTATTTTAAAGTGAGGGGGGACATTGTGGTTGAAGCTTATGAAACATTTTAAATTGAAGTAAAGCCTGGCAACTCGTGTTAAACCACTAAAAATCTAAAAAGCATCAAATATGGAGTTCCAATAACAACAGGCCCGATGGATTGCCAACATAACCCAATGCAACTCAACAACATGTGTTTTCGGGCACAGGGTGGGAATTTTTTCACTGAAGACCTCAAGAGAAGACGTTGGAAATGTAATATTAGCTTAGTGACGTGGCTATTAGCTTGGCTGCTCGCCACCTTGGCCACACTTGCCAACTCCTTGGAAAGTCCTTTATCCATTTCACATCCAAGACACAACGATCAAAAGAAAAAAACGCAGTGCTATTACTTGGCAAAATTTGCCTAATGGAGGTTTAGTGTCATCTCTGTTAATATTGGCCATACTATGAACATTCTTGAAAACTGGTGCCGATTCCAATTTAGCTTTGGTTTCTTTTTCACTGTTGGTTGCCCTTTTGCGATGATTGGAAGTCATCAAAGAAGCTCATTCTGATGTTATTTAAAGTATATCTTCTCTTTGAAAATGAGTCTCCATATGCAACATGTTGTCTGTTAGCCCCAAGGCTCTGAGCAAAACGAGAATACATCTCCGACATAAAATATTAAGGTCATTTTTACGCTATTTAAAATCATTATGATTTAATGAGTTACTGTTGCTTTGTGTGTTTTTTCTTACCGTGCTTCTCAGAGACCTTAACAAATGTGAACGTTACAATGGTATTTTTATGGTACAAGATGGGAGCCAGATGTTTAAAAAGAAAGAAAAAAAAAAGGAACAAACCTGTCGGTTACTAGGCAGCATGTACCTCTAAAAGATCACATTACGTTAGGTAAACACCTTGACTGACACAGAGGAAAAGAAGAGTAAAACATGGTCTGGTCTAGAAATAAATTACAAAAGCTTCTGGTAAAGGCATATAGTTATCTAGACAATTAAAGTCCATGAAGGCCAAAGCCATGACAATTTTTTTTTTTGCAATACCACATTTTAACACTTCACTTATTATAATAAGAAAATTTATCATCACATCATCATCACTATTTATCGGGTCAGTTCCTTGTGTACAGATTGCAGAATGATGCTATATCTATTACACCAAATTAGTTTGATGTCAAAATAAATTGAATTACTGCAGAAATGCTCTACCAGTTATCGACCTGATTGGGATTTCACGCTTTCAATTGATCTGGTTATTCCTCCCTCCATCTCTGGGACTCTTAAAAAATGTTGTCCTCTCAAGTCTGCACATATGCCAATGGCAACCCTTTTGAGAAATCCTTTTTTCCCCGGGCCTTTCTCCCACTGTTTCTGATGGTGGATCAACAAGGGTCGGTACAGAATAGGGGATTTTCTTGACCACAAATGAATTAAACGAGTAAAGTATTTCCTTCAGGCTCTTGGAATGCCCCTGTCAGAAACGTTCCTCCTCCGTCAAATACTTAGCTTTTTGAACTCTCTTAAGCAGAATACTGATGAAATTACAACTAGGACGTTCTTTGAGA
Source organism: Lithobates sylvaticus (assembly GCA_028564925.1). NCBI lineage: Eukaryota > Metazoa > Chordata > Amphibia > Anura > Ranidae > Lithobates > Lithobates sylvaticus. The sequence goes on along the minus strand of CM053037.1, from coordinate 192,808,981 downwards.
GCAGGTGTTTGCAGGATACCTGTTTGGGAGGGGGGGGGGGGGCGTGGCGGGTCTCAACAATATACCTTTTCACACCTAACCCTAACCTGACAAAATTACTTCACCAGCCATCATTGGAAGCAGATTTGGAAGCCATCATAGATGTGGGGGACTGGTCAAAGTGGTCTATACAGATACTATACAAACCCTGCAAGTATCTGTTTGTAGATTGCCATTACAAAACATTTCTAAAAGGTGCCTTTGTTGTAAATTTTATGATGGTGGTGAAGTTCCTCTTATGTATTACATATATAAGGTAACAATCCGCTAGTAGGAAAAGGGTGGGGAGGAAAGCCTTTATGCCCTGGGCCCAGAGAAAACAAGGTGTCATTGAATCCAGAGGAGGAGCAGCACTGGGTCACTGAATCAGTGAATTTAGGGCAGGGTTTCCCAATAGAGTTGCCACCTCATCCTTTTAAACCCGGACACATATTAATTACACAGGTTCCGTGGCTGATTAAGATGGTAATTAAACTCACTTAGTGCCTTACCTGCATTCAATTAGCCTCAGACCCTGTGTAATTCATATGTGTTCGGGTTTAAAGGGATGAGGTGGCAACTCTATTTCCCAAACCGGGTTCCTCCAGAGCAGGGGTCTCCAAACTTTTCAAACACAGGGCCAGTCTACTGTCCTTCAGACTTTAGGGGGGCTGGATTGTGGTCAACTGGGGTAGAAAATGTCCCAGGACCAGCATCAGTGAGAATAAATAAGTCCTCAGGGTTTGGTGGTCAGTAGGAGGAGGAGCAGTGCACTATCTTTGATATTAATGGGATGAATAGTACACCATCATTGATATCACTGGAAGAAATAGTGCCCCGCTGTTGGTGTAGGTGACAGGAATAGTGCCTCATATCATTGGGAGGAATAATGCTCCAAGGGCCGGATAAAGGCTAGCAAAGGGCCGGTTTAGAGACCCCTGCTCCAAAGGTTGCTGGGGTTTCATTGAGCAATGACCAATTTCTGCCTCTCAGATAAGTTTCCACTGACACCATTGATCTTTTTTAGCGATCTGTAAAGGGGTAATCCTTCCCAATGACCACAAGTGTAAGGGGCATTCTTCCCACTGTCCATCACACTAATGTATCATGAGTAATTTTAAGCAGGGGTTCCCTGAAACTGGAAAGTTATTTCAAAGGTTCCTTTGTGTTGAAGAGGCTGAGAAAGGCTGGTCTACGGTGAATATAAAAGCTGCATCTACTTTTTTTTTTTTTTTTTAAATGCTGGAGACTGATGACTTGTCTTGTCCCCATGCTGGAGTTGGACATTAGGGTATTCCATAATAACTCAGAATATATGCTTGCTGAAAGCACACAATAGTACCCCTTTGAACACGCACAAAAAGTGCTTTATTACAATAAAACATTAAATGTGCTTTTAAACAAAATCCCTGGTGGAGAGTGCACTGTAACTAAGTTTAGATATCAAAGCAAAAGGCATGTTTACAACCTCCGCTTTAAACTCTGCAATATTGTCATCGTTATCGTCTAAAATTTCGGCATTTATGGAAACAGCCAGGTCTCCAGGACAAACCCTCTTTCAGTCTTCTGGTGCTCATTACTGAACTCTCCTTAGGATTCCATCTCTCTTTTTTTTTTGTTCCTTCTATTCTCTAAAGTTTACTTAAGTTGAAAAGCCATGAAAAGATCATCAACTTAACTCTCCAATATTTTCCACCTGGTGACTGTATAACCACCATCATTTTAACATTACCCATGATTACTGAGCGGGAGACTTTTACGAGCTGCTGAAATGCAATGTTAACAATATAATAGAAGTTGTTTAATGTATGAATTAGCTTGAATTCTAAGTAGCCAAGGTCTGGCGGGGTGCAGCTGAGGTGTAACTTGGCCATTAAGACCGCAGCGGCTAATACACGATATGCACAAAGTGTCATCTCTCAACATTTTATGACCACTCTTAAAAGAAAAATCTTGAAAACCTTAAAAAATTGTTTGTTGAATGGATTCTGTTTATATATCATTGGCGTTTCACATTTTCTAGGCTAAAATTTGTATCTCATCTTTTATTATTTAGTATTATCAGCTGTCCAGAATGAAGTGCAAAATTAAAGGCTATCTGTACTTTTAGTGGAACTATGGGCAAAATCATAATTGACATATATGATGCTGTGTGTCATTACCATTAACCACTTTCAGACCGGACCAATTTGCAGCCAAAGGACCCGGCCCCTTTTTGAGATTCGGCACTGCGTCGCTTTAACTGACAATTGCACGGTCGTGCGACGTGGCTCCCAAACAAAATTGACGTCCTTTTTTTCCTACAAATAGAGCTTTCTTTTGGTGGTATTTGATCGCCCCTGCGGTTTTTATTTTTTGCGCTATAAACAAAAAATGGCGACAATTTTGAAAAAAAACGCAATATTTATTATTTTTTGCTATAATAAATATCCCCCAAAAATATATATTTAAAAAATTTTTTTTAGGCCGATACGTATTCTTCTACATATTTTTGGTAAAAAAAATCGCAATAAGCGATTATTGATTGGTTTGCGCAGAAGTTATAGCGTTTACAAGATAGGGGATAGTTTTATAGCATTTTTATTTTTAGTAATGACGACGATCAGTGATTTTTATTGTGACTGCGACATTATGGCGGACACATCAGACATTTTTGACACATTTTTGGGACCATTGTCATTTATACAGCAATCAATGCTATTTAAATGCATTGATTCCTGTATAAATGACACTGGCGGTGAAGGGGTTAACCACTAGGTGGCAGTGTAGGGGTTAAGTATGCCTAGGGGTGTGTTTCTTACTGTGGGGGGGCGTGGCTGTCAGCTAGTGAATGCTGATCTCTGCTCCAATCACAGGGAGCAGAGATCGGCGTCACTAGTTGCTAGGCAGAACGGGGAGATGCTGTTTATTTCCGCATCTTCCCGTTCAGCCTTCCCGTGAGACGATCGTGGGTGTCCCCGCGGCGATCGAGTCCACGGGACCCGCGACCGGCCTCACGGGGGTCCCGACCGGCGCGCTCCCGATGGCACGGAGGCATTTAAAAAGGGACTTATATATACGCCCTTATGCCTGTCCGTGCCTTTATGCTGACGTACATTGGCGTGCGCCGGTCGGGAAGCGGTTAACTCAGCTGTCAGGACCAAGGTCTGAACCTGTGACCTCGGCTGTGTCTGGCATAGTCTCTTCTTGCTGAGCCACCTGAGATGCTGGACAGTGCCCTCCCTGATCCATTGGACACTTCTGCCTTATGCCAAGGTTCTTGTCGAATCTCAAACTCCTTGCTCCTTCCATGAACTTCCTATTAAAGCCATGCCTTTGCACTTCCCGTTATCCAGATTATTGTGCTCTCTCCTAATGCCGCGTACACACGATCGGACTTTGCGGCAGACTTGGTCCGGCGGCCCGGAATCGATTGTGTGTGGGCTCCAGCGGACTTTTCTTTCCCAAAAGTCAGACGGACCTAGAAATAAAACATGTTTCAAATTTTTCAGACGGACTCGAGTCCAGTCGAAAAATCCGGTCGTCTGTGTGCTAGTCCGACGGACGAAAAACAACGCTAGGGCAGCTATTGGCTACTGGCTATGAACTTCCTTTATTCTAGTCCGGTCATACGTCATCACATTCAAATCCGTTTGGAGTGATCGTGTGTGGGCAAGTCCACTCATTTGAAAGTCCGGCGGACCTCCGCTGCAAGGTCCGTCGGAAAGACTGTCGGACCTAGTCCGTCGAAAAGTCTGATCGTGTGTATGCGGCATAACAGTATCTCTGCTACTACTTGTTACAGACTTTTGGCTTGTTCCTCGACTACGATTCTGATTAATCCCAACCTGCAACCACTTGTTACTGACCATTGACTTATTAACTGACTATGCTTTTGCTTTGATCCCTGCTAGGACCCTGGCTTGTTCACCCATGGGATCTGGTTCCAGTGCAAACGATAGCTGCCTGCACCTTTTTCATATGGATGCAGTGCTATTTGAGACATTTAAAATTAATGGGCTCAAATCGCACTGCACAGAATCACATTTTATTCGCACAGGAATGCGGTGCGATTCCTTTGCGAATCACACACAGTTTGCAGTGGGAACCAGGGCTTAAAGGTTTCAATCATGTCTCCCCTTTCCTTTTTTTCATCCAGACTGTATATATTAAATTCCTGAAATCTCTCCCAATATGGTTTACCCCTAAGAGCTTTTACCATTTTTTTGCCCTTCTATGGACTTGTTCTATCTTATCAATATCTTTTTGTAAGTGAGGTGGTCAGAACTGGACAGTATTCTAAATGAGGTATAACTTAATATCTATATAGAGGAACCAGGATCTCCTTCCTTCTGCCGGTGACCCCTCGAGTGATATAAAGATCTAAATAGAGGATTCAGGACTTCCTTCCTCCTGCTTATGACCCCTCTAGTGATATAAAGATCTCTATAGAGGAATCAAGACCTCCTTCCTCTTGCTGGTGACCCCTCTAGTGATATAAAGATCTCTATAGAGGAATCAGGACCTCCTTCCGCCTGCTGTTAACCCTACTAGTGGTATAAAGATCTATATAGAGGAATCAGGACCTCCTTCCTCCCGCTGGTGACCCCTCTAGTGATATAACGATCTATATAGAGGAATCAGGACCTCCTTTCTCCTGCTGGTGATCCCTCTATTGATGCATCCTAAAATGCTATTTGTTTTTCTTACTGCCTGGCCACACTGTTGGCTCGCTTTGCAATCATCTGAAATAAGTACTCCCAAATCTTTTTCCCTCCGTAACATTTCTAAAATTTGCACCTTTTTGACTAAAGAAACCACCAAGCTACTCATTCACTCCCTCACTCTCTCGTCTTCAGGACTTTTCCAGAGCCTTTGCCATCCTCTGGAACTCTCTACCTCAATTTGTCCAGTTATCTTCAACTCTGGTTGCCTTTTGGCGGTCCCTCAAAACTCATCTCTTCAGGCAAGTCTATCACACCGCCAACATTTTTCATTCATTTCATCAGCTCATCCCCCACAGTTATAACCCTTTGTACCACTTGCCCCACACTATTAGATTGTAAGCTCCTATGAGCAGGGCCCTCTTAACCCTCTTGTATTTTATTGTATTGTGACTGTACTGTTTCCCTTTATACATTGTAAAGCGCTGCATAAACTGTTGGCGCTATAGAAATCCTGTATAATAATAATAATAATTACTGTTGTTTGTTTCTATGGACAGTAAACCAGCTTTGCATTGGATGACGTTGTTCTCGCCTATGTTATCTTATTTTTATATCTTTACTGATACTTTCCTGAAAAATGTATGTATTTAAATGATCCTGCCTATGCCCCCTGACCTCAAGTAACCCATCCTACCCAACCTCAGATGTATACTTACCTGAATCATGGCTGGGCTCTCAGCGCTTCCTTCTTTGTGCTCAGGTTGCTCAGCTGTCAGTTAATTTCCAGTACTCATCGTTCCACAGTGGCTCACCTGTTGATCATTTCCTGCTCGTCAGTCAAGCCCACAGTCAGCCCCTTCTGGCTATTTAAACTGCCTGGTTCATTTCTTCAATGCCTTTGCCTTGGTCAACATATCTAGAGACTCTCTGCTGTGTTCCTGTTGAAGACTTGCATGACTGACATCCCTTCTGGTTCCTGATCCTGTCTGCTGCCTCTGACTATGTTGATCTCTGGCTTCCTGATTTCCTGGCTTGTTCCGACTACCCGATTTGGCTACCGAACCCTGGCTATGTTTTGACTACGTTACCAGTTGTACCATTTTTACCATTTTTATTATCCGCTTGCTGACCGGCTCACACCGTTATACGTCAGCAGAAGGGCACGTACAGGCATATTAACATGCCTGTACCTTGCCCTTTAAGAAGCTGCTTGCATGCGCCACGTGAGTGTGATCGTGGGTCCTGCGGACTCGATGTCTGCAGGGATACTCGCGATCGTCTCACGGAGAGGAAGAACGGGGAAATGCTGATGTAAACATGCATTTCCCCATGCTGCCTAGTGACAGGACACTGATCACAGCTCCCTGTAATCGGGAGCGGTGATCAGTGTCGTGTCACACATAGCCCATCCCCCCACAGTTAGGATCACTCCCTAGGACACACTTAAGCCCTACAGCGCCCCCTAGTGGTTACCCCCTTCACTGCCAGTCACATTTACACAGTAATCCATGCATTTTTAATCGCACTGATCGCTGTATAATATGTGAATGGTCCCCAAATATCGCCAAAAGTGTCCGATCTGTCCGCCATAATGTCGCAGTCATGATAAAAACCGCTGATCGCCGCCATTACTAGTAAAAAAAAAAAATGCCATAAAACTATCCCCTATTTTGTAGACGCTATAACGTTTTGCACAAACCAATCAATAAACGCTTATTGCGATTTTTTTTTACCGAAAATATGTTGAAGAATACGTATTGGCCTAAACTGAGGAAAAAAAAATTTTATAGATTTTTTTGGGGGATATTTATTATAGCAAAAAGTAAAATTGACGCAGTTTTTTTGTTTATAGCGCAAAAAATTAAAACCGCAGAGGTGATCAAATACCACCAAAAGAAAGCTCTATTTGTGGGGAAAAAAGGACGCCAATTTTGTTTGGGAGACACATCGCACGACCGCGCAATTGTCAGTTAAAGCGACGCAGTGCCGAATCGCAAAAAAGTGCTCTGGTCTTTTGCCAGCCAAATGGTCCGGGTGGTTAAAATGTGTGATTTTTACTGTACTAATGACACTGGCAGGGAAGGGTAGCTCACACATGTATTTGCAAATGTGTGCAGACTAAACCCGTGTTCTTAACACATATTGTTAGACAGGTTAATTTGGCTGGTAGCTGGGCAGTTTGTAAGTTTGTGAGCTTGTAAATCTTTTTGTATTTGTTTGCCATAGCTGCAGTCTCCAAACTGCGGCCCTTTGCTTGCCTTTATCCAGCCCTTGGGGCAACATTCCTCCCACTGATACCAGGCAGTATTCCTCAGACTGACACCAAAAGTAGGGCTTAATTCCTGCCATTGACACCAATGATGGATCACTATTCCTTCCCCGATACCAATGATGGGGCTTTGTTTACTCTTATTGATATCGGGGGGTATTTTCTACTCACACTGGCCACAGTCCCCGACCCCCGAAAGTCTGAAGGACAGTAAACTGGCCCTTTGTTTAGAAAGTTTGGAGACCCCTGCCATAGAAGAAAGAACAAATTAAACTAATGCCGCGTACACACGATCTGAATTTTGACCAGCAAAAGACCGATGAGAGCTTTTCGTCGAAAAATGCGACCGTGTGTATGCTCTATCTGACTTTTGCTGTCTGAATTTCCGCCAGCAAAAGTTTGAGAGCAAGTTCTCAATTTTTCAGACGGAAAAAGTTTTGATCGGAAATTCCGATCGTCTGTACCAATTCTGACACGCAAAATTCCTACGCATGCTCGGAAACAATTTGACGCATGCTCGGAAGCACTGAACTTTATTTTCTCGGCTCGTCGTAGTGTTGTGCATGTTCTTGATGGTCGAAAGTTCAGCGAACTTTTGTGTGACCGTGTGTATGCAAGCCAAGCTTGAGCGGAATTCCGTCGGAAAAACCATCCAAGATTTTTCCGTCGGAAAAAACATCCAAGATTTTTCCGTCGGAAAATCCGCTCGTGTGTACGGACGGGGCATAAGATGCACAGCAGAGTAGGCATTGGAAAAATGATAGCTTAGCAAACCTATAAAACATTCCTGCTGTAAAAACACCGGCAAGTAGGCGGCATACATGCAGGCGCTCACTGCGTGTTTCCTGGTCCTCGCTCCTGGCCTAGTGTGATATAAAACCATTACAAATATTGGATTCTTCAGGATTTTAGTTGTCACTGGATGAAAACCACTCTAAACTTCAAGTCATAAATGATATTGTGTAGCCTGGCCTTATAATAGAACATTCTGCCGGTTTTCTCCTCTCATGCTGAGCATGGCTCCGCTGCTCTTGGTAGGTCTGCAGCGCTGGCGGCAAGGAGGCTTTCATAAATCATATTGATTCGATCTGGCTTGTATGTTTTAAACTTTAAATATTCAATCAGTGGGATAATTTTGCTCAGAGGGAGATTACCTTCTTGCACATAAGAGGCATGCTCCGGCAGCGGGGGGATAATACACCTTAATTACATCGTCAGCTTGAGAAACACACTCTCAGGGTCGTTGGCATGTGACCTCCTGAGGAATCACCATAATGAAACACGTTGTCAAGTGACACAAGATGGAGTCACCTGTGCTCGGCAAGCAAACTGCACATTAGTGGCTGTTAGTGGAGGTCAATTTAAACTGGACCTCTGGCCAGCTGGGATGTCATGCTTCGACCCACCGAAAATAAGAAAATGCGCGGAACATTCCAATATCTCAGCTGCTATTGGATCAGTGGAAGAGCAAAGTGCTGCAAGCAAATTGTAGAATTCCAGTCCCTGGCTGAATTCTAATCACCCGATTAAAACCAAACCAAAAAGAGCAGTGGCAATTCGCTTATAGTAACCCTGCTCACGTTTTTTTTTTAATGTTTCCAGCTATTTTAGTCATTTAATTCAATTTGTAGTGTGAACAGGCAGGGACAGTAAAGACTATGTTTTCTAAGTGTGATATAAAAAGTAGAAAGTACAAATGTATCAGTCACATTGTGATTAACCACTTGCCCCCTGGAAGATTTACCCCCCCCCCCCCCCCCCCCCCCCCCCCCATTTTTTGTGATACGGCACTGCGTTATTTTAACTGACAATTGCGCGGTCTTGCCACACTGTACCCAAAAAAAATTATATATTTTTTTTTTCCTCCACAAATAGAGCTTTCTCTGGGTGATCACCTCTGTAGTGTTTATTTTTTGTGCTATAAACAAAAAAAAGAGCGACAATTTAAAAAAAAAACAAAAAAAAAAAACAATATTTTTTACTTTCTATCATAAAACAAATCCTATAAAAAAATAGAAAAAAATCTAATTTCTTCATCAATTTAGGCAAATATGTATTCAGCTACATATTTTTGGTTAATAAAAAAAAAATCCCAATAAGCGTATATTGATTGGTTTGCGCAAAAGTTGAAGACCAAAATCTCATTCTCATCCCCAAAGCCCGCTACAAATCGAAGGGAGAACGAAGATTCGCAGTACAGGGACCTCGGCTATGGAACGCTCTACCAAACGACATCCGCTTGGAAGAAAACCAACAGGCCTTCAGGAAAAAACTCAAGACCCACCTCTTCTAATACAGCAGGACAACAAGGGCAGACAAGCGCCTTGAGGCGATTCAGTTCGCATTTGTAGCGCTATACAAATCATTCATTCATCTACAAACTATGGAATATTTTTTTTATTTATTTTTATTTTTTTACTAGTAATGGTGGCGATTAGTGACTTATAGCGGGACTGTGATATTGCGGCGGACAAATCAGACACTAACTGACACTTGACACTTTTTTTTTTTTGGGACACTATTATAGTTATCAGTGCTAAAAATATGCACTGTCATTGTACTAATGACACTGGCTGGGAAGGGGATAACATCAAGGGCAATCAAAGGGTTAAATGCCAGTGCTTGTGTACTATGGAGGGGGTGCTCTTACTAAGGGAAGGCATAGATCCATGTCCCTGCTTTGCAGGAACACAAGATCCATGCCTTCCCTACTGACAGAAGGCGATCTGCCTTGCTTACATAGGCAGATTGCTGTTCTTCCTGTGTACTGAACAATCAGCGGGTGCCGTCGGACATCGAGCCTGCTGTGTGTGATCATAGTGGGAGCGGGCTGACGGCGGGCTGCTTGTGCGCCTCAGACCCGGAAGTGTTAGATTACATACTACGTACATGATCTGGTGCAGAGCGACCTCCCTGCCGCAGTACATCTACAGTGGGCGGTCATGAAGTGAAGGTAGGAATAGAATGTATCAATCCAGGAGCAACACTATGAAGCAAAAAGGAAGTGTGAATGTTGGCGTTTAAAAGGGCAACTCCAGACATATATGTTAAAACACAAATATATATAAAAAATATGACATTTTATTATAAACTAGAACAACACATCCAAAAAATGTATATATTAAAAACATACACATACATATAAAAAAAAGTGGGAAATCTAATCCCTGAAAATGCAAAACAAAGGTACATATACAGTATATGTTGCATAAAAGAAAATGATGGCCAACATGTTTCGCGATTGTAATCTATAGCCACTTCATCAAGGCTGCCAGACTGCATACCGGAAGTGACGTCAGGCCGCCGTATGTGGGCTAACAATGCATTCCAACGCCAGCTACCGCCCAGAAATATAAAAGGGGGCGTGCCCATATGGCTGAACAGAGGGATCCAACTAGGAGAGGGGATGAGAAGGGGTGGGACCAAGAGGGCCAGCCCAGCTTATAGGACCCCGCGCCAGGAAACATCCCGGAAGTTATGTTTTTTTTCTTCTTTTCTTTTCCATTTTTTTTTAAATATATGGATTGTAATGTATACAGTATCTCATAAAAGTGAGTACACCCCTCCCACTTTTGTACATATTTTCTTCTATCTTTTTCATGTGACAACACTGAAGAAATGACACTTTGCTACAATGTAATGTAGTGAGTGTACAGCTTGTATAACAGTGTAAATTTGCTGTCTCCTCAAAATAACTCAACACACAGCCATTAATGTCTAAACCACTGACAACAAAAGTGAGTACACCCCTAAGTTAAAATCTCCACATTGGGCCCAAAGTGTCAATATTTTGTGTGGCCACCATTATTTGTCCAGCACTGCCTTAACCCTCTTGGGCATGGAGGTCACCAGAGCTTCACAGGTTGTCAATGGAGTCCTCTTCCCCTCCTCCATGACAAAATCACGGAGCTGATGGATGTTGGAGACCTTGCGCTCCTCCGCCTTGCATTTGAGGATGTCCCACAGATGATCAATAGGGTTTAGGTCTGGAGACATGCTTGGCCAGTCCATCACCTTTACCCTCAGCTTCTTTAGCAAGGCAGTGGTGGTGTTGGAGGTGTGTTTGGGGTTGTTATCATGTTGGAATACTGCCCTGCGTCCCAGTCTCCGAAGGGAGGGGATCATGCTCTGCTTCAGTATGTCACAGTACATGTTGGCATTCATGGTTTCCTCAATGATCTGTAGCTCCCCAGTGCCGGCAGCACTCATGCAGCCCCAGGCCATGACACTCCCACCACCATGCTTGACTGCAGGCAAGACACACTTGTCTTTGTGCTCCTCACCTGGTTGCCCCCACACACGCTTGACACCATCTGACACCAAATAAGTTTATCTTGGTCTCATCAGACCACAGGACATGGTTCCAATAATCCATGTCCTTAGTCTGCTTGTCTTCAGCAAACTGTTTGCGGGCTTTCTTGTGCATCATCTTTAGAAGAGTCTGCCTTCTGGGATGACAGCCATGCAGACCAATTTGATGCAGTGTGCGGCATATGGTCTGAGCACTGACAGACTGACCCCCACCCCTACAACCTCTGCAGCAATGCTGGCAGCACTCATACGTCTATTTCACAAAGACAACCTCTGGATATGATGCTGAGCACGTGACCTCAACTTCTTAGGTCCACCACTCACTTTTGTGAGATACTATGTATATGTATATGTATATGTATATATATGTATGTATGTAGGTATATATATATATATATATATATATATATATACATACATACACACACATATCTCACAAAAGTAAGTACACCCCTCACATTTTTGTAAGTATTTTATTCTATCTTTTCATGTGACAACACTGAAGAAATGACACTTTGCTACAATGTAAAGTAGTGAGTGTACAGCTTGTATAACTGTGTAAATTTACTATCCCACTCAAAATAACTCCAACACACAGCCATTAATGTCTAAACCGTTGGCAACAAAAGTGAGTACACCCCTAAGTAAAAATGTCCATATTGGGTCCAAATAGCCTTTTTCCCTCCCGGTGTCATGTGACTCGTTAGTGTTACAAGGTCTCAGGTGTGAATCGGGAGCAGGTGTGTTAAATTTGGTGTTATCACTCTCACTCTCTCATACTGGTCACTGGAAGTTCAACATGGCACCTCATGGCAAAGAACTCTCTGAGGATCTGAAAAAAAATATTGTTGCTCTACAATAAATAAGAGACAGTTTGTAATATAGTCCTTCAAGTTAATGTTTGTGACGGACCACATACTCAAGATGTCCGCCGTAAATGCTTCCTCCGTCCAAAACCACACAATCCAAGACCCTTTAGCCCACCCAGTCACCAGACAACACCAGTGTAGGGTACATCAGGAATAATCTTTATTTGACATGTCACACAAATTTATACAGCCAAATGACTAAGACCTAATTAGCATGAGCTAATTATCTTAATCAACACTGGACTCCTTCATTCAATTGCAGGGTTAATTAGCACACACAACAATAGGTGAAACACTCCTACAAGCCAGACTATACTCATTTACACAACAGACAGGCTGGCTGGAGTTCATGACATTAGCATCTGACAGCTTGTGTCCCAACAGTGTCATTCAGTGTATTGCTAATATGCCAAATACATATACAGATTCTATGTGTATTGGGGGGGCCAGCATGGACCTGAATCCAAGTAACACCAGCTCAGGGGTCCCCAGGCTTGCAGCTCAAAGAGCACCGTTCCCCCAAATGCCAGGGCCCATAATCGCAAGGCAATAGGCTCGCATTCAGTCCCCTCCAACAGCCTCTGTCCCGGCTAGGTCTGTCACAATGTTCATGATGGCTTAGTTACCCCCAGCAAAGAGTCACCCAAGGTAATTTTTAAATGTTGACAACCATGGTAAAGTATTCAGAAGGCAGAAGTGTTATTGCATTATAATGATGCAAGATTTGATCAGGAAAATTTTGTTTTAAATGAGCCTGGTAGGAGGGACACTTTATAATATTTCTATACTGCTCAGTTGTTATAGTTACGTCCGTGAATTCACACTATTAGTTTTACTGCTGGCTTTAAATGGCATGAAGGCTTCCAATGCAACCAGTCATTACCATGCCCCTTTTCAGCCAAAGCAAGGCGGGTCTAAATGAAATGCGGACACATAAACTGCAGATGTCCCTGATGCCAATAAAACCCTAAACATGGCTGCTTTCCAGGTAAGTCTTTGACCTAAGAGCCATGTTGTTCCAAGTCTGAAAAAGCCATCAAGCTGTAAAAAAAAACAAACATGTCGGCTGCAGGTTTGTGGGAACGCTTAGCTACTGAAACTCAAGGGTTCTAATTAAAAAAAAAAAAAAAAAAGGATTTTGGACTAAGGCATGCAGGAGGGCAAGAGAACAAGGAAACCCCAGGTTTTCCGCATTCCTGAAACCAGGTCCAATAAAGCTGTCATGGTTTGAAAAAGGGGCTGTTGAAATGGTGTGAAAAGGTTGTACCTTAAAAGAATTAAGCTGCTAATAAAACTATATATGTACTGTAGGAATTATTTTTTATTGTATGTCTTTTTATACCTACCACTGGCTGGATTTTTCAATTAAACAAAAGCTGGCTGTATATACCTAGATCAGACAGATATCGAATTTAGTCTCAAATTATCAAGGAAAAAAAAACAAAAAAAACAGGGCCTTCTGGGGGAAAAGCAAAACAGGAACCGGAGCAGAAACGGTCACTTCGGAGACAGAGGTGTGAAATGAAATGTGGAACAAATAGCGCTGAACTGTTTGTTGTCTGCCTTCGACTTGAGCATGTTGGTGCCCCCCCCCCCCCCCCGATGGTCCCTGGTCTAATTGGCTATTGTATTTCCCAGAGGCCTTCGTGGAATGCAAACGCCAAAACCAAAAAGCCTGTTTTCCAGATGTAGCCTCCGGCAGATGTGAATGAGTAACTCTCTGCAGATAAATTTACAGACTCCCCCGAGCCCGGGGTTATATAAAATCGATACTGCTCTTCATAAAAACAAATAGTACACCTCTTGTTTTTGGTTGTACTTTGTATTTTAAAAGTATTCATCAAGGTTGCCACTGAAGAAAAAAAAAAAGTGGCTTCCAATCTTGTTCAACCCCTTCTGTTATTCTAAGGTGGTTATATATATTTGTGACTAATGGTTTGCAGACGGTTGGCAGCCTCAGAAAAAAAAATCCCAGAGGGTGTTTGTGAAAATAATATCAAGAAAAAAACGGGAGGGTTTAAATCCTTGTTGCTCTAGATGTAAGTGTTGGTTCAACAATTATTGACTCGTCTTTAGGGAGCTGTGCGCTTTACAGTAGGACAGGTCCTCTTAAGTCAACTGCCTGAGGTTACAACCCAAAATACATAAACCATCATCTAGAGCAGTGGTCATCAACCCTGTCCTCAGGGCCCACTAACAGGCCAGGTTTGCAAGATAACTGAAATACATCACAGGTGATATCATTTGCTGCTCAGTGATTGCAGTATTCTAGTCTACATCTCCCCCCAAGGTAATACATAAAACCTGGCCTGTTAGTGGGCCCTGAGGACAGGGTTGATGACCACTGATCTAGTGCACATGTGTCTAACACAAGGCGGGCGGGCCAAATCCAGCCCTCCTTTCATGTGGCCCTGTACAGGGGTGGACTGACCATTCGGCCACTGCCCGAGGGCCCTGGGCCACTAGGGGGCCCCATCAGGGTTGCCAGCCTCAGTAAAACCAGGGACAGTATGTAAAAATCTGTGTTTTTTCTTACATCTGTCTCTGAAATGTCCCTTACAACATCCTTTTGGTCTAAAAATCCAGAGATTATAGCTGCCCCACCTCTCCAGTACCTTCTCAGCCAATAGAAACATGTCTGTGTATACTGTGTGATTATATACTGTGTGGCCCCATAATCTCTGATTGCCTGGGGGCCCCATAATCTCCTATTGCCCGGGGGCCCCATGAGTTGTCAGTCCGCCCCTGCTCCTGCAGCTGTCTTATCTCCACCCAGGGCAGCAGATAAGGCAGTACATCCAGCCCTCCGGTACTGGGCCCGGGCCCCATCAGTTCAAAAGGGGGGCCTGGACACCTGCCGAGCAGGAGAACCAGCAGTACTTCCTTATTGCTGACACTTCTACAGTGCTGCCAGCTTCTACTTTTCTTCCTTCAGCTGCACTGCAGGGGGGTCAGTTCTAGTATCTGTGCCCCCTTCCCCGTGCTGTCTGGGACCCCTGTGTGCCCTTTTTCCCCACAGTGCTGCCATTTTCCCTCCTCTCCTCGCCGGCAGCTGCTAAGAGCACACAGGCAGGTTTTTTTCAGGATGGTGAGCAGGGGGGGGGGGGGGCTCACCATCCTGAATGAACACACCACCCTGAATGAATGAGCGATTGGTACCGATCGCTCACTGTGGGATGCAGATATAGCCGTTGTGTTGCAATTCACTTTAACCACATTAGGACCGGCTCACGCCGATATACGTCGGCAGAATGGCAAGGCTGGGCAAAGTAACGTACCTGTACTTTACTTTGAATTTCCCGCCGTGCGTGCCCGCGCCTGCCGCAAGCTTCGTGACCATGCCTGCGGGACCCACGGACTCGACGGGTGCCCGCGATCGTGTGACAGAGCTGAAGAAAGGGGAGATGCCAGTGTAAACACAGCATCTCCCCGTTCTGCCTACTGATTGTCTGCTCCCTCTCATCGGGAGCAGCATTCAGTGTCGTGTCACTGCTAGCCCATCCCCCAGACAGTTAGAATCACTCCCTAGGACACACTTAACCCATTCCCCGCCCCCTAGTGGTTAACCCCTTCACTGCCAGTCACATTTACACAGTAATAAGTGCATTTTTAGAGGACTGATCGCTGTATAAATGTGAAATGTAATTGGTCCCAAAATAGCGTCAAAATTGTCCGATGTGTCCGCCATAATGTCGCAGTCATGATATATAATTGCTGATCGCCGCCATTGCTAGTAAAAAAAAAATTATTAATAAATGCCATAAAACTATCCCGTTTTGTAGACGCTATAACTTTTGCACAAACCAAATATACTCTTATTGCGATTTTTTTTACCAAAAATATGTAGAAGAATATGTATCGGCCTAAACTGAGGGAAAAAAATAGTTTTTTATATATTTTTTGGGGGATATTTATTGTAGCAAAAAGTAAAAAAAATTGCTTTTTTTTCAAAATTGCCTCTCTATTTTTGTTTATAGCGAAAAAAATTAAAACCGTAGAGGTGATCAAATACCACCAAAAGAAAGCTCTAATTGTGGGGAAAAAAAGGACGTCAATTTTGTTTGAGAGCCACGTAGCACGACCGCGCAACTGTCAGTTAAATCGACGCAGTGCCAAATCACAAAAAGTAGCCTGGTCATTTGGCAGCCAAATGGTCTGGGGCTGAAGTGCTTAATGTGTCTTGTTCAACGGGGGTATAACTTCTGCCATGGCTGCAAAGCATAGCATCACGGGAGCTGAATTTTAGCAAAAATATAATTTGATATGTCAGGTAGGCTGCAGGGGGCCCCTGTGATTTTTATCAGCAGCCCTGTCTCCACCCCCACCTTACCTCAGCAGTCCGCGGCAGAGAGGAGGACAGAACTCCTCCACCAGAGCCTGCGCTTCTCTGTGCAGCCGCAACACACCATCATCTCCGCCTCCCCTGGTCTCAGCATTCAGCAGACTCCAGCAGGTGACCCTAGCACTCCTCTGGTTCTTCTCCAGACCCTGCACTTTCTGCTTTCCAGCTCCACCCCCAGCTCAAGGTAGGGGGGTGTACTATCATATAAGGGAGGGTGGTGGACTTTTGACTTCTGATGGTGGGGGGCTTTTGACATCTGATGTAAAAGGGGGGGTGCTCTGGACATTTAGTCTTATGGGGCACACGATCAGATTTTCCGACAACAAATGTTGTATGTGAGCTTGTTGGCGGAAAGTCTGACCGTGTGTATGCTCCATTGAACATATGTTGGCAGACTTTCCGTGTCTCTTGGTACTGCTGGACCTTAGCGCAGCGTTCGACACAGTGGACCACAATACTCTCCTCATCCGCCTCAAGGAAGTGGCAGGAGTTACAGATTTAGATCTTCCATGGTTCGCCTCCTTCTTAGGAAATCGGTAGCAGACAGTGAAACTAGGAGCCTTCACTTCTGAAACCCGGGCAATTTCTTATGGAGTCCCTCAAGGATCACCCTAGTCACCAGTACTCTTCAACATTTACATCCGTCCACTCTTCAAAATCATCAGCAAATCGGATTTATGCTTCCATTCATACGCTGACGACACTCAACTTTACCTCTGCATCACCGGACAAAAAGACCAATACCAGAAATTAGAAAAATGTCTCACATTGATAGATGACTGGATGACCACTAGCTCCCTCAAACTCAATGGATCGAAAACAGAACTTCTGCTCCTCAACGCAAACCGAAATAAAAAAACTAAGACCCCATGGACACCACCGACCAACCTTGGACAGACCATCCTTCCAAGCACCAAAGCAAAAGCCTTGGAGTCTTTGACTCAGAGATGACTATGGATGCACAAATAGGACCAGTAGACAGTGGATCCCATCATCTTCTCCACCTGCTACGCAGACTCATCCCCTTCATTCCAGAAAAGGAGAAAGCAATAGTGGTAGGAACAATCATCAATTCGCGACTCGACTACGCAAATTCCCTTTACATAGGACTTCCTAATTACCAGATTTCACGCCTACAAGTCATCCAAAACACAGCAGCAAGACTAGTCACGGGAAAGAAACCCTGGGAATCCATCTCTCCATCCCTAAGGACCCTCCATTGGCCAACGGTAAAGGATAGGATCACATTCAAGACCCTATGCCTCACCCACAAATGTACACAAGGAAACGCTCCTCAATACCTATGTGAGAAAATAAATCAATACATACCTAATCGCAGCCTCCGATCAACAAACCAAAACCGCCTTCTCATCCCTAAAGCCCGCTACAAATCTAAGGGAGAACGAAGATACGCAGTCCAAGGACCTCAGCTATGGAACGCTCTACCCACCAACATCCGCATGGAAGAAAACTATCGGGCCGTCAGAAAAAAACTCAAGACCACCTCTTCTAATATGCAGGACAACACAGGACAGACCAAGCGCCTTGAGACGATTCAGTTCGCATTTGCAGCGCTATACAATCCATTCATTCATTCATTCAACAAATGTTGGCTAGCAGGTTCTCAGATTTTCCGCCAACAAATGTTTGTTGTCAGACTTTCCGATCGTGTGTACACAAGTCTGTCGCACAAAAGTCCAGGCATTCTCGGAATCAAGTAAGAGCCAGAAGCGCTCGGTCTTGTAAAACTAGCGTTCGTAATGCAGATATCACGTACCTCTTATATGTCACTACGTTCGTAATTGTTGGCCAACATTTGTGTGACCGTGTGTATGCAAGACAAGTTGGAGCCAACATCCTTCGAACAAAAATCGGAAAAGTCCGATCGTGTGTACAGGGCATTAAGGCGTCAGCATACCAAGATATATGGGGAAATGTCATGCTCCCAACTTTGTGGGAACAGTTTGGGGACAGCCCCTTCCTGTTCCAACATGACTGCCCACCAGTGCACAAAGCAAGGTCCATAAAGACATGGATGAGCGAGTTTGGGGTTGAGGAACTTGACTGACCTCAACCCGATAGAACACCTTTGGGATGAATTTGAGTGGAGACTGTGAGCCAGGCCTTGGTCTAGCGTTGTCAGTTGAAAATGATAAGTTCATTTACAATTGTCTTGTGTGAATCCATAGAGCTGAGGCCTTGCCCTTCCAACACAAACAGTTTTAGCTTTTTCAATTGTGTGAACAAGAACTATGTGAACAAAGCTAAGGGGGGTACCTCAACCTATGACATTTAAGTAAAAAAGAGGGCAGGAAGGAAAAACAACCTGACGGATTATCACGGTACCTGAACAGAATACACCTGAGTGCTTAAACAATATATTTCTAAATATTTTTATTAAGACCAAATACAAAAAATTTAAAAGAAAAGATATTTGATATCAAAATTAGATTTGCATACACATACGACAAATCTTGTCAAATATACTGATTGATACTGGTTGACGCGTTTCGCCCACGGCTTCTTCAGAACCAGGTGGCAGTAGTTATGACATCTTAAAAGACTGGTTATATGTCTTAAAGTGCCAATGAGGCTAGATCATCTGAAAACGATGTATTAGCCCATGATGAGAAAGAATAATAAAACGTAGATATCAAATGAATGCTTGTGAGGAGTTGATGCCGACCAAGGCTAGAAGGAATCTGGTCAGATGGAATGACTAAAAAAAGATGTTGTAGTATATCCTTAACCTTAATGACATCAGCCAAGTCTGAATGAGAATAAATTGCCAAAGAGAGAAACCCTCGTAGCCAGTAGAATTACCCTGTAAGCCTCCAACAGGGGGTAGTATATCTCCCCCAGCAAGTGACTAGGAGTATTAGATTGAACAGGCAGGGATATCCAAGAAATTCATTAGGGGGGTCATTCTTTATACAGCACTAATGATCGGTCCATCAGCTCCTCCAATTGTGTGAACAAGAGCAAAGCAATTCACTTTGGTTATTGTTTATTACAAGATTGTTATGCCTATGTTTCTCAACAGTCATAAAAACATCTTGAATCTCATAAACCAGCAGCGGATGACAGCCACATGTGGCTCGCAAGCCACCACGAGTGGGCCACTACTACTATAACATATAGCTTGTCTTGTACCAGAAATCAGGAATTAAATTTCCAGCAGTCTCAGGCAGGAGGAAACGGGGACATTTCCAGTTGTGGTTTATGAACATTATACAGAGATCTTATTGAAACCACAAAGAAATTGTTTAATATTGCTCTGGTTCTCCCGGGGAATCTCCATCAGTCGAAATCCAAGAAAACCACAACAGGGGCCAATTAGTGAGCGTTTACCGTGCGTTCCTCGACACTCAACACCTTATAAAAGTGATATTGACTTAATGTGGTAGACAGCATTGCTGAGAACCGGATGCTTCGGCCTCGCCACAGTTTCCAACGCACTCAGACAGAAATATTATTATAACCCCGAACCAGGGTATGGGCAACGCATGTGCCAGTGGCAACTGTGGCACTACAAGCCCCAGTATACAGCATGTGCCAACAACATACATTGTTGCTTGTAGGCTTATCAGTTTAGGAAGTATAATTATAAATTTTATGCCAGCAAATTATAAATTTTATGCCAGCAAATTATACATTTTAAGCCTCTATGATGCTCTTTGTTCCGCCTGAAGCTGACCGTAAACATCACATTGGCAAGATGTGACCACCGAAAGATGACTCCATTAAAAACAATTTTACTATAAAGATTTATATTTAGAATATCCAAGTGTGCATGTTTGTGTCTATTGAGTAGGAAGGGAGGAAAGCAACCAGATATACCACAGAAAAATAGCAGCTAGCCAAGAAAGTGGAACGCCATTCCCTGCTGAGGATGCTGGGCCAGGTGTGTCTGCTATGTGCTGCTACTTAGTACACACTGCTAGTGATAGCTCAGGTCGGAGCTGCTAATTTTTTTTTTAAGGTGGACCTCCTCTTTAAGCTTAGTACACACTGCTAGTGATAGCTCAGGTCGGAGCTGCTGCACTAACAATCCAATGTTAGTACAGCAATCTCCCCTGCTGTGCTATTGTTTTCTGACAGGGGTACCCTTTTCGGTCATGCCCCTTTTGACAGAAGGCGGCTGCAGTACACACGGCCTGAAGTACACACGGCCTGAATGTCGGCCGGTTTCTATTGAACCGCCATTCAGCCCGTGTGTGCGGAGCTGTACAGACCCAAGAAGTCAGTCATATTAGAATTGAATCGTCTCATGTCTATGTGCAACTTTAGAGCCCATTCAGACCTGTATGTTGTAATTGTGGGAAGAACAACAACATGTAATGTAAAATTGCTAATAAACTGACAATACTGTATGCATTATACCTATCTATTCAGCAGGTGGCGCTGTGGTATTATAGGGCATAGTTCTTATATTCTATGATATAACAGGATGTATTGTCTATCTATGCTCAATGCACTCGTTTGTGTTCTCTTCCTGTTCTAAAACTTTTGTGAATCAGTACTGCTTGGACCTTGAAGAAGGGGACACACCCCGAAAGCTTGTCCATGCATGCATAAAAAAAAATATATTTCTCCAAAAAAGTAAAGCCATTTGCTGTATCCAAGAAGCTTCCAAAGCATGATTTCAATACTCAGCTAATAGTAATAACACACAGTTGCAGCCAATGCACCAGCACTGCAGCACATCACAACACATATGCTGTACATTGTGATTTTAATAAAGAGTCATATTTGTTAACCACTTCAGCCCTGGAAGAATTTACCCCCTTCTTGACCAGAGCACTTTTTTGCGATTCGGCACTGCGCCGCTTTGACTGACAATTTTTTTTCCACAAATAGAGCTTTCTTTTGGTGGTATTTGATCACCTCTGCATTTTTTTTTTGTGCTAAAAAAAAAAGAGCAACATTTTGAAAAAAAGAGCAACATTTTGAAAAAAAAAGCAATATTTTTTACTTTTTGCTATAATAAATATCCCCAAAAAATATATAAAAAACAAATTTCCTTGTCACTAACCTGTCCCTAATGCTACACCTATACTTCCCTCACAAACAGGTCCCTGTCCCTGTATATACCTTCCCACACTGCTGGTGCCCAAAATGACAAAACAGGGGCCATACTATAAACCATACTATAAACCATCATTGAAGAATTAATGAATGGTTCAGGGCAATACAGATTATCGGGATTCCACCGCCCGATGCGTTTCACTTGCAATGAACATATTCATAGAGTTGGGAGTGGCATGGTGGAGGGGTTCTACTTTATACACAGATCAATCCAAAACAGCTATAATCAATCAACTGGGTTACTTTGGAACACGGCTAAAATAACTCTCATGCCGCGTACACACGAGCGGACTTTTCGACAGCAAAGGTCCAACGGAACAAATCCGTCAGACAATTCGATCGTGTGTGGGCTCCATCTGACTTTTGCTGTCGAAAAATCTGACAGACTTTAGAACATGTTTCAAATTTTTTCGCCGGAACTCTACCGGACCCAGTTCCTATGGAGAAATTCACTGGTGTGTATGCTAGTCCGACGGACAAAAACCGACGCTAGGGCAGCTATTGGCTACTGGCTATGAATTTCCTTATTCCAGTCTGGTCGTACGTCATCACGTTCGAATCCGTCGGACTTTGGTGTGATTGTGTGTGGCCAAGTCCGTTCATTCGGAAAGTCCATCGGAATTCCGCCGAAAGTCCGTCGGGAAGGCCGTCAGACTAAGTCCGTCGAAATGTCGGCTCGTGTGTACGCGGCATTAGTGATTCTTTGACAAACTGTGCGTCCAAAAAGCTTCCCAGAAAAAGAAACCCTAATGCCACGGTCGAAAATACACACGGTCGGAAATTCCGATGGAAAATGTCCGACCTGACAATGTTGTCGGAAAATCCAACCGTGTGTGGGCTCCATCGGACTTTTTCCATCGGAATTTCTGACGGAAAAAATTTGAGATCCTGCTCTCAAATTTTCCGACAACAAAATCCGATTGGACTTTTTCCGATTGTGTGTAGGGAATAACGACGGACAGAGTGACACGCATGCTCAGATCAAATTACGAGACCAAAGCCATTGGCTACTAGCCTTTACGTAGTTCCGTCGTACGCAACAAATGTCACCACGTTCGGAATGATCGGATTTTCCAACAACTTTGTCCGACCGTGTGTATGCAACACCTGTGTCGGACAAAATCCGTCGGAAAAAATCAGACGGATTTTGTGGTCGGAATTTCCGACCGTGTGTACGGGGCATTAGAATCATATTCTGGAACGTAACCTCAAAAACGTAACATAATACATTACAATACAGATTGCCTACTGATGTGAGACGTCAAAATATTTTTGGCTTTACTATCTAAAACGTACAATGAGAAGCATCCTTTGTACACATGCCTAAAAACCATTAAAGGCAATTGCAAATGGCTTGTGCCAAAACGTATTATTAAAGTAGATTAAAAAAAACAACAGTGGCAGGAGTATCAAATGGCTTTTTGGCACTCTGAGTACTTTGTATCATGATAAAATACAAGAAAAGTGTAATTTGTTATAAAATACTCAGCAGGAACCATTTCCATATAAGAAATCAGTATTATGTTTCCATGGCATTGGTAATCCAACAAGAATGGTCGGGGGTGGAGGATGGGGGGGGGGGGGGGGGGGGGGAGGACGTGTGCCGTTATAGACAACAAACGTCTGTGTTGTAGCTGGTGATCCCCACAGATATAATCACAGAATGGAGACAGGACTACAGGTAATAAATGACGGGTCTCTAAAGATTTACACTTTACAGGGTTTCTGTAACATTGACACTTTTAACTGCTGTGTTTTGTGTTTTGTGTTCCTCCCCATCTCATATTCTATTTCTTACACAAGGGTGTTGTGATGTTTCAAAATACCAAACGTAAGCAATAAAATATGTTTAAGGTGTAACTCTGCCTATGCTTTACCAGGAAAACTAATGCCGCGTACACACGGTCGGAATTCATGTCGGAAAAAGCTCTGATGGTTTTCCCGTCGTAATTCCGAAGGAATTTCGCTCAAACTGTCTTGCCTACACACGGTCACACGAAATTTCAATAACACCACGCCTTAAAAAACGTTCGACTGCACTATAAAAAGGAAAGTTTAATGCTTCCGAGCATGCGTCGAATTGTTTCCGAGCATGCGTCGGAATTTTGCGTGTCGGAATTGCATACACACGATCGGAAAATCCGATAGAAAGGTTTTCCGTCGGAAAAATTGAGAACAGGTTCTTAATCCAAAGTCCGTCGGAAATTCCGACAGAAAAAGACAGATTGGCGTACACACGGTCTGAAAATCCGATGAAAAGCTCCCATCGGACTGTTTCCATCAGGAAAATCCGACCGTGTGTACGCGGCATTAGAGATACGAGATCTCAGTGTTTGCAGGAGTGTCCGATACCTGTGTCTCCCCCGCCTCACACTGTACTTCAATCTTCCATACCGCCACACCACCACAGTAAGGGTGAATCGTGGGAGGACATATACACTGTATTGTCAAAAGTATTGGGACACTTGCCTTTACATGCACGTGAGCTTTAATAGCATCCCAGGGTTCAATATTGAGTTGGCCCTTTGCAGCTATAACAGCTTCAACTCTTCTGGGAAGGCCGTCCACAAGGTTTAGGAGGGTGTCTATGGGAATGTTTGACCATTCTTCCAAAAGCGCATTTGTGAGGTCAGGCACTGATGTTGAATGAGAATGAGAAGGCCTGGCTCGCAGTCTCCGCTCTAATTCATCCCAAAGGTGTTCTATCAGGTTGAGGTCAGAACTCTGTGCAGGCCAGTCAAGTTCCTCCACCCCAAACTCGCTCATCCATGTCTTCCACAGTGAGGAATTCCAAAGTCAGATTAAAGAAGTTGTCCTCCATGTAAAAGTTGAATCTGGAGTAGCCCACTACATTCCCTTTCCTATCCAAGTTATCAATAAAACATCCAAAACAACCAAAACCCTAGATTGATTATTTAAGAAACAAGCTTAAAGTGGTTTTAAACCCACATGAAAAAAAAAAAAAAAAAAACCTGCAAGACAAAGGCATAATGAGCTAGTACAGGGGGTCCCCGACTTACGAACGCCCGACCTACGAACAACCCCTACTTACGAACGGGGCGCTGCGGGGACCCTCCGCCATTTTTCGCTGTTTTTCGCCGTCTTCTGGCCGTTCTGCGCATGCGCGGCCATAAGGAGCCTCGGCAAATGCCGGAAATGTCCGTAATTTGCCACGCATGCGCAGAACGGCATTAGACGGAACATCGGAAATGTCCGGAAATGTCCGTATTTGTCGGTCTGCGCATGCGCGGCCGACTTACGAACATTTCCGACTTCCGTACAGGCGGGCAGTCCCTAACGAGTTTGTAACTCGGGGACCCCCTGTATGCATATAGTATAGTATATATAGTATAGTATAGTAATACTCACCTGAGATCGAAGCCCCCGCAACGGTGCCCATACACAGCACCGGACGGCAACATTTCTCCCCAGGGTTACTTCCGGGTATCGCGGCTCCAAAGCTGTGATTGGCCGGAGCTGCGATGACGTCACTGAGTGCGTGAGCCGCCGGTAACAGCACACTCACTGAAGCAAACGGCACTTACGTGCCGTTGCTTCAGTGAGCATGTGCCGATGATGTCGGCACATGCAGATACAGGGGATATCTCCTAAACCAGGGGTGCCCAACCTTTTGAAGAGCGAGGGCCACTTAAACGGCTTGATAACCGGTGGTGGGCCACAATGAGTGGAGCAGACGGATGACAGTTCCGTGTCCGCTCTGCAGACACGGACACAACCCACTCTACTCTTTGGGCCACTGGATCCCAAATAGAATCGGACGGATAGGATTGGAGGTAGGTGGGGTGTAAACAGCCACAAGTCCGTTTACATCTGAGGCTCGATAGAGGTGAATGGAGGGTCAGACCGATAGTGTCCATGGGGCCCAAGGCTGTTTTCACACTGATGCACTGTGGTTTACCCACACAGAGGGTGCAGACAAGTTCACCTGTGGCTTCCCTGCTGGTTATCTGTACTTTGCCATAGACTTCTTTTATTTCCTGCAGGTTTGGTGCACTTTCTGAAAGCTCACCAAACCTGCAGGTAATAACAGAAGTCTATGGCTCAGTGCAGGTAACCCGCAGGTGTTCTGTGCTGCACCTGTGGATCGGTTTGAAAGCAGCCCTCTAACCACTGCAGACCAGATATGCTCACATATACACTGTGATTTAAGTAATAAACTTCCCTTTAATAGCAGTCTTCCATTCAGGTAGCCGCTTGCTTCCTCTACCAGTGGCTTTTTTTTTAAACACTGATGCTCTGGGATGGCGGGTTGGCAATCCACAATCTGGGCTTGCCAACCCGCCATCCCAGAGCAGGAGGTCGCGGGCCACATCAGAGGGCTCCGCGGGCCACATGTGGCCCCCGGGCCACTGGTTGGGCACCCCTGTCCTAAACTGTGCAGGTTTGGGAGATACCCGGGGTAGCTACAGGTAAGCCTTATTATAGGCTTGCCTGTAGCAAAAAGTGGATTGTAAGGGTTTACAACCACTATAAAGCCCCATACACACGGTCGGACAATCCGCGGACCAGGTCGGTCGGATCCTGTCCGTCATACTTTGTCTGATGTTGGTTTTGCGTACACACAGTCGGACAAAGTTGTCGGAAAATCCGATCATTCTGAACGTGGTGACGTTTGTTGCCTACGACGGGACTACGTAGAGGCTAGTAGCCAATAGCTTTGGTCTTGTAATGTGATCTGAGCATGCGTGGCACTTTGTCCGGTCGGACAACCGTACACACGATCGGATTTGGTGTGATCGGACCGTGTTGTCGGCAAATCTTTCCAGCAGGAGATAAGACTTTGTCCGTCAGACAATCCGACGTACACTGTCCGATGGTGCATACACACGGTCTGATTTTTCAACAACATTGTCCGATCGGACAGAATCCATGAAAAAGTCCGACCGTGTGTATGGGGCTTTAAGTGTGTCTAAAGTGGCCCTTTGTTTAAAAACGTTTGGAGACCACCGCATTAGAGCAGTGGTTCTTCACCTTTTTTTGAGTCATGAACTTTTTTATTAATCCAATGAGATCTGAGATCTCCATAAATATTCACATAAACATAATTTTGCATGCAATAAATATATGTACAGTACTTTAATTTATTGAAATTTTGATTGCTTTGTACATATGCAACACACAAAGTTTAAATTGAAGTAAACAAAAATCATAACAAAAATCATAACAAAAAACTCACTCCTTTTCACGCATAAAGTAACTACTACTACTACCACAACTACAACTACTACTACTACTAGAAAATGAGAATTAGAACTTGCTATTAAGAAGTGGCACAAGATAGTTGTGCAGAGACTTATGATGCTAATTTAAATGGTAAACAATGCTTTTAATTTCTTTCAGTGGAAAACCAGCGTCGGGACCCTTCGGGGGAAGACCGCACTATATTAAGATACCTCTAAATTCAACTCAACAAAGGGGGGTATGTATAGTAAACGTAAATGTTTTTTTACAGATGACCCTCATGGACCCTCTAAAGCCCATGGCCCATGGACCCTGGGTGAAGAACCCCAGCATGCACCAGAGGCAATGTGAATTACATACTACAATGAATCTGCACAACAGCTTACAGCTTATGGACTTCACCTCAGAGGTCTCCTCCATCACATCAAAGCCCCCTTCACATAAGAGGCCCCCATCACTTTAAATATCCCCCTTTATGTCAGAGGCCCCCATCACACCAGATGTCCCCCCTTTATGTCAGAGCCCCCTATCACATCAACACCCCCCCCCTATATATCCCATGAGAATCCCCCAATACATGAGAGCCCCCCATCACATCAGAGTAGCCCAATAGAAGGTCTTCCCATCAGAGTCTCTCCATCACATCAGAGTCCCCCATCACTACAGAGCCCTCTCATCCATCTCTGATCCAAGGCAAACATAGTCACCAGCTTGCAGCCCCTTGTGGAAACCCAAAAGGCACCCCAGGGTGCTGCACCACCCTGGTTGAGGAACACTGCTATAGGATATTGCATTTGCCCATCAGCACTGCCGTATTTATCGGCATAATCTGTTCCAAGCAAGCTTAGGTTCTCTGTATACACAGTATAATACGTTGTAGCAGACTAAAGTGTAAAGAGATACAAATAAAAAATGTCACATTTACGGCGAGATGTAAGAACACAAATCGCAGTGGACATTGTAAAGTGGCATATTAATAGCTGAACAGAACAGCAGACGGGAAATTCCAAATCTCCTCGCTGGGAATGTAAAAAGGGTTTCAGCGACTGCAGTTAAACAGTAAAAATTGGTTTTCTGTACAGAAATCTTTTGTCATATATTGTATTTCACGGGCGACATTGCCTAATAGGATATTGTGTTAACCCCTTCAGTTGCTGTGAAGTAAAGAAAACAGTCACTGCTCGAGGTGTGTAATTATGCCTGGACAGACGCAGCGGTGCTGGCTCACCCTTTATTACAGATCTACATCCTCTACAAAATAGGTACCAGGTCCTAAATGACTTTTTTACTTTAATAAACTCCATGGTTTTATTATTTAAGTGGATCTATCCCCTCTTCTCCTTTACAGCCAAATTAGCTGCCATCTTAGCCTCTGTTTGACCTGCAGTTGGCATTGCGCTTCACATGTGATCATTTATGACACCAACCATTGGATGGCGTGTCAGTTTGGCTGAGAGCACAAGCCACTGTGACAGTTATCATCACACCATACTTTCAATGTAACTGCTTTGGGAAACGGTTAAAGCAGAGCTCCAGCCCGCAAATACTGTAAGGCCCCTTTCACACTGGGGCGGTGCGGGGCGGCGACGGTAAAGCAGCGCTATATTTAGCGCTGCTTTACCATCGTTTTACCCGCGGTATGCGGCCGCTAGCGGGGTGGTTTTAACCCCCGCTAGCGGCCGCAAAAGGGTTAAAAACCTCCGCAAAGCGCCGCTGCAGCGGCGGTTTTGCGGGCGGTATCCCTGCGGTTTCCCATTGATTTCAATGGGAAGGAGCGGTATAGGAGCGGTAAATACACCGCTCCTTCACCGCTCCAAAGATGCTGCTAGCAGGACTTTTGTTGCGGTCCTGCTAGCGCACCGCTCCAGTGTGAAAGCCCGCCGGCTTTCACACTGGAGTGAATGGGGCCGGTTTTTTTCAGGCGGTATACAGGCGCTATTTTTCGCGCTGTACCGCCTGAAAACCGCCCCAGTGTGAAAGGGGCCTAACTGCTGACTTTTAATATTAGGACACTTACCTGTACGGGGATTCCACGATGTCGGCACCCTAGCCGATTTTCCGGTCGGCTCTTGGGTGGTGCCGCCGCCATTTGTGGTAAAGAAAACAGGCAGTGAAGCCTTTCAGCTTCAAGGCTGGTTCCCTACTGCACATGTACGAAGGACGCCGCACTTTCTAACTGGCCCGGCGGTGGAGGAAGGGGGCCGGACTTCCGGGGGACCTTGCCGCATCTCGCAGCAGCCAGGTCTCCCAGAAGTGGGGAAGGGTTCCTGTCAAAAACAGATACCCATTCCCCCCCCCCCCCCCAAATGTGGCACCGGAGGGGGGAAGAAAACATGCGGAACTTCTACTTTTGAGTGGAACTTTAAATCGATAAGTTAGTCATAGAAACATAGAAACATGATAACAGAAAAATACTGAGTAGTCCATTGAGCCCTTTGATTGTGTGCATTGTCAGCACTTTGAGCATATATTTTATAATATATATATATAGTATAGTGCATGGGTCTTCAAACTACGGCCCTCCAGTTGTTCTGGAACTACAATTCCCATAATGCCTAGTCATGTCAGTGAATGTCAGGGTTTTACAATGCCTCATGGGATGTGTAGTTTCTGCAACAGCTGGAGGGCCGTAGTTTGAGGATCCCTGGTATAGTGTATCTTAGCATGGTACCCCTCTTTATATACACATGAGCAAGGTTTTGCTGTACTGCTGCTTTTAGTTTTATTATTATTGCACATCATATTTAGTATTTGGTTGAGTAAAAGTATGTTTGTTGTGTATCAGTTATGAGTGTTATTTCCATCCTAATGCTGGTGTCATTTACTGCCACCTCCTTTACCTATTGCTCGGTCCATGGATTTTGCCACCTCATTTCTCTCTGCATTACTCTTGCAGTCTATGATGAAGTAACACCCTGCACCCTCCTATAGTCAGCTGCATTGCGTGAACTCTTGGCCTCCTCTTCAGCAAACATAGTTGGCCTCCTGGAGCACAGCTGGGCATCAATTATCTGTACGAGGTTTGGTACTCTCATCCTCTTGTTGGGTCTCCTGTTGTTTCCTATCTTGCTGCTGGGTCTTCTATTGCTTCCAGTGCCATCCCTGGGATGTGTTTCTTATCTGGCAGCTTTCTACTTGTTAAGGTCATTGCATCATATTACCTACTTAAAGGCTAAGTTCACCTTTTTTTTTTTTTCTTCTAAATTCCAGCTCCCCTATGTCCCTTATGTACATTCATGCACTTTTTTTGCAAAAATATCAAAGCTTTCCATAAAATCTACAGACACTTACCTTACTGTCCTCCATCCATGTTTCCAAACTTATCTATTGCTTCTGTCTTACTTCCTAAACAGACTTTAGGTCATGACACAGGAAGGAGTTGACCAGCTGGCCTCATTAGCATACACCCTGCATCATCCACCCTCCTACCTACCCATTACTAGCTGCGTTTCCTTGCATTTCAGAAATGCGCGGCACCAAAAATCACTGTAAAGAAAAAAGGCACCAAGCTCCGCGCTAAAAAACAAAAAAAAAAGTTCTGAAACTTCTTTGGGGCAATTGCTGTGTGTAGGGCAGCCCATTCAGTTGGATGGGCTGCCCTATGTGTGATGAGTGAAAATGCTCCAAAACACCTCCCCCCTCGCTAAAAAAAAAAAAAAAAAAAAACGCAAGTGGGAATGCGAGTTCCTGCTATGCAGAGTTGTGATCGGGTCTTGAGTGTTTCTGTCCACTCCCTTTTATGTACTTGTATAAAGATAGCCATACACTATGCAATCTGATAGTATATTGTATATTTAGTGAGAAGGGTGATCACTGATTGATTGCATTCCATTTAAAAAACGTGCAGCTGGGAGTGGGAGGGTGGATGATGCAGGGTGTATGCTAATGAGGTCAGCTGGTCAACTCCTTCCTGTGTCATGACCTATAGTCTGTTCAGGAAGTAAGACAGAAGCAATAGATACGTTTGGAAACATGGATGGAGGACAGTAAGGTAAGTGTCTCTAAATTTTATGGAAAGCTTTGATATTTTTGCAAAAAAAGTACCTGAATGCTATATTGATACATAGAGGAGCTGGAATTTAGGGGAAAAAAAACAAAAAGGTGAACTTTTCCTAAGTCCACTTGGATGCACCCGATCTTCCTTTGTTCCTTCAGGTGAGCTATTTAAAAACAAAAGGGTGGTATAACATGCACCCATGTTTGAGTGTAAGGCAGGATTTTCATAAATGGTTCTTGCAGGCACAATGCCTTTGGAGCTCCAAGGAACACCCCTCTGCTAGGACTACCTGTTATGCAAATAATACAGGCATACCCCACTTTTAAGTACACATGGGGGTTTATTTACTAAAGCTGGAAAGTGCAAAATCAGGCTCACTTCTGCATAGAAACCAATGAGCTTTCAGGTTTTATTATCAAAGCTTAATTGAACAAGCTGAGGTTAGAAGCTCATTGGTTTCTATGCAGAAGTAAGCCTGATTTTGCACTTTCCAGCTTTAGTAAATAAACCCCATTGTGTACTTAAAAGTGGGGTATGCCTGTACATGACAGGTCCCAGAAGGCTGCGGGACAATTCACAAAGCACAGTGCAGCTGGCGCATGCACAGTTGGCTGTGAAGCCACAAGTAATCACAGTAGGCTGCCCACAGTAAACATGTCGGTGCCGGGGATCTGAAGACTAGCAAATAACTTGTTCTGGTGTACACAGCGCTGGACCCCAGGACAGGTAAGTGTCCTTTTATTAACAGTCAGCAGCTACAGTATTTGTAACTGTTGACTTTCATTTTTTTTTCAATACAGGGCAAAGAACCACTTTAAGTTGTTGACAAGGTAAAAAAAAAAATGGCTTTGTGTGCATTATAAGATTTCAGTCCCCCCCCCCCACTCCAAAAATGAATTTACATAGGTTACCAAAATCAGGAATTAGGAAACTATGTCAAAAGTCCTCAGTTATTCTTTTAGAAAGTAAAGTCTGTTTCTGTTACACGGGGAAAAAAAGAAAGTGTTTGGATAACTTAAGACCTAGTCCTTTTGTGAAATAAAATACGACTTTGAGCAATGTGTTTTTATGATCTTTGAAATCAAGACCGCTTGAGTAAATATATAATGTATCTGATATCAACCACTGAGGCTTCGCTGTGACTTAAAGGCTTTTGTTTAGCAGTGTGGTCGGAAAAAAAGGCGCTTTATGAGACAATTTTTTTATTAAATAAAGAGGCCACAAGCAGATGAAAATCTGGAGTGCTGATATTTATTGGGTCATCCAAGAATGTCCCCAGAGTTTAAGGATGACAAAATTATGGAAATTGGTTTGCCATTTAATTGACCCTCAGCATTTTTTACTTAGGAACCAGAGATGAGGTTCGGGTTTGCCACTACCATGGGTTTGCAGGGAATCCTATGTGTTCAAGGTTCATAGACCCAGAAAAATGAGGCAAGAATTAGATAAGGTATCCATAATGCATGGCCTGGCCTTTGAATTAAGGTCTGCTGGCCTCGAAAGGATAATAAGAGCGATTTAGGATAAGCCAGCCCCATCACTATAAAAGAGGTGAAGTCACAGCAGCCTGCCATATTGACAATGTAATAGCAAGTGAGGGGTGGTGGCACTGTTCAAGGTAAGTATTGGGAACTGTGCCCTTATATATATAAAATATCAATGAACGATATTTATGGATAAACTATCCAATGGATTAACAAATAAGAGATGTATGCATAATAAGTGAATAAAAATCTCATTAGGTGTAAATGAAATATGACAAGGTGACTTGTAAATAAAGATACTTAAAGCGGTTTGGTACTCCAAAAAACTTCTTTAGCTTATTAAATACAGTTAGCAAAGCTGATGCACCAATGACCATTAAAAAAAAAAAAAAAAATTATTTAACTTACCTTACAGATTTTTCCTCTGGCTTCCGGTCTGTCCTCCCGTGGGAGTAGGCGTGTTTTCGGCTGTCCCCCGGCTCCGCAATGACTTCTGGGAGCTGTTCTGCATTCCTCCCATGAAGCCACGGGGGACGCTGTCAGCACGAAATCTCGAGAGATTTCCGGCGACGCCGCGCCATTGTGATGGCAACCAGAAATTTTACGGCGCTGCACGCTCAACGAACAGAGCATGCGCGGGATCGAGCGGTGAATGCTGGGAGCGCAGCATTCACCGCATCCCGGAAGTAAATGCTTGTGGGTTTCTAATGCCCACAAGCAAGATGGGATCGTCCAGCAAGATATTTTATACGTTATCCAAACAGAACTGCAGCAGGTAAGTGACATGTTATGTATTGTCTATATTTTACACTGATTGGGGAAAAAAAAAAACTTATTTCGGTTTGAATCTGATGAGGAAATAGATGTAGTTCTAAGTTGCTAAACCAGTGTGGCTTAGCAATAGGGATAGAGATTTAAAAAGAAACTCCAGGCAACAAGTACACAAAAAAATAAATGAGTATTGATAATGTTATCTATTGTAAATACACTATATTACCAAAAGTATTGGGACGCCTGCCTTTACACGCACATGAACTTTAATGGCCTCCCAGTCTTAGTCTGTAGGGTTCAATATTGGGTTGGCCCGCCCTTTGCAGCTATAAGAGCTTCAACAGTTCTGGGAAGGCCGTCCACAAGGTTTAAGAGTGTGTCTATGCAGGGGTCAAGTCCTGGGGGAAAAAGTGTGGGAGCTCCCACACAAAATCCACCCCCCCCTCCCCCCGCAACAAAAAATAAAAAATGATAAGCTCATATGCACGAACGCTTCAAAAGTGGTATTTTTCATCCAATTTTCGTATTGTGTGTATGAAGCTTGACTGTTAGTACATAAAAAAAAAAAAAAAAATCCTCAATAAACATAAATCCGGTAATTCTCTGAATAATCAGCATTCATACAATTGTGCTTCCATGCAAATGTGAACATCATGTTCCGATCTTTATCGGGGAATGTTATTTTGTATATAGAGTGTTTATGTGGTGAGTTTACACTTTTTTCATTGAACAGAGTTTGGATAACACAGGGTTAAACGGAAAGGTCATAAATGAACTGCACATTATCTGGACAGAATGCTTGGGGAGATAGTGATGTGTTCCTGCTTAGGAGATGTATGTTAGCTTGGGGGGGGCTGCAAACTCTGCAGGGCTCCAACACACACTCGCTGCTATTCCAACCCTTCACATATTTCCACATAAACTTCCCTCCTGGCAATAAACTTTGCCAGGTATTGTGCTCAGTTTACCACCCCAAACTAATGTTCCTCCCTCAGCTCACCTCTCTCCCTGCATGTCCTGTGAGCAGAATAGCTGTGCTCCTCCTCTGGGTTCTCTCATCATATGGCACTAAAGATAGAGGAGGGGGGGGGGGGGGGATTCAGCGGGACACACAGAGCAAGTATGCATGAGACTGGGGGGAGGGGGGGGGATGAGGAGACAGAAAATCAGGAGGGGCCGGCGGGGAAGCGCGCATCACGAGAGGTCTGACTAAATACAATCTCTTAGCAGCAGGGACCTGATCTACCCATCAGCTAGCTGTGATTGACAGGTAGATCGAAGTGGAAGCTGTCATGGGGCCCCCTACTGGCTATGCCTGAATGGTCAGGTGTGCGGCACTTACTATTGCGAGCTGTGTCGGCAGCTGCTGGTGTAGCACCTGCCACACAGCTCGCATACTTTAAAGTCTTGCAGGACACGGCTGCTAACAGGAACTGAGTTCCTGTTGTGGAAAAAGTACAGGAACTCCCTCCCCATGCGTTCCCGCAGGACTTGAGCCCTGTGTCTATGGGAATGTTTCTCAACTCCAGTCCTCAACAGGTCATGTTTTCAGGATTGGTATGCTGACGCCTTAATGCCTCGTACACACGATCGGACTTTCCGACAAGAAAACCGTGGATTTTTGTTCGAAGGATGTTGGCTTCAACTTGTCTTGCATACACGCGGTCACACAAATGTTGGTCAACAATTAGGAACGTAGTGACGTACAAGACGTACGTGATATCTCCATTACAAACGCTAGTTTTACAAGACCGAGCGCTTCCGACTCGTACTTGATTCCCAGCATGTATGGACTTTTCTCCAACGGACTTGTGTACACACGATCGGAAAGTCCGACAAGAAACATCTTTTTGGCGGAAAATTTGAGAACCTGCTAGCCAACATTTGTTGGCGGAAAGTCCGACAACAAATGTTCGATGGAGCGTGCACACGGTTGGACTTTCTGCCAACAAGCTCACATCCAACATTTGTTGTCGGAAAATCCGATCGTGTGTACGCGACATAAGTGTTCCCTTCACTGGAACTGAGGGGCCAAGCCCAACTCCTGAAAAACATCCCCCACACCATAAATCCCCCCTCCCCCCACATCATAATCCCCCCTCCACCAAAATGATTTGGACCAGTGCACAAAGCAAGGTCCATTAAGATATGGATAAGCGAGTTTGGGGTGGAGGAACTTGACTGGCCTACACAGAGTCCTGTCCTCAACCCAATAGAACACCTTTGGGATGAATTAAAGCAGGGACTGCGAGCCAGGCTTTCTCAACCAACATCAGTGCCTGACCTTACAAATGCTCTTCTGGAAGAATGGTCAAACATTCCCATAGACACACTACTAAACCTTGTGGACGACCTTCCCAGAAGAGTTGAAGCTGTTATAGCTGCAAAGGGCGGGGCCGACTCAATATTGAACCCTACGGACTAATGCCCCATACACATGGTCGGAAACTCAGACGGAAAATGTCCTATCGGACCATGTTGTCGGAAAATCTGACCGTGTGTGGGCGCCATCGGACTTTTTCCGTCGGAAAAAATTTGAGATCCTGCTCTCAAATTTTCCGACAACAAAGTCCGATCGGACTTTTTCCGATCGTGTGTAGCGAATTCCGACGGACAAAGTGCCACGCATGCTCAGATCACATTACAAGACCAAAGCTATTGGCTACCAGCCTCTACGTAGTTCCGTCGTAGGCAACAAACGTCACCACGTTTAGAATGATCGGATTTTCCAACAACTTTGTCCGACCGTGTGTATGCAACACCAGTGTCGGACAAAATCCGTCGGAAAAAATCAGATGGATTTTGTAGTCGGAATTTCCGACCGTGTGTACGGGGCATAAGACTGGGATGCCATTAAAGTTCACATGTGTGTAAAGGCAGACGTCCTAATACTTTTGGTAATATAGTGTATTTACAATAGATAGCATTACCAATACTGATTTTTTATTTTTTTTTTTGTGTATACTTGTTGCCTGGAATTTCTTTTTAAAACTCTATCCATATTTTGAAGCCACGCTGGTATATTGTATTTATGTATATATATATATATATATATATATATATATACACACACACACACACACACACACACACACACACACACATACACACATATATATATTTTTAAAGAAATTCACAGATATAAAAAATAAATTTAAAAAATGATATATATATATATTTATATTTATATATATATATATATATATATATATATATATATATATATATATACACACACACACACACACACACACACACACACACACACACATATATTTATATATATATATATATATATATATATATATATATATATATCATTTTTTTATTTTATTTTTTATATCTGTGAATTTCTTTAAATCCTAAAGTTTCATCCTAACATCAACTTTCTTCCCCAGTGACGCCATCGTTTTATAATGGGAGCCTAACAAAACTGAATTTTCTTTGTTGATTTTAGGTTATTTTTTTTTCCAAGTTACCCAAATAACTTCTCTTAGTGGTAATTTAAACAAAGTTCTCGGGTTCTGCTAATAAGGCTGAAATAATAAATAGCGCCAAGTACATTTGTCATGGAGACAGATATCTGTTAGATAATAAGCCCCTTTGCTTACCGATCACAATTTTTTTTTCCTAAAGGATTAAAAGAAACATTTATTTTTCTCTGGGTTTTGTTATTCTTTGGGGGGACTGATTGTCTGATAGCGAGGCATTGATTGGCGTTGCTGTACATTTAATACTCTTTTACATACAAACACAAGACTCTTATTCATAACTTTTTTTTCTAGTCTAATTCAAATATCTTTATTGGTCACATGTGGATCTAAAAAATAAAAAGGTTTTCTTATCTCTCTGCTGACTACAGTCTCTCACGTTAGGATCCTTTATTTTGACCCAAAGTCCTTTGACCTTTTTTTTTTTTTTTATCATTACCAGGCAGGGAAGATAGTTTCAAGGTCTATATTTTTATTGTTATTATTTTATTTATTTATATTTATATAATCCAGCTGGATCGAAGAGAATATAAGGCCCCTTTCACACTAATGGACCGATTAGCTCCACCTGTCAGTTTTTTCCGGCGGACCCAATCGGATCCCCCAGTCTCCTCTATGAAGCAGCGGGTGTAAACGGACATGTGTTTACATCCGGCCGCCCATAGAGGGCAGTGCACTGTGTCTGTTCTGCACAAATAGGGCAGACATGGACCAGCCCGCCGCCTGATCAGCGGGATCACCGGACAGATTCTCCGCTGAGTAGGAGGCCGCCTTGTGTGGAAGGGGCCTAACAGAGAACGAGACGAAAGGTCAAACATCAGGGCCATCTTTAATATTGATTGGACCCTGGGCAAACATTTTCTATGGAGGAGCCCCTGGACTGGAGGTGGCAATCTCTCTATGGAGGGCCCCCTGGACTGGAGGTGGCAATCTCTCTATGGAGTGGCCCCTGGACTGGAGGTGGCAATCTCTCTATGGAGTGGCCCCTGGACTGGAGGTAGCAATCTCTCTATGGAGGGGCCCCTGGACTGGAGGTAGCAATCTCTCTATGGAGGGGCCCCTGGACTGGAGGTAGCAATCTCTCTATGGAGGGGCCCCTGGACTGGAGGTAGCAATCTCTCTATGGAGGGGCCCCTGGACTGGAGGTTGCAATCTCTCTATGGAGGGGCCCCTGGACTGGAGGTGGCAATCTCTCTATGGAGGGGCCCCTGGACTGGAGGTTGCAATCTCTCTACGAGGGGACCCTGCACTGGAGGTGGCAAACCCTCTATGGAGGGGACCCTCGACTGGAGGTAGAAATCTCTATTTGAAGGGGCCCCTGGACTGGAGGTAGCAATCTCTTTTTGGAGGGGCCCCTGGACTGGAGGTTGCAATCTCTCTATGGAAGGGACCCTGGACTGGAGGTAGCAATCTCTCTATGGAGGGGCCCCTGGACTGGAGGTTGCAATATCTCTATGGAGGGGCCCCTGGACTGGAGGTTGCAATCTATCTATGGAGGGGTCCCTGGACTGGAGGTTGCAATCTCTCTATCGAGGGGCCCCTGGACTGGAGGTGGCAATCTCTCTATCGAGGGGCCCCTAGACTGGAGGTTGCAATCTCTCTATGGAGGGGACCCTGGACTGGAGGTGGCAATAAACAAAAAAAGAGCGACAATTTTTTTTTTATTAGTAATGGCGGTGATCTGCGAGTTTTATCAGGACTGCGACATTATGGCGGACACATCGGACAATTTTGACACTATTTTGGGACCATTGTCATTTATACAGCGATCAGTGCTATAAAAATGCACTGATTACTGTGTAAATGACACTGGCAGGGAAGGGGTTAAACACTAGGGGGCGATGAAGGGGTTAAGTGTGTCCTAGGGGGTGATTCTAACTGTGGGCCGGATGGGCTTCCACTCACATGACAGCGATCACTGCTCCGATGACAGGGAGCGGTGATCTCCGCCATGTCACAAGGCAGAACGGGGAAATGCCTTGTTTACATAGGCATCTCCCCGTTCTGCGGCTCCTTGACACAACTGCCGGGAGACCGGCGGACATCAAGTCCGCCGGTCCCCCGGGCATGGCCACGCTGTACGTGGAGGGCGCACGCCCGCTAGCCCCCTCTATTTAAGGGGGACGTACAGGTATGCCCATTTGCCCACCGCTGCCATTGTGCCGAAGTATATATTGGCGTGCAGCAGTTGGCAAGTGCTTAAGAAAAAGGGTTCTATTTTTATTTTCTTTAGATCCTCCCTAATTTTCAGGACCATTAATGTAATTGCTAATGATAGGCTCAAGTTTTCAAACTATTGACCAACCCTCATTTTAAACATACATTTACTTTGAAATAAAAAAGGATGAATAACAATGAATAAAATAATAATTTCCCTGCATAGAGAAGAGACAAATTTGTTCTCTGCAAACTTTAAATAATGTAACTTATAACTCATGATGTAATCGTATTACTCTGGTCAAAGCAGAGAGAAAAATGATCGAGCGTCACTTTCAAAAGTAATGCAAGCCATTAATCGCTAAAATTGAAAAGGTACTTACCATAAATTAAGAGAAAAACACAAATACTGTGATTGACCCCATTGGAGGATCGGAACAAAAGGGGTGAAAAATACAGTTTTAATACCAGTGATATATCTGTGGGGACTGACTGCTTCCAGACAAAATCTAATTTAAGGGGAATTGCACTTTGCTGCTTTTAACTCTCTGAATAAATAAGAGACGAGAGAGCTAAATGAAAGGCTGGTGGTGACACATCTCTGGATGATCCAACCGAGTTCGCTTTTAAGAAAAAAGAACAAAAAAAAAACTACAATGCTGGCATCTATGATGTTCACCTATCAACTCTGCAGAGCATACAGCGGGTATAGAAAATAAAAAAATCACCCCCCCCCCCCTTTAAAATAATCACATTGCAGACTGAAATGAAGACAGACACAGTTTTTGTTTTATTTAGCTGTATTTACTGCAAATTATAACATCCAAGTGAAATATATAACACCAACATGTAAAAAAAAAAAAAATAAAAAAAAAAAAAATGAAATAAAAATAATAAAAAAATAAAATAAAACAACAGAATCACTGAATTGGAAAAAGGATCACCCCCTCCTAAAAAAATACCTTCTAGATGGCACACAAAGCCATTTGACTTTTAACTGTGATCAGCTGTGGTCATTTTGATTAGCTCAGCATGAAAAGAGCTTTCCTGGAGCATTTTAGTTCCTGGTAGTGCAACTGCAGCAAACAACCAACTATGGGTGACAACCGGGATCTCCGGGATAAAGTTATGGCACAAGTCAGGGGATGGATAGAAAACAATTTCAAAGGCTTTATCAATGCCAAGAAGCACAGTTGTCAGGGCTGGGCTCAGCCTTCTCCTTCTCTGAGATGGCCGCTCAGCTGTCGGCTAATTGCCAGCTCCCTTCTCTCTCCACAGTTACTCAGCTGTTGATGGTCCTGCTCGTCAGTCCTGCCTACTTAAACCATCCAGTCCAGAGGAGCTCTGCCTTCGCCTTGTTCACATCACAAGAAACT
This sequence comes from Lithobates sylvaticus, assembly GCA_028564925.1. Taxonomy (NCBI): domain Eukaryota; kingdom Metazoa; phylum Chordata; class Amphibia; order Anura; family Ranidae; genus Lithobates; species Lithobates sylvaticus. The sequence goes on along the minus strand of CM053037.1, from coordinate 192,768,960 downwards.
ATCTCCTGCGTTCCTGTTTAACCACTTCAATACCGCACATAGTCATATGACGCCCACAAGGTGGATCTCCCATCCTGGGTGGGCGTCATATGACGTCCTACCATTCCTGGCCGCCTAGGGGGCACGCGTGCGCCGCCGGCGTCGCTTGGGACCCGGTGCGTGTGCGATGTCCGCCGGGCACCCGCGATTGCCCGTGAAAACAGAGTAACCGTGCGGGACCGTGGAGCTTCTGGCTCCAGATCCTGCTTGCTGTTCCACTACTTTGATCCCTGACTTCTGGCTTGCCTGACTATCCATTCCGGTTACTGAACTTTGGCTGTGTTTTTGACTACGTTTTTTCTTTTTACTTTTATTATTAAACAAGTATGATTTAACTGTACTTCTGTCTCGGTCTGATTTCATGTTTTCTGATAACAGTGAAGTCTATTTTTAAGAAGTGGGAGGTATTTGGTACAACACAGACCCTCCCTGAATCAGGACGTTGCTCCACACTGGATGAAAGAGCCAGGAGGAAACTGGTCAGAGAGGCTACCAAGAGGCCTACAGCAACCCTGAAGCAGTTGCAGGAGTTGATGACAGAGAGTGGTCATTGTCTGCATGTGACAACCATATCACAAATCCTCCACAAATGTGACTTGTATAGGCGGATTGCAAGAAAAAAAGCCACTCCTCAAGAAAGGCAATATGCCGTCACCACTGAGCTTTGCCAAAACGCACCTTGAAGAGTCTGAGGCCACATAAAAATGGTGTTATGGTCAGATTGAATAATGTGGCCTCAACACCAAACAATATGTCTGATGGATATCCTTCCAAATAACACCATTCCTACAGTAAAGCATGGGGGGTGGTAATATCCTGTTATGGGGGAGCACTTGTCAGGATAGAAGGAAAAATGGATGGGGTAAAATACCATTAAATTAAAAAGGTTTACCTTCCAACATGACAATGACCCAAAGCACACAGCAACAATTAGCATTGGATTGAAACCGGAATCCAATTCGCACTAGTGTGAACTCAGCCTAATACTACAGCATACAAAGACATTTTAGACAACTGTGTGCTTCCCACCTTGTTATATCAGTTTGAGGAAGGCCATTTTCTGCTCCAGCATGACTGTATTCCTGTGTACAAAGTCAGCTCCATAAAGACATGGTGTGACCAGTTTGGTGTGGGGGAACTTGAGTGGCCTGCACAGTCCTAACCTCAACCCTACTGAACACCTTTGGGGATAATGTCTTCTCATCCAACATCAGTAACGGACATCAACCCTACTGAACCCCTTTGGATCACTTCTTCTCATCATACATCACTACCTGACCTCAACCCTACTGAACACCTTTGGGACCAAATCTTCCCATCTAACATCAGTACCTGACTTCAACCCTACTAAACACCTTTGGGATTACATCAGTACCTGACCTCAATCCAACATCAGTACCTGACCTCAATCCTACAGAACACTTTTGGGATCAAGTCTTCTTATTCAACATCAGTACCTGACCTTAACCCTACTGAACACATTTGGGGTCGGGTCTTCTCATACAACATTAGTACTTGACCTCAACTCTACTGAACACCTTTGGGATGAATTGGAAAGTGGATTGTGAGCCAGGACTTCTCATCCAACATTAGTACCTGACTTCAACCCTACTGAACACTTTTGGGATCAAGTCTTCTTATCCAACATCAGTACCTGACCTTAACCCTACTGAACACCTGTGGGGTCAGGTCTTTTAATCCAAGATCAGTACCTGAACTCAACTCTACTGAACACCTTTGGGATGAATTGGAAAGTGGGTTGTGAGCCAGGCCTTCTCACCCAACATTAGTACCTAATCTCTACCCTACCAAACACCGTTGGAATCAGGTCTTCTAATCCAACATCAGTACCTATCCGCAACCCTACTGAACACTTTTGGGATCAAGTCTTCTTTTTCAACATCAGTACCTGACTTTAACCCAACTAAACAATTTTGGGATCAAGTCTTCTCATCCAACATCAGTGTCTGACCTCAACACTACTGAAGAGCTTTGGAAGGAATTGGAATTATGATTGTGAGTCAGGTCTTCTCATCCAACGTGAGTACCTAACCTCAACCCTACTGAACACCTTTGAATCACATCATCTCATCATACATCAGTACCTTACCTCAACCCTACTGAACACCTTTGGATCACATCTTCTCATCATAAATCAGTACCTGACCTCAACCCTACTGAACACCTTTGGGACCAATTCTTCCCACCTAACATCAGTACCTGACCTCAACCCTACTAAACACCTTTGGAATCACATCTTCTCATCCAACATCAGTACCTGACCTCAACCCTACTGAACACTTTTGGGATCAAGTCTTCTCATCCAACATCAGTACCTGACCTTAACCCTACTGAACACCTTTGGGGTCAGGTCTTTTAATCCAACATCAGTACCTGAACTCAACTCTACTGAACACCTTTGGGATGAATTGGAAAGTGGATTGTGAGCCAGGCCTTCTCACCCAACATTAGTACCTAACCTCTACCCTACTAAACACCGTTGGAATCGGGTCTTCTAATCCAACATCCGTACCTATCCGCAACCCTACTGAACACTTTTGGGATCAAGTCTTCTTTTTCAACATCAGTACCTGACTTTAACCCAACTAAACAATTTTGGGATCATCCAACATCAGTGTCTGACCTCAACACTACTGAAGAACTTTAGAAGGAATTGGAATTATGATTGTGAGTCAGGTCTTCTCATCCAACGTGAGTACCTAACCTCAACCCTACTGAACACCTTTGGGACCAATTCTTCCCACCTAACATCAGTACCTGACCTCAACCCTACTAAACACCTTTGGAATCACATCTTCTCATCCAACATCAGTACCTGACCTTAACCCTACTGAACACCTTTGGGGTCAGGTCTTCTTATCCAACATCAGTACCTGACCCTAACTCTACTAAACACCTTTGGGATGAATTGGAAAGGGGATTGTGAGCCAGGCCTTCTCACCCAACATTAGTACCTAACCTCTACCCTACTAAACACCTTTGGAATCAAGCCTTCTTATTCAACATTAGCACCCGACTTTAACCCTACTGAACATCTTTGGGATCACCTCTTTTCACCTAACTTTCGAACCTGACCTCAACCCTACTGAACACCTTTGGGATCATGTCTTCTTATCCAGCATCAGAACCTGACTTCAATCCTACTGAACACTTATGGGATCAAGTCTTCTTATCCAACTTTAGTACTGGACCTCAACTCTACTGAACACCTTTGGGATGAAATGGAAAGTGGATTGTGAGCCAGGCCTTCTCATCCAACATTAGTACCTGACCTCTACCCTACTAAACACCTTTGGAATCAGGTCTTCTCATCCAAAATTAGTACCTGACTTCAACCCTACTGAACACCTTTGGGATCAAGTCTTCTTAACCAACATCAGTACCTGACCTCAACTCTACTGAACACCTGTGGGATCAGGTCCTCTCATCCAACATTAGTACCTGACCTCAGCCCTACTGAACACTTTTGAGATCAAGTCTTCTTATCCAACATCAGTACCTGACTTTAACCCAACTAAACAATTTTGGGATCAAGTCTTCTCATCTCAACATCAGTGTCTGACCTCAACCCTACTGAAGAACTTTGGAAGGAATTGGAATTATGATTGTGAGTCAGGTCTTCTCATCCAACGTGAGTACCTAACCTCACAAATGGGCACAAACACCCACACAGACACCCTCCAAAATCAAGTGGAAAGCCTTTCCGAGAAGAGTGGAGGATGTTATAACCGCAAAGTGGGGTCAGCTTCAGATGAATGGCTATGATTTTGGAATGTCCACCAAGCTCATATAGGTGTGATGGCCAGGTGTCCACACACTTTTAAAAGCATAATATATAATAATGTGTTAGTCTTTTCTGCCCCTCCTCTTGTCCCCTTTCCCCCGAAATTGCTATTTCAGCTGTTGTGCAGGTGATGAGAGTTTAATATAAAGAAAGGTAATTACTCATAGCATAGGTTTAAAAATATCTTTAGAAGCTTCCCGGTGAATATACAGTTGGACTGAATGGAGCCTTTGACATCTGCCCGGAGATCCTCTTTTAGACGGCAGCCTCTCCGGTAATGGACAGGTTAAACCATTTAGCGTTCGGCATTATATAACAAAATCTATGTTTTGCTACTCTTCCAGCCAAGCCTGTCATCTTTTAAATATGTAAATAGATGGGGGTAGGCCTGAATGGTATCAATTATTTAAGGCAAGTGACTTGTAACAAGTGGTGGTATAAGCTTGATTGGCAGGTTGGAGGCAGCGGAGCGTGGTCGCTGGGTAGCGGCTCAGACTGAATGAGCTGTCAGTGCAGGATCTATAGTGTGCTGCATTTATCATGTCTTTGTTATACAAATTCTGCCTTGTGTTACCGGGATGAGCAGGGCTAGAGATGGGATGCCTGCAACTCCCATTAACAGCTCAGCAGGAAAACTCTCAGTAATGCAAAGCGTTATATTACACTGACATCTAAAGGCGGCACCGGGGCCAGCTTTCCTGTCCGGTCTAAAGAACCAACTTCAGAAAGACAAGAAATGCGATTCGCAGGGAACGCTGCATTTGGGTTAAAGCCAGATCATCGGTTCAGTTCACTTTCATCTCAGTTTTAATAAATATGCTGTAGGCAGATTCAGCAGGTTTTTCAGAGTGCTCCTGGGTGGGATCGCGGCCTATTGTGAGAGGTTCCTGGCTAAACAACGCCCTCCTTCCTCCTCACAGCCCTGAAACTTGAGAGTTTTAAGAAGACATATTAGGCATGTGCAGAACGAAAACATTTGTTTTGTTTCGTCATTTAAATAAATGTGTTTAGTTAAATTCATTAAATTCATTTTCGGAAATCGTTTCGTTTATTTGATTTCAATTTTTTTTTTAAACTTTTGAAACTCGATTTGAGTTTTTTTGAATACCATTCAAATTCGAATCGAATTGCAGTTCAAAATCAAATTTATTCTATTTGAAATTTGAATTTTGGAAGATGGTTATATTCTCTCTTTTCCATTCTATTGTTTTTTTTTTTTATTATATATATATATATATTTTTTTTTTCTAGTCTGTTCTTTTTCTATTATATTATATTATTTTCTGTTCTATTTAAAAATTCTATTTTTTTTTATTCAAAATTAGAATTTTGGAAAATGGTTATATTGTTATATTCTATTTTATTCTATTCTATTGTTTATTCTATTCTTTTCTATTCTATTATTTTCCTTTCTATTCTGTTCAAATTCTAAATTTCAGAAGATGGTTATATTCTATTTTTGTCTATTTTATTCCTTTATTTTCTATTCTGTTTTATTTTGTTCTTTTATTTTTTATTCTATTTTGTTCTGTTTTACTCTATTCTTTTATTTCTATTATATTCCTTTTTTTTTATTACATTTTTTTCTGTTCTATTATTTACCATTCTGCACTGTTCCGTTTTACTTTTATTTTCTATTATATTATATTATTTTCTATTCTGTTCCTTTATTTTCTATTATATTATATTATTATATTCTTTTCTATTCTATTCCTTTATTTTATATTATATTTTATTCTCTTCGGAAATTCAAATTCTATTCTAAAACTATTTAAATTTGATTCAAAAAGTATTCAAATCCAATATTCAAACTTGATTCAAAAACGATTTGAATTTGAATTTCATCAGAAATTTGGATTCGTTATTTCAGATTTGTTTAAATTCATTACTATTGTAATTTGGAAATTCGGATATATACAAATTTTCGAAAATAACGAAAAACTAGTCCGAAAGGGATGGTTACACGCCTGGCACACCCCCTGCGCACACACCTATGGTGATGACACTGCTCCTCCATAGATACAGTACAGTGAGCGTTGTCACCGCAGGACAGGAAGTGTGTTACTCATACCTTCCAACTTTTTGAGATGGGAACGAGGGACACGCCCCCTTAATGGAGAATTATACAAAAAAGTTATTAGTTAAACTCAAAAGTTTTTTTTTTTTTTTTACCACCACTATCCCTTTATAATGGCTTTTGGAATTTACAAATTTACAAATTTACAAATGCGGCAATTTAAAATTTGGATGAAAGGTTAAGCACTGGGAAACACTTTTTGAAAGATAAAAAGCGTGTTTTATATACAACTATAAAGATCAGACCAAAATGAGGAGGAAAGAGGGACAGAGGGACATTGTTCCAAATCAGGGACAGTCCCTCAAAATCAGGGACAGTTGGGAGCTATAGTGTTACTGGCAGGATCACCAGATTTAAAAATAAGATCCGACCCAACTGTCAGTGTTTCAGGCAGACCTGATCAGGAAGGACAGGTGGGTGTAAACGGACTTGTGTCTGTTTACACCCACCTACCCACTGTTGGAAGAACAACAGCAGATAGCTTTCTATACTGTGAACTATATACTGTATGCATTATAATGTGTATATATATATATATATATATATATATATATATATATATGTATATATTGTATATACTGTGTGCATTATACCTATCTATCCAGCATGTGGCGCTGCAGTATTATAGGGTGCACTTGTTTGTATTCACTTCCTGTTCCTGTTTCTCATGCTACAAGACAGTGATGGCGAACCTCGGCACCCCAGATGTTTTGGAACTACATTTCCCATGATGCTCACCTACACTGCAGAGTTAGGTGACCAGATTTTTAAAATTAAATCCAGGGAATTTTTTTTTTTTTATTTGCAAATGGTAAACTATTTTATACGTATATTTTCCTCAAATGATATATGCAGTGCATGTGGAATGTGTTTATGGAATGATTGTAGCATATATACGTTATTGCTAACATTTCGTCCATAAATAAAGATTAAAAATAAATAAAAAAAGATACTGCTTAGAATTTTTGAGATATGACTGCCAAATGTTATGAAGATAAGACAGAGAAAAAGTGCAGAGTTCAGGAGTGCGTTACATAAAGAATGCAGGGCTCAGCTGTGCCCATTTATGCAGCCTGACCAGTGCCCATCTATGCAGCCTGACCAGTGCCCATCTATGCAGCCTTACCAGTGCTCAGCAATGCAGCCTCCCCTGTGCCCAGGAATGCAGCCTCCCCTGTGCCCAGGAATGCAGCCTCCCCTGTGCCCAGCAATGCAGCCTCACCAGTGCCCAGGAATGCAGCCTCACCAGTGCCCAGCAATGCAGCCTCACCAGTGCCCGGCAATGCAGCCTCACCAGTGCCCGGCAATGCAGCCTCACCTGTGCCCAGGAATGCAGCCTCACCAGTGCCCAGGAATGCAGCCTCACCTGTGCCCAGGAATGCAGCCTCACCTGTGCCCAGGAATGCAGCCTCACCTGTGCCCAGGAATGCAGCCTCACCTGTTCCCAGGAATGCAGCCTCACCTGTGCCCAGGAATGCAGCCTCACCTGTGCCCAGGAATGCAGCCTCACCTGTGCCCAGGAATGCAGCCTCACCTGTGCCCAGGAATGCAGCTTCACCTGTGCCCAGGAATGCAGCTTCACCTGTGCCCAGGAATGCAGCTTCACCTGTGCCCAGGAATGCAGCTTCATCTGTGCCCAGGAATGCAGCCACACCTATGCCCAGCAATGCAGCCTCATGTGTGCAGAGGATCCAAGAGGAGAAAAGAGCCAGTATTCTGCCGAAAATGTTCAGATCATCACACAGATCCTGGGCAGGTGCTCATATGCTCATTATGGGATCCATTGTAAAAGCACCTGAAATTGAGGTAGATACAAGTACACTGTTGATCTCTCACTCACAGAATGGCTGAAATAGACAGGAGGAGTCCATTTACCCCCAGCCACCCATAGAGAAGAGGGGGCTCTGTCAATGTCCTCTCTGCATAAACTGAGCGGACTCGGACTCGTCATCCGCCCCGCTCTGCTCCGCGAGCTGATCCCCTACCGATCGGATCGGAATTCTCCCCACGCAAAAAGGGGCCAAAAAGAAAAAAAGCCTAAATAAAGAAAACTCCCACCACATCTAAGGACAGGTAAGCTGCAATATGTTACATTTTTTATACACTTTAGGAATAAATAAATTGTAGGAGTGGACACTACCTACTAAAAAAAAAACACCACAATTGAATTTGGTATTCCCAAAACGTCCAGCCAACATATTGCATCGGGGGGTGTAATACGATCGCCCTCCTCCCGTTCCACCCCAGGCTTCTTGCTCATTTAAATGGACATTAAATTCAATTTTTTTTGCAATCACAGAGGAATGTACAAGATGGAAGCCAGCAACCAGACAATATTGTCTCTAAAACTGATTACATCACGGCAGATTGGAACAATCGCCCTGGTCTCTATAGAAGCTTCATTAGTCGCTGAATGGCTGGTAAATTGGCTGTGATTCAATATGGCTTCAGAAGCCGCGTGATTAATGGGCCCCTTTGAATTATGTTTAGACGTGATACGATTGATGGCAGAATATACAATTCATTGTATATTTTTACACTGTATACAAATTGAATTTAAAGTAACGAAATGCGATCGCTATTGGCGTACTATATATATAATAAAAGGGGCAGAGTGTTTACTGAGTGTAACTTATCTGTTTGCTTTAATAATTTACCATAGGAAGGTCGTTCTACTCTTAAGTGAGTCTCACATCAAAATGAAAGTCTCTTCATTTGTGTTTAGTGATAGCCGGACGTCAGATTTCATCATTTCTTTTCCCCAGCAGTCTTCAAAACCTCATGACTTTCCTAGATCTTCTATCAGTCTTTATATCCATTAAATTGTATGTGAACTCTAAGGCCACTTTCACACTGAAGCGCTTCTAAACTGCCAGTAAAAACACTGAGCGCTTTTGAAGAGCTTTTCAGGCGCTTTTGAAGAGCTTTCCATTCATTTCAATGGGGAGGGGAGTTTTTTACAGACCTGCCAGCACACTGCCAAAGTGTGAAAGCGTTCATTGATTTTAATGGAAATAATTTTTCATGAGCTTTTTAGGCGCTGTTTTTAGCGTGAAAGTGGTCTAACAATGAACTTCCCTTTATGCTCCTTTTTGGTCTGTTAAATTTACCATGGAGAGCATTAGTGTTAGATCTGCTTAATAAGTGCAGAAAAAAAAAAACACCCGTTGATCCTGCCAAAAAATTGTGTGAGCTGATATTTCCTGTGTTGACTGTTATCTGTTACATTGTTTCCAGTTATTTTTATGGACTACATCAGGGGTCTCCGAACTGCAGTCAATGGGCCGGATGTGGCCCTTTGCTCGCCTGTATTCGGCCCTTAGGACACTATTCCTTCCACTGACACCAGTGATGGGGCAGTGAAAGGAATAGTGGGAGGAGTGAGATGAAGCAGTACCCTATCATTTGTATCAGTGGGAGGAATAGCGCCCCATCATTGTTATTCGTGGGAGGAATAGTGCCCCATCATTGGTATCAGTGGGAGGAATAGTGGAATAGTGCCCCATCATTGTTATTCGTGGGAGGAATAGTGCCCCCATCATTGTTATCAGTGGGAGGAATAGTGCCCCATCATTGGTGTCAGTGGGAGGAATAGTGGCCCATCATTGGTATCAGTGGGAGGAATAGTGTCCCATCATTGGTGTCAGTAGAAGGAATAGTGACCCATCATTGGTGTCACTGGGAGGAATAGTGCCCCATCATTGGTATCAGTGGGAGGAATAGTGTCCCATCATTGGTGTCAGTGTGAGGAATAATGCCCCATCATTGGTATCAGTGCGGGGAATAGAGGCCCATCATTGGAATCAGTGGGAGGAATAGTGTCCCATCATTGGAATCAGTGGGAGGAATAGTGCCCCATCATTGGTATCAGTAGGAGGAATAGTTGCCCATAGTTGCCCATCATTGGTGTCAGTGGGAGGAATAGTGCCCCATCATTGGTATCAGTGGGAGGAATAGTGTCCCATCATTGGTATCAGTGGGGGGAATAGTGCCCCATCATTGGTATCAGTGGGAGGAATAGTGTCCCATCATTGGTGTCAGTGGGAGGAATAGTGACCTACCATTGGTGTCAGTGGGAGGAATAGTGCCCCGTCATTGGTATCAGTGGGAGGAATAGTGCCCCGTCATTGGTATCAGTGGGAGGAATACAGCCCCATCATTGGTATTAGCGGGAGGAATGATGGGGCACTGGTCCTCAGACTAACACCAATGATGGGGCACAGCTCCTCCCACTGAGACCAATGATGGGACACTGCTCCTCCCACTGAGACCAATGATGGGGCACTGCTCCTCCCACTGAGACCAATGATGGGACACTGCTCCTCCCACTGAGACCAATGATGGGGCACAACTCATCCCACTGAGACCAATGATGGGGCACTGCTCCTCCCACTGAGACCAATGATGGGGAACTGCTCCTCCCACTGAGACCAATGATGGGACACTGCATATGTATATACTATATATTAGGGCAAACTTGGACAGGATCCAATTTACCTGTCTGTATGTCTATTTGTGGTGTAGGAGGAAACCCACACAAGCATAGGGGGGAACATGCAAACTCCATGTAGGTAGTATCCTGGTTGGAATTCAAACCAAGGACCCCAGTGCTGCAAGGCTGGAGTGCTAACCACTGAGCCACGGTGCTGACCCATGCATCTGTGACACATAGTCACTATGCCCTGTGAGTTGGCACTGCTGTGTCACACACTTCACAGAGCCTGCTTTCTGAACTGCAGCGGTAGCGAGAGGAGACGTTTCAGGATGCGGAGCCAGGGATCACAGCTTGCAGGCAGCAAGGTACCATGGGACATGTAGTCCTTAGACATTGAGGAGAAGCTGCAAAGCATGCCAGGAATTGAGGAAGTTGTGAAAAGAGTTGGCTGGCATACAGGCAGCGCTCAGAACATGAAAGATTTGTCAAGCAATTCTATATTGGATTGTTAACTGTAACTATTGTTTGCATTGTTACTACAATGCCGATGTTATAAAATGAAGGTGTATGCTGCGATTGTTGATCCCCATTAACCACCTGATTACCGGGCACTTAAACCCCCCTCGTGACCAGACCAATTTTCAGCTTTCGGCGCTGACGTAATTTGAATGACAATTGCGCGGTCATACAACGCTGTACCCAAATGACATTTTTACAATTTTTTTCCCACAAATAGAGCTTTCTTTTGGGGGTATTTAATCACAGCTGGGTTTTTATTTTTTGCTAAACAAACAAAAAAGGATGGAAAAAAAAAAAATCATGTTTAATAGTTTGTTATAAAATTTTGCAAACAGGTAATTTTTCTGCTTCATTGATATGCGCTGATGAGGCGACACAGGTGGGCACTGATAGGCTGCACTGGTTGGCACTGATAGGCTGCACTGGTGGGGACAGATAAGTCGGTACTGATGGGGACAGCAAAGATGGCACTGATAGGCACGGATGGGTGGCACGGATGGGTGGCACCGATGGGCACTGATGGATGACACTGATGGGCACTGGTGGGTGGCACTGGTGGGTGGCACTGATGGGTGGCACTGCTGGGCACTGGTAGGTGACACGGATGAGCACTGGTAGGGGACACAGATGAGCACTGGCAGGTGACATTGATGTGCAGCACTGGCACTGTGGGCACTGAGAGATGGCACTGTGGGCACTGAGAGATGGCACTGTGGGCACTGAGAGATCGCACTGTGGGCACTGAGAGATGGCACTGTGGGCACTGACAGATGGCACTTTAATGGGGCAAAGGTGGGCACCATGGATTGGGCACATTGCAGTGAGAGGGACTGTTGTCCCTCTCACTGCCGCCGGTGATCGGCTTTCTTTTTTTTTTCTCCTCGCGCTGTCAGCGCGAGGAGGAAAAAAAGCCGATTGCCGGCTCTGTTATTATCACATGATCAGCTGTCATTGGCTGACAGCTGATCACGTGGTAAGGGGTCGGGATCGACCCCTTACTCGGATCTGTGATCCAGCGAGTCTCACAGACTCACTGATCACAGAGCGCGCCTTCAGGGGGCGCGCAGGCAGCTCGTGGCCGGGACTACGTCAAAATAGACGTAGTCCCGGCACATCAGATCCGCGCTGAAGCCGTCATTCGGATATGGCGCGGATCTCAGGTAGTTAAAATAGAAAGCTCAATACTTCCATTCAGAACTTACAGACCAGTAATAGATAATTGCAAGTTTAGGAACGAAAACGCACGACTTAACAGACAGAGAATCCTCGCTGACGCTGGCAATGCTGCAGCACATTCGTAGCACAAGTCAATTTACACCTTTGGAGGACAGAAAGATGGGCCCGGGGGGCTTCGGGGGGAGCTGATAAATAGGAGGAGATGAGGCAGCAGGTCTCATCATAGGAAGTGCTGACTGTACAAGACGTTTATATTCAGCGCTCTAATCCTCTTGGTCCTCATGAATCTGGCAGAGCATTGTGGGGCGCAGACAATTTATATCGCAGGGTATTATCAGCAAAGCCGTACAGGAAACACAATGTGGCCACCCATCACATCGACTTACCTGTGACTGTTCATAGAGGAAGGTTAGAGGTATCAATCCCATTATATAAACACCAACAATGAGCTTTTTATTTTTATGCTCCCTTGTGGTTTGCTTAACCACTTCAGCCCCGGAAGGATTTGCCCCCTTAATGACCAGGCCATTTTTTTGCGATTCGGCACTGCGTCGCTTTAACTGACAATTGCGCGGTCGTGCAACGCTGTACCCAAACAAAATTTTTCCCCACAAATAGAGATTTCTTTTGGTGGTATTTGATCACCTCTGCGGTTTTAATTTTTTTGTGCTATAAAAAATAATAGTGCCCCGTCATTGGTGTCAGTGGGATGAATTGTGCCCCGTCATTGGTGTCAGTGGGATGAATTGTGCCCCGTCATTGGTGTCAATAGAAGGAATAGTGCCCCATCATTAGTGTCAGTGGGATGAATAGTGCCCCGTCATTGGTGTCAGTGGGAGGAATGGTGCCCCATCATTGGTGTCAGTGGGATGAATAGTGCCCCGTCATTGGTGTCAGTGGGATGAATTGTGCCCCGTCATTGGTGTCAGTGGGATGAATTGTGCCCCGTCATTGGTGTCAATAGAAGGAATAGTGCCCCATCATTGGTGTCAATGGAAGGAATAGTGCCCCGTCATTGGTGTCAATGGAAGAAATAGTGCCCCATTGTTGGTGTCAATAGAAGGAATAGTGCCCCATTGTTGGTGTCAATAGAAGGAATAGTGCCTTATCATTCGTGTCAGTGGAGGGAATAGTGCCCCATTGTTGGTGTCAATGGGAGGAATAGTGCCCCATCATTGGTGTCAATGGAAGGAATCGTGCCCCATTGTTGGTGTAAATAGAAGGAATAGTGCCTTATCATTCGTGTCAGTGGAGGGAATAGTGCCCCGTCATTGGTGTCAATGGGAGGAATAGTGTCCCATTGTTGGTGTCAATGGAAGAAATAGTGCCCCGTCATTGGTGTCGATGGAAGGAATAGTGCCCCATTGTTGGTGTCAATGGAAGGAATAGTGCCCCGTCATTGGTGTCAATGGAAGGAATAGTGCCCCTTTGTTGGTGTTAATGGAAGGAATAGTGCCCCATTGTTGGTGTCAATGGAAGGAATAGTGCCCCGTCATTGGTGTTAATGGAAGGAATAGTGCCCCATTGTTGGTGTCAGGGGGAGAAAAAGTGCAAGGATAAAGAGCTGGATAAATACAATGGAAGGAATTGTGCTACATTCATGGTGTTAGCAACAGGAATTATGCCCCATTGTTGGTGCCCCAAGGGCTGGATAAAGGCAATAGAAGGGATAGTGCCCCATTGTTGGTGTCAGTAACAAGAATGGTGCCCCATTGTTGGTGTCAGTGGATGTAATAGTGCCCCATTGTTGGTGTCAGTGGATGGAATAGTACACCATTGTTGGTGTCAGTGGATGGAATAGTGCCCCATTATTGGTGTCAGTGGATGGAATAGTGCCCCATTATTGGTGTCAGTGGATAGAATAGTGCCCTATTTTTGGTGTCAGTGGATAGAATAGTGCCCCATTGTTGGTGTCAGTGGATGGAATAGTGCCCCATTATTGGTGTCAGTGGATGGAATAGTGCCCCATTATTGGTGTCAGTTGATGGAATAATGCCCCATTGTTGGTGTCAGAGGATGGATAAGGGCCCAAAGGGCTGTATAAAAGTGAGGAAAAGGACATATCTGGCCCCCAGGCCGCAGTTTTGAGACCTCTGCTTTGATACAAACCCCAAGTATGGTGGGTACACAAGAACATCTTTTTATTTTTGATGTTGTTGTGTTATTCTTTGTTAGTCATCAGGAAGGGAAATGTAGCTTTTTTTATTTCTTTGAAATAAACAGACAGTTGTTTGTTCTATTTGATAGGCCCGTGGAGCTCATAATTTACCTCTCTATACCGTGTTTCTAGTTAGTGCGAGGATTGCCGCGCTCAAGATGCGGCACGCATTTACGTTTCTTTCTAAAGAGCTTTTTTTCTGACAGCGTGTAGGTGGATCAACATAGTAACTAATGCAAAAAAAAAAGTAAAAAAATATATACAGTATAATGGCTGTCAGTCAGAAAAGGACGCAAATCGCACCCAGCTCTCTTCTGCTATCACCCTTCATACTTCAGGGAAAGTTTGTAAAACATCGTCATTTATCACAGGATTCATCTCACAAAGGATCCCAACGACATCCAAACGACATCTTACAGCCGCAATGTGGATGTTTTGGTTGCAGATCATGTGGAGAGATCTGTGTAACAAGCTGATTGTGTTCCGCACAGTGCGGTCCAAGGGCTCCGGGGTGCTAAAAAACGATGTGCAGAATCGCAATATTTTTCTTAGTTTAACCACTTGAGGACGGCCCTCCCACAATGTACTGCGGACAGACGGCCTCCTCCAGTTACAGGGCGCGTGTGTGCGCCCCCCGCCCACAATGTACTGCGGACAGACGGCCCGTACAGGCACGGCGATGTACATCGCTGGCCTCCTGCGGGTACAGGGCGCGTGTGTGCGCCCCCCGCCCACAATGTACTGCGGACAGACGGCCCGTACAGGCACGGCGATGTACATCGCTGGCCTCCTCCAGGTACAGGGTGCGCGTGTGCGCCCCCCGCCCACAATGTACTGCGGAACAGACGGCTCGTACAGGCACGGCGATGTACATCGCTGGCCTCCTGCGGGTACAGGGCGCGTGTGTGCGCCCCCCGCCCACAATGTACTGCGGACAGACGGCCCGTACAGGCACGGCGATGTACATCGCTGGCCTCCTCCAGGTACAGGGCGCGTGTGTGCGCCCCCCGCCCACAATGTACTGCGGAACAGACGGCTCGTACAGGCGCGGCGATGTACATCGCTGGCCTCCTGCGGGTACAGGGCGCGTGTGTGCGCCACCCGCCCACAATGTACTGCGGGAACAGACGGGCCCTACAGGCACGGCGATGTACATTGCTGGCTTCCTCTGGGTACAGGGCGTGTGTGTGCGCCACCCGCCCACTCCCACTGTGATTGTAGTATCGCAGGGTATTATCAGCAAAGCCGTACAGGAAACACAATGTGGCCACCCATCACATCGACTTACCTGTGACTGTTCATAGAGGAAGGTTAGAGGTATCAATCCCATTATATAAACACCAACAATTAACTTTTTTTTTTTTTATGCCCCCTTTGCTTAACCACTTCAGCCCGGAAGGATTTGCCCCCTTCATGACCGGGCCATTTTTTGCGATTTGGCACTGCGTCGCTTTAACTGACAATTGCGCGGTCGTGCGACGCTGTACCCAAACAAAATTGACGTCCTTTTTTCCCCCAAAAATAGAGATTTCTTTTGGTGGTATTTGATCACCTCTGCGGTTTTAATTTTTTTGCGCTTTAAAAAATAACAGTGCCCCGTCATTGGTGTCAGTGGGATGAATTGTGCCCCGTCATTGGTGTCAATAGAAGGAATAGTGCCCCATTGTTGGTGTCAATAGAAGGAATAGTGCCCCGTCATTGGTGTCAATGGAAGGAACAGTGCCCCATTGTTGGTGTCAATAGAAGGAATAGTGCCCCATTGTTGGAGTCAATGGAAGGAATAGTGCCCCATCATTGGTGTCAATGGAAGGAATAGTGCCCCGTCATTGGTGTCAATGGAAGGAATAGTGCCCCGTCATTGGTGTCAATGGAAGGAATAGTGTCCCATTGTTGGTGTCAATGGAAGGAATAGTGCCCCATCGTTGGTGTCAATGGAAGGAATAGTGCCCCATCATTGGTATCAATGGAAGGAATAGTGCCCCATCATTGGTATCAATGGAAGGAATAGTGCCCCATTGTTGGTGTCAATGGGAGGAATAGTGCCCCGTCATTGGTGTCAGTGGGAGGAATAGTGCCCCGTCATTGGTGTCAGTGGGAGGAATAGTGCCCCGTCATTGGTGTCAGTGGAAGGAATAGTGCCCCGTCATTGGTGTCAATGGAAGGAATAGTGCCCCGTCATTGGTGTCAATGGAAGGAATAGTGCCCCATTGTTGGTGTCAATGGAAGGAATAGTGCCCCGTCATTGGTGTCAATGGAAGGAATAGTGCCCCATTGTTGGTGTCAATGGGAGGAATAGTGCCCCGTCATTGGTGTCAATGGAAGAAATAGTGCCCCATTGTTGGTGTCAATGGGAGGAATAGTGCCCCGTCATTGGTGTCAATGGAAGAAATAGTGCCCCGTCATTGGTGTCAATGGGAGGAATAGTGCCCCATCATTGGTGTCAATGGGAGGAATAGTGCCCCGTCATTGGTGTCAATGGAAGGAATAGTGCCCCATTGTTGGTGTTAATGGAAGGAATAGTGCCCCATTGTTGGTGTCAGGGGGAGAAAAAGTGCCACAAGAGCTGGATAAATACAATGGAAGGAATTGTGCTACATTCATGGTGTTAGCAACAGGAATTATGCCCCATTGTTGGTGCCCCAAGGGCTGGATAAAGGCAATAGAAGGGATAGTGCCCCATTGTTGGTGTCAGTGGATGGAACAGTGCCCCATTGTTGGTGTCAGTGGATGAAATAGTACTCCATTGTTGGTGTCAGTGGATGGAATAGTACTCCATTGTTGGTGTCAGTGGATGGAACAGTGCCCCATTGTTGGTGTCAGTGGATGAAATAGTACTCCATTGTTGGTGTCAGTGGATGGAATAGTACTCCATTGTTGGTGTCGGTGGATGGAATAGTGCCCCATTTTTGGTGTCAGTGGATGGAATAGTGCCCCATTTTTGGTGTCAGTGGATGGAATAGTGCCCCATTCTTGGTGTCAGTGGATGGAATAGTGCCCCATTTTTGGTGTCAGTGGATGGAATAGTGCCCCATTATTGGTGTCAGTTGATGGAATAGTGCCCCATTGTTGGTGTCAGCGGATGGATAAGGGCCCAAAGGGCTGTATAAAAGCGAGGAAAAGGACATATCTGGCCCCCGGGCCGCAGTTTTGAGACCTCTGCTTTGATACAAACCCCAAGTATGGTGGGTACACAAGAACATCTTTTTATTTTTGATGTTGTTGTGTTATTCTTTGTTAGTCATCAGGAAGGGAAATGTAGCTTTTTTTTATTTCTTTGAAATAAACAGGCAGTTGTTTGTTCTATTTGATAGGCCCGTGGAGCTCATAATTTACCTCTCTATACCGTGTTTCTAGTTAGTGCGAGGAGTGCCGCGCTCAAGATGCGGCACGCATTTACGTTTCTTTCTAAAGAGCTTTTTTTCTGACAGCGTGTAGGTGGATCAACATAGTAACTAATGCAAAAAAAAAAAGTAAAAAAATATATACAGTATAATGGCTGTCAGTCAGAAAAGGACGCAAATCGCACGCAGCTCTCTTCTGCTATCACCCTTCATACTTCAGGGAAAGTTTGTAAAACATTGTCATTTATCACAGGATTCATCTCACAAAGGATCTTCTTACAGCTGCAATGTCGATGTTTTGGTTGCAGATTATGTGGAGAGATCTGTGTAACAAGCTGACTGTGTTCAGCACAGTGCGGTCCAGGGGCTCCGGGGCCCCGGGGTGATAAAAAACGATGTGCAAAATCGCAATATTTTTCTTAGTTTAACCACTTGAGGACGGCCCGCCCACAATTTACTGCGGACAGACGGCCCGTACAGGCGCGGCTATGTACATCGCTGGCCTCCTCCGGGTACAGGGCGCGTGTGTGCGCCCCCCTTGCCCACAATGTACTGCGGACAGACGGCCTCCTCCGGGTACAGGGCGCGTGTGTGCGCCACCCGCCCACAATGTACTGCGGATAGACGGCCCGTACAGGCACGGCGATGTACATCGCTGGCCTCCTCTGGGTACAGGGCGCGTGTGTGCGCCACCCGCCCACAATGTACTGCGGAACAGACGGCCCGTACAGGCACGGCGATGTACATCGCTGGCCTCCCCTGGGTACAGGGTGCGTGTGTGCACCACCCACCCACAATGTACTGCGGACAGACGGGCCGTGCTGCGATGTACATCGCTGGTCTCCTCCGGGTACAGGGCACGTGTGTGCGCCACCCACCCACAATGTACTGCGGACAGACGGGCCGTACAGGCGCGGCTATGTACATTGCTGGCCTCCTCTGGGTACAGGGCGCGTGTGTGCGCCACCCGCCCACTCCCACTGTGATTGTAGAGCAGGTCCTGGCCAATGATTCATGGCTGGAACCTGCAGATCGGCAGTGTCCAATCACAGCCCAGAGCCCTGTGTTGACAATCAACACAAGGCCCTGAATAGGGAGAATAATCTTTTTCTTCTCCCTGCAAGGCAGGGAGAAGAAACAAAGAGACTTCAGTAAATAGCAGCACAAATTAACCACTTAAAGGGGTTGTAAAGGTAAAAAAAAAAATTCTATGCATTAAGGTGAAAAAACTACTATAAAAGACTATACCGCCCCCCCCCCCCGTTTTACTTACCTGACCCCTCGAAAGTCCCGCGCTCGCCCCCGACATCCTCTTCGCCGCTCACCCTGGACGTTGATTGGCTAGAGAGGATGAATTGAAAGCAGCGCAGCCATTTGCTCGCTCTGCTGACAGTCACATCCAATGACGCCGCGCGCCGGTGGGCGGGGCCGAGTGATACAGTGAGCGGCTATAGCCGCCGGCTGTATCACGGGAGCGTGCCCGCAAGTGCTTCTCATTTAGGTGAGAAGTACTTGCGGGGGGGAGCCGAGACACCGGCCGAGGGACCCCAGAAGACCAGGTTTGGGGCCACTCTGGTCAAAACGAGCTGCACAGTGGAGGTAAGTATAAGATGTTTGTTATTTAAAAAAAAAAAATTCTTTTACAACCCCTTTAACCACTTCAGCCCCGGACCAATTGGCAGCCAAAGGACCAGGCCCCTTTTTGCGATTCGGCACTGCGTCGCTTTAACTGACAATTGCGCGGTCGTGCGACGTGGCTCCCAAACAAAATTGGCGTCCTTTTTTTCCCACAAATAGAGCTTTCTTTTGGTGGTATTTGATCGCCCCTGCGGTTTTTATTTTTTGCGCTATAAACAAAAATAGAGCGACAATTTTGAAAAAATATTTTTTACTTTTTGCTATAATATCCCCAAAAAATATATAAAAAAACATTTTTTTTCCTCAGTTTAGGCCGATACGTATTCTTCTACATATTTTTGGTAAAAAAAATCGCAATTAGCGATTATTGATTAGTTTGCGCAAAAGTTATAGCGTTTACAAAATAGGGGATAGTTTTATAGCATTTTTATTAATATTTTTTTTTTTTATTAGTAATGGCGGCGATCAGCGATTTTTATTGTGACTGCGACATTATGGCGGACACATCGGACATTTTTGACACATTTTTGGGACATTTGTCATTTATACAGAAATCAGTGCTATTTAAATAGCACTGATTCCTATGTAAATGACAGTTGTAGTGAAGGGGTTAACCACTAGGGGGCGGGGAGGAGTCAGTGTGACGTGTTGTGTTTTTTTTTTTACAGTAGGGGGGCGTGGCTGTACGTCTGACGTCATTGATCGGCGTTCCCGATGACAGGGAACCGCCGATCACTGACAGTCAGTGTAGGAAGCGCGGGAGAGGTTTGTTTACATAGACCTCTCCCCGTTCTTCAGCTCCGTAACCCGATCGCGGGATACCAGTGGCGATCGTGTCCGCTGGTCCCGCGGCCGTGGTCACGGAGCTCCCGCCCGGGTCGCGAGCGCGCCGCTGGCGGCGCGCGCGTGCCCCCCGGGCAGGCAAATTAAAGGGGACGTACCCGTACGTGCTTTTGCCTGCCCGTGCCATTCTGTAGACGTATATATCTACATGAGGCGGTCGGGAAGCGGTTAAAGACCGAGCCTCTTTCTGAGATTTGTTGTTTACAAGTTAAAAACAGATTTTTTTGCTAAAAAAATTACCCCCAAACATTATAAAAAAAAATTCTAACACCCTAGAGAATAAAATGGCGGTCGTTGCAATATTTTCTGTCATACCGTATTTGCGCAGCGGTCTTACAAGCGCACTTTTTTTGGAAAAAATACACTTTTCTCTAGTCATCTTCCAGGACGGCACACCTGAGAGGATGACTGGTCACACCTGGCAGGAAACACAATTAACAAAGTTTAAAAAGCCCCACCCCTCCCTCTGACCCTCAGTTATTGATTGTGTTTCCCACACGCTGATGGCTGCGAAACCGTTTGTTATTTTTTCTAAGACCTCAGGTCTGGGACCATGGTCGCCCCCTTAATGAACAAACCCAGAGCAGTCAGTGGTGCCTGTGGGGTTCTCTGTTCAAGCATTTTTCAAATGCCATTTAATTAAGGGGTTTTCCCTCTGCTCTCCCTAGAAAGCTGAATGGGAGAGGCTGGGGCACTAGGACAGGTGAGTTGTCCATAACCCCAGGGGCCACCTAACCTTCCCTCTTTTCCTCCCCTCATACCTGACAGTGGTGGACGGTTGGGGGGGGCCGCTGATACACCCCACGTCGGCCGGAAGCTGGGCTCCAATGGCCGAACGTTTTCTTCCCCTTAGGGGGCCGTGCCATCCTTAGGGATAGACCGCGGCGCAGAGCGGCGTCTGTAGCCGCTAGTGCGCATGTCCGGAAGCCGCCGGGCGCCGGTGTGACGTCATATCCGGCGCGCCGGGGCTTCAACAAAATGGCGGCGAGCGCGGCGGTCAGAGCACGAGGCGGCTGTTTGGAAAGAGGGGGCCCAAGGTCCACAGCCTTCACAGTCGATCCATCTACCGGTGTAGAGGCAGAGGATGGAAGGCGGACCAGAGCTCGCGGCATCAGAGGTCGCCACAGGGGGTGAGTGACTCGGCTGGAGCGAGGGGGGGCAGACATTTGGGGTGGCCCTATTGTCCTTGTCCCCCACACTGTATGTGTATGTGATGTGGCTAATGGGGTGTCCCTTTCTTACAGAGACCGAATGCCCTGCTCAGGAGAGAGCCAGTAGGTCTGGGAAAGCCACATCCAAAACTAAACGCTGTGGGTCTTGTAGCTCTAAACTCCCACAGGACCACAGCAAGCCTTTTTGTTACAAATGTATTTACAAATTGGCAGGCAAAGAGACAGCAGAAGTTGCGAAGGAATGCAGGGCACTTCAGGTTGAGATGCTAGCTACCCTTCAGTCTTTTAAAGCCGTACTTGATCAGCGTCAGGGGGATGCCAGATCAGTAAGGGAAAGCTCTCCCTCACAGGAAGATAGATCTACCTTTACAGGAGGGTCTCAGGAACCTGCCCCATACTATTCAGAGGAGGAGGTTTGCAGCTCTGACCTGAGTTCCCAGGAGGGGGAGGACTCAGATCAGGATAGCCATGTAGAGACCAGATCTGGGGGACACCTCTTTTCAGCAGAGGATATGGAGGGTCTCCTCAGGGCAGTATATGCGTCAGAGGACATTCAGTTACCTTCCGCCCAAGTGTCAGCTCAGGATAAGGTCTATAGAGGTTTGGGTAAGCCACAGGCCAGATCCTTCCCAGTTCACCAGTCCCTGAAAGATATTATCTTGAGGGAATGGAAGGAACCTGAGCGTAAACTCCTCAGACTTAAAACTTGGAAACGGAGATGTCCTTTTAAGGAGGAGGAGGAAGAAAAAATTTTCAAAGTCCCACGTTTAGATGCGTCCTTGGCGCAGGTTTCTAAACGGTCGGACTTATCTTTTGAGGACGCGGGTAACATTCAGGATCAGATGGATAAAAAATCTGAGATCCTGTTGCGTAGAGCTTGGGAAGCGAATGCATCGGCCATGAGCCCTGCATTAGCTTCAGCTTGTGTAGCCAGGAACGCGGACGCATGGCTCAACAAGCTGATGGACCATCTCACACGTAAGAAGGAATCCAGGGAGGTAGTAGAATCCCTGGAAGTGGTGGGGAGAGCTATCGCCTTTTTGGCGGACGCGGCAGTAGAGACAGTAAGGACGACTGCTAAGTCAGCGGCATTACTGAACTCAGCCAGGAGGGCCCTTTGGGTTAAGACTTGGGACGGAGACTTCACCTCTAAGTCCCGACTCTGTGGTATTCCCTTTGAGGGCTCCCTACTCTTTGGTTCGGGTCTGGAACAGGTCCTTTCCCGATCCACAGAAAAAGGTAAGAAATTTCCCTCCAAACCCAAGAAGGAAAAAGGGAGGAAATTTTTTCGTGGCCCCCCGGCAAAAGGCCAGTTCAAGGGCAAAGGGGGACAAAGGAAGAAATGGGGGATCGGAAAGGGCAAAGAAAAAGGTGGAATCCTTTTTTCTGGGTCCGGACCATCCAGCAAGGATTCTAAATGACGCCATAAAAGTGGGCGCAAGGCTCTCGTATTTCCTTCCCCATTGGGAGAAGATCTCAGAGAGCCCTTATATTTTAGACCTAATAAAACTAGGTTACAAGCTGGAATTTCGGTCACTCCCACCTCAAAATTTTTTGGTTACTTACCTTCCCAAAGATTCTCTGAAGGCAAGGGGCTTGCTAGACAGCGTTCGCATGCTCGCAGAACAGGAAGTGATTATCCCGGTCCCAGTGACTCAGAGGGCTTTCGGTTTTTATTCCCACATTTTTGTGGTCCCGAAGCCATCGGGCAAGTTTCGGTTGATTATCAATCTACGGAAACTGAACCACTACCTGTTGTACAAGCGATTCAGAATGGAGAGCATCTACACGGTCAGAAAACACCTCCAGAAGGGAGTTTTCATGATCACATTAGATCTCAAAGATGCTTACCTGCATGTACCCATTGCCCCGGATCATCAGAAGTACTTGCGTTTCGCAGTACGGACAGAGCAGGGGGTGCAGCATTGGCAGTTCAGGGCACTTCCCTTCGGCCTTGCGGCCAGTCCAAGGATTTTTACCAAAGTCCTGGCAGAGGTAGTATCCTTTCTACACCTTCAGGGGGTAGCTCTGATACCTCGACGATCTGTTGATCTACAGTCCATCCAGAGACCAGCTCCTGAGAGATCGAGAGTTGGTCTTGTCGACCCTGGATTCCCTAGGTTGGATGGTGAGTCAGGAGAAATCCTCCCTGGATCCCTCACAGTCAAAGGTATACTTGGGGTATCAGTTGGACTCAGTAGCCCAGAAAGTGTTTCTTCCTCCAGAAAAGGTCGAAAAAATTCGGGGCGCAGTGACAGTGTGTCTCGAAGCCCCGGAGGTATCTTTGAGAAACATCATGAGGGTGTTGGGCCTGATGGCCTCTTGCATCCCGGCAGTTCCCTGGGCTCAGCTCCACTCACGAGTCCTCCAGGGCTTCCTTCTCTCCTCTTGGGGCGGGAGAAGAGAAACCCTGGAGGAGAAAGTTCCTCTGTCAGAGGAGGTAAGAGGCTCCCTAGTTTGGTGGCTCGATCCCGTCAACCTATCGGGAGGTCGGACGTGGACACAGCTAGACCCAATAGGCATTACAACAGACGCAAGTGCCTGGGGTTGGGGGGCTCATTTAGGAGACCGCTACGCCCAGGGTCCCTGGGATCAGAGTCAGAGCAGAGCTTCCTCAAACTTCAGGGAGCTTCTGGCAGTCGGGAAGGCATTAAGTGTCTTCCGGGACTTGATCCAAGGAAGGGAAGTCCAAATTTTCTCGGACAACCGGGTGGCAGTATCCTATTTGAACCGTCAAGGGGGAACAAGGTCAGTCAGTCTAAGGGCACTGACCCAAGATTTCCTGGGAGAAGCAGAGAAAAACATTCTCTCAATCTCTGCGGTCCACATAAAGGGATCCCTCAATATACAAGCAGACTTCCTCAGCAGACAGCCCATTCTTCAGGGAGAATGGGAGTTGAACGAAGAAGTTTTCGCTCTGGTAAAACGTCATTTCGGAGTACCAGAGATAGATTTATTCGCTTGTCAAAGGAACGCAAAGGTGCGGAGATTCTTTTCTCTCACGAGAGAACAGAGATCCTCAGGAGTAGACGCTCTCGCTCAGAATTGGGACTTCAGCCTGGCATATGCCTTTCCTCCCCTGGTACTCATCCCACGAGTGCTTCAAAAGCTGTCACAGTCGGATGGAGACCTTATCCTGATTGCACCCTGGTGGCC